>JAGJRO010000212.1:0-89223 GCA_022832285.1 Lepidurus apus apus | reverse complement strand
TGTGGCCCTAATTTTGAACGCAAAAAGGGAAAGCTTACCTTGACCAAGGCTTGGACTAAATAATAGACCAATTTCTGCTCAAATTCGTTGACAGTTCCCCCTTGCCTTAGTAATCGTGTCTCGTGGGCTCCAATTTGCGATGTATCCACCCACACCACGGGCTGTTCTGGCTGCAACACGCCTCTCAACCATGCATGAAATTGCGCAAATCGATCGATTAAATGCTCCGATTTACAAGGAGGTAAAAATGAGACTTTGGAAAAACTTGCCCAAAACCACAAACCACCTCAATATAACCTTTGCAAATAAAATTAATAGAAAAAATACCTGTGCTTCAGCGATGTTTAATCGTGCATCGCTTACTGTTTCATTCCCTGCTTGCAGTTTCCCTCCATAAACCAACGCATTCGCGACGTCCATAATCGGTCCGCACATTCGATATTGCATTTGTAAGGGTAAAATGGCTTTTTCCGCGCCTCCCTGCGCCAGACAGACAAAAAGTGACTCTTCCAAACCCATCGTCCTATAGACAAGAACAAAAACAAACGTGAAATTTTATTAATCGTGACAACTAGATGAGGCAGTTTTCATGCTAATGAAGAGAAGTGTCAGGCGTGAAGGTGAGAGTAAAAGATCAAGGTGAGTAGTTGCTTGAACCCTCCATTTCCCTCTCCTATCCCCGAAAAATGCATCATATGGGTTTGCCGATATATCGCACTACATCGCTGACGTCAACTTCATGACTTTTTTGTGTTTTCCCCTCTTTCCCACGTAACAAGTCAGTCGTGAAACGTACAGGCCCAAGGTCTCTCTGGTGTGCGCTTTGATGCCCAAACGAAGGTTTCCACGATCTTAGCGCGTGACGAAATAAAGGGAATGTAACGCCTTTACAAACTAAAACAAGGGGGGAAATGAGTTAAAATATAATGGGCTTTTTGCGTGGATTATTCGTAATTCAAGCATGAATTCGGGGCCAATGCCAAGAGAGGCGTAGCAATAAGGCCTCAACTAGATAACAATTGACAATGAAATATGAATAAAAATCCTTTTAAAAAAATAAACCAAAAAGAAAAGGAACAAACTTGTTAGACATTGCAATAAAAATTACATTAAAATAGAAATTTTAGTCGTATCTAACGAATTTAATTAAAATGTTGTAAGGTTTTCGTTAAATCAAAAATGACAAAGATTTTCTCAAATTACAATTCAAATGTGAATAATATAACTACTTTTATTAATGGCATTTCTAATAATTTGTCAATAGCGGAATATCAAGAAACAATTGCGATCGCAGACAGATTGGTAAGTCCAAGATCTCCGAAAGATACAAGAAACGTTTGGCCAAAGTTCAAACGGATAATTTTTTAACCCAATAATTTTAAACTAAAAAAAGGCAGAAATAAGACGCTTTTCCCACTGGATTAGAGGATAAAATAGAAAGTAAGAGGCTCACAAGCTAAATAAACATCTAAAGATGAGTGTCAAAATCTGTTATTATGGTTTTGAGAACTGAAAACTTGTTGGTCAATTTTCAAATATCGCCCTGATCAATAACGACGGTGGTCATTCACGAAATAATAGATCAATTGCGAACTAAAGCATGCTAAATACTTTATACATTTCAAAATACCTTTTCGAAAACCATAACAAACTCCAACATAAGCAAGAAAAATCAAAAGAAAATCATGATAAACAAACATGATTAACAAATATAACTTTTTTGTAAAGTATTAATCTAAGACTAACTTAAATCAAAGACTAATCTAAGTTCTATTAATATGATTCTGAAGTTACGTAATTATAAGAAAATTTCGATCGGGTAAACTTGAATCCTACGGTAGGTTATTGCAATATCATCAGTATACATTAAAAATGAGGTAACTGAAAAAAATGTAAATCGAACACAAGTTCCTTATCCATAACACGCAAACTCCATGTGAACTGCACTGTTCTCATTAGCGCAATTAAAAGAAGGAAAAAATGAGCACTTCCAAACTTCGTTATTAGCAGATATCAGCCGCAAGGATCTGCAGCTAATACTTCACGACCCACATAATGACTGCACTTGTCACGCCGTTCCAACTATCAGCATTTACGATCTCCATTGTCCGCGTTTTCGACCAAGGACAAAACATCACCCAATCCTCCTACCCCCCACACACACACACAAAAAAAGATCCTTCCTTCCTTTCTACCCTTCTTTCACTAGATCCGAAACTGCTCCAAGACTTCCGGCTACAGAGGCCCCCTCCTTCAGGCTAGCATTAAGAAAAGGCGTGGTCATTAGAAAATTTCGTATATAAGACGCTTACGCTACCAGTTACTTCATCCAGCTCTCAAGCATTCAACAAGCTCTTACAGCTTCAATTCAGCAATCCACAATGAACTCCTTCGTAAGTAGAAAAAAATTCCCAATATTTTACCCCCAAGAAATTTGAAAGTCGACAAAACTTTTCGAAAAGGCTTAGAATTTTATAATCAACCATTTTTACTTTTCCATAAAAAAAAAGTTAAAGTTTTCAGATTCAATGTAATTAAAAATTTCGCCCATGTTTTAGGTATGCCTCCTAGCTTTGATGGGCGTGGCCGCTGCCCACCCATTCTTGTCTGTATCTCGTGCCGCTCTTCCCGCCGTCGTTCCAGTCTCGACTTCCTCCCAGTACCATGCCCAGGACGAACTAGGCCAATACAGTTACGGCTACAACGACGGCAACTCCGTTAAGGCAGAAAGCAAGGATGCGTTCGGCATTACTCGTGGCTCGTACTCCTACGTGGCTCCCAATGGCCAATTGATCCAAAACAACTACGTCGCTGATGGAAACGGTTTCCGCTCTTCCTTAGCGCCTACCGACGGCAACGCTGGTCCTTTGGTCCCTCGCGTCCCCGCCCCCGTCACTAACGTAAGCCCCGCCCACGTCCCGGCTCCTGTCGTTAGGATAGGCTCTGGCCATGTCCCTGCCTACGTCCCAGCTTCTACTTACAATCACATTCNTAAGCCCCGCCCACGTCCCGGCTCCTGTCGTTAGGATAGGCTCTGGCCATGTCCCTGCCTACGTCCCAGCTTCTACTTACAATCACATTCCTGCCCAAGTCGCCCTTAGTCCGTCCGGACACGGTGCTTTCAGTCCCTACAACTACGGTTTGCCCTTCAACTATGGTGTAGGTGCAGGATATGGCTACAATGTGCCCTTGTGGTAGTGAGAGAAACCCAAGAAAATTCAACCAAACCCCTCATTTCGTTTCCCCCCAAAACGTTTTTGTTAGTGTTCGCATACCCAAAACTCTCCGAATCATCGCAAACCAAATAAACGCATTTTGTTACCCAAAAAGAAAACTTTCCTTTTTTTCTTACTTGGCTCTTTCAGACTGAACGATTGGAGGCAATTGCAATGGATCGCCCACTAAAACGAACTTCTCAGCTCTGAACAAAGGTCCAAGTGTGGAAGGTAGTAAGGTTTGGCCGGCTTCGTCCACGATACAAATGGAAAAGTTCCGTCTTCGCAAAAGGGCGTGGCCACTACCCAGGCATGTAGTACCTATCACCATCTGATGTAGAAAAGAAAGTAAAATACATCAAATATCACCACTTAGCCATGTCTAGTCTTAATTAAAGAGTTTATTTAGCTTATTGATGCGAAAGATTCGCAGTTGGCGCTGATGTGTTATGTTTTGCGAAACCTTGGGTGCGTTTTATTGTGAACTGTTCCGTTCACCAGTTCTTCTGTTGAACTGCTCTCGTTGACAATAAAACGGACGTTCTGCAGGTCGCCGTTCAANAAGATTCGCAGTTGGCGCTGATGTGTTATGTTTTGCGAAACCTTGGGTGCGTTTTATTGTGAACTGTTCCGTTCACCAGTTCTTCTGTTGAACTGCTCTCGTTGACAATAAAACGGACGTTCTGCAGGTCGCCGTTCAACTGGCTCAGTTGAACGAGCGTTGACAATAAAACGTCCGTCAAGCTTAGGGCGATCGTCCCGAGTTCTACTATGCACCAGGAACGCAGTTGAACGGAAGGCGGTTTTTTAACCGCGCGCCAAGCCATCCCGTTAAGCTGTTCACGCTAAAACGCCCGTCTAGCTGAACCGCGTCCACGCGAAATTGCCAGTTGAGCCTTTGCCTCATCGAATGCTACAGAATGACATACCAAAAGTTCAGACACCATATCCCTGCAGTGATTTTACAGGAGATCTAGAAATCCAAAGCCACCCGTTTAGACAATTTGGACAGCAGATTTCTCGACCACGGGATCTGTTCGCGAAAACCGGCAACGCTGCATAACGTGCTTTGTTTTGCAGTTCAAAATGGCGGACGTAAGGACGTTGCATTGGACAACATTGCATTTTTCTGTTTTTTAATTAATTTTTTCTTAGAATACACAACTTCTTGATAGGAATGGTGCTAAAATGTTCTACTAAATGTGCAGATTGTAACTGTACATTTCCATTACAATCTGTTGTGTGTATCATTAAGATTTGACCGGCAAAGTTTCTTATGGGGAAACGCACGTCAAACGTGATGTTACAATTGTCTCAAGGGGTTATACCAGTGGTCGTCAACCTGGGAGCCGCGAGTCTTTGGCAAAAGCGGTTGGCTATTTGGGATTGTATAGCATTATATATCAGAGGGAGCCGCGGTGAGTGTCATGCTTGTGTCAGGGGAGCCGCGGGTCAAAAAAGTTTGTCAACCACTGGGTTATACGGTTGTAACAAATGAGGACCTCCTGGTTTGAAGGCTAGTTTGATATTATTTTACGTTTTTATGGAGCATACAGTGGCTTAATAGAGAGCAGAGACACGACTGCATCTATTGGTTCTACATTCAGATGATAGTTAAGTTCGTGAAAAATGTGAAAAATAAACAAGCGCGAAATGTTACAATTGACCTACCCTCCTCTACCTGTCACTCCCAAAAATTCAAGGCGGCTGGCTAATCTAAATATTTATTCAGGAAATATCCAGTTACCATCCTGCTAACAATCGTCTGTCCACGAGAAATTGTACTACAGAATTATGAAAAACGACGATCAACGTTGTATTCTCATGAAAAGCGTGCTACTCTTGCCGCTAGCAACATTTCCTTATCCCACACCCACCAAGCTCACCCCAAAATCCTACAGCACCAAAGCCATTGACAGATATGTTTCTTTTCCATCTAATAACTAAAATTTAATTAGTATAAGTAATACCATTTAAATTCCGAAGCACATGCAAGTCCTCGTCATCAACCACACGGCCAATATACTCCATATTAGAGGCCATTTTATTTAAACGAACAAAACAAAAAACACAACATGAACTGAAGCACTAGAGCGCGAAGGGGCGGGGCAACGACGAGCCGAACTTCCCGAAAAAGGTAGTTCCTTAAATTTCCCTACTTGCCAAGTCGTCGTTGAACGAAGACTTGGCGTTCCAAATAAAATGGCAACTAAGCACCAAGTCAAGTCAAATAAAACGACTCCCGTGGCTGTCTTGGGAAGTTTAGGAAAGACAGCCTTGTCTTGTGGCAAATAAAACACGGCTAAGATCAGCCAAACGCTTCCACAGACGAAACTTCCATCCCTGCCTGGGCCGCGTTCTTCAGTAGAGGTTCCCCAAATCCGTTGACCACAGAAAAGCGTCGTTGTTACCATTAAAGGCCTAATGAATGGCAACAGCAAAGACTTTTCTCCGACCAGAAAGTTCGAAGTTGCGGCAAAAGGCCCAACCGGCCAACAACATTTTAACTCCTGGCAAATACCTTTTGCTTCTGGTTCTCCTGATTCCCACAGAAGGTTAAGTAGCTACATCCAAGCAGCAGAATATCAGCTTCACAGATTAAAGTTGCAAATCTTGTCGACTACAAAGGATGATGTAAGACAGGGATGATGTAGACTGCACATTTAACACCAACACTTTTTTTCCTTTTTAATGACGTAAGCCTGACCAGCCTTTTGCCAAACACCACACAAAACACTTTAAACGCGCACTTGAATTGTTTCGAGGTTTTCGAAGATAACACTTAATCTGATTGGTAATGTTTAACTCACCATGTTATAAAGCTAGTAATAAAATCGCTGAAGAAAAGCACGTCCGCACTGAATGCTTGCCAGGAAGCATGCCAGGAAGCAACTGACGTTGGCGCGGTGTAGGAATTAACTCGTTAGATTGACTAAAAAAGAGAAAAGGGTCCCTGCGTTGTGTTTAATGAAAAGGATAGGTTCGTATTGATTGTTTAGTGACCAGTTAGGCGTCAACCAAATAACTTCCAAGACTTTCAACTGACGATTAAAAGGAATTTAATAGCAACTTGAAATGAGTGACTATTTACAGAACTTGTGCAAGGGGTGAGAGTTGGCAAAGCTCTGCCTAAACCTATGTTGGATACAGTTTATATACGGTACAGATATTCTCTAGAGCAGTGGTTGACAAACTTTTTTGACCCGCGGGTCCCCTGACACAAGCATGACACTCACCGCGGCTCCCTCCGATATATAATGCTATACAATCCCAAATAGCCAACCGCTTTTGCCAAAGACTCGCGGCTCCCCTAGCCTATGGTCGCGGCTCCCAGGTTGACGACCACTGCTCTAGAGGATGTATACAAAAGGGAAAGTGAGTCAGGCAAGGTGAAGGATGCTGGTTAAGGAAGCTATTACAGGATTTTTAGGAAAGGTCAAGGATGCTGATTGAAGAGGTTATTACAGGATTCTTAGGAAAGGTCAGAAAGGGACAAGGGTAATCTAATAAGGAAGAGAGGGTCAAAACAAGATAAGGACAAATCAAGAATGCAAGGGTATACTAATTAACAAATCACTACAGAATTTTCTATACGGGGGACGAGACGACTCACTACAAGTCCAATTCACTATAAGCCCCCTTTCACCAGCTTTCACTAATCCTTGACAACTCACTACAGCAACACCAGGCGGACAACTCATTACATGACAATTCACTACATTGGTATGTCATATATTCCTAGGCAGTGACAACTCACTACAATGCATTCGCTGCAGTATTTTATTTCAACAGATAGCACGGTTCGACTTAAAAACCAAGAAGAAATTTTTTATTTCATATTTTTATACATTTACTGTATTGTTATGTTTCGCTCAAGCATTTTCGCATTTCGCTCAAGCATTCATAATAGAAACATTAGAAATTCATAAAAAAATATTAGAAATTCTTAGATACAATGGAGCACAACAAATCACGGAATTTCTGCACAATCGGAGACCAAAAAAAAGAAATATTAGAAGTTTTTGATAAAATGGAACAGAACAACATCTTGGATTTTTAGCATAAAAATCGGTGATCAAAGGAAAATAAATATAATGATAGAGTAAATATAAAAATATGAAAAAAAAACTTCTTTCTTCTTGGTTTTTAAGTCGAACCGTGCCATCTGTTGAAATAAAATACTGCAGCGAATGCATTGTAGTGAGTTGTCACTGCCTAATAGGAATAGACGACATACTAGTGTAGTGAACTGTCATGTAAGTGAGTTGTTAGCGTGGTGCTGTTGTACTGAGTTGTCAAGGATTAGTGAAAGCTGGTGAAAGGGGGCTTGTAGTGAATTGGACTTGTAGTGAATTGAACTTGTAGTGAATTGAACTTGTAGTGAATTGAACTTGTAGTGAGTCGTCTCTTACCCACGTTGGCGTTGGTGCTTCAGGGTGCACATCCGTTCAGCGGCAACTGTGAATTCGTTCTCTTGAACTGGTCTGGACACGTTTTGGTGTCCACACGTAATATGCTAATTTCACGACTTTATAACAGAAAACTTTTGAAGGAGCTTACATGAGTGTTTTTCTGGTTTTAACCAATGGGACTAGACATGATAATAACTAAGGTTTTAAGGAATTAAGAATAGTTAGAAGATAAATACAAACAGGGCCGTATCCAGGATTTTGGTTCGGGGGGGGGTCGACGGGGGGGGGGGGGGTTAGTACATTATGTGGATATGCATTGATTTTACCTAACCAACATATTAATAGATTAATTAGAAATTATATTTTCTATTATACTATATCAATTATATATAACTAATTATATTATTTAATTATATTATATATTCGACTTGAGGCTCCTAGCCTTGCCTAACTGATTTATAATATACAAATTGTCGCTTTTTCATAACATAGACACAATTTTCTGCTCAAATAACACAGTCAGGATAAAATTGAGACTAGCCATGGCGACTGGCGAGTAAAAATCTCTACCGCATCTCATATCTTTCTATTTCCTAAACTGCATGACAACAAGTGACCCTAACTTCAGGTGCGAGTCTGTACAGGCTGTTTCTGCGTGAAAAAATGTAAGATCTGCATAGAAGCACCGTCTTCAGACGGGAAATACCAAAGCTGGGGAAAACGCTGTAGCCAACTAACCTGAAACCTTAATTTTCTTGTCCCTGTGACACCGAGGGTGTGAGTTTTCACTGAGTTTCACAGAGGAGGTATGGGACAGTTTACACGTAGGACAAACCGTACAAAAATCATTACTAATGAACTAGGACGGTTTTGGATCTGAAAAAAATCGTACACTTAGTGAATACGACGAAGCTCACATGGGGAAATTTTCGTCGAAAAATATTAAACCATTTTTGAGAAAATAAATAAAAAGTGAATTTGTGAATTTGTAATTTCCCTAACTCCCCCCCCCCCTGGATACGGGCCTGAATACAAAAATTGATAAATCGGTGCTTGAAATTTGGGGATTTTTAGCCTAAAAGGGGAGCAAATATGTGGTAATTTGCGCTGACAGAACGTAAGAATTATGAAAAAGTCCTACAGAAACTTTGCCGCACCGTGAATCCCAACAAATACTTGCGTTTAATCTTAGATAAACCGTAAAAACCCTGCAGGCGTACTACGCCGCGTAGTGGCATGACACGACCCTGCAGCAAACCGAGCAAACCAGTAAAAAGGTACCAATAGCGATAGTAAAAGCAGGCATGGGCTACAAACGGTAAACAAGAAATAAAATTCAAGTACTGAGCTATGGAAAACCGACTGGATTTTCTTTCGCAAAAAGGCTTCATTAGTTTGGAACATTTCTCGAGCCTATCCTTAGGAATTGGTACCTACGTGAAAATTACAGATATAAAAAATACCTCCATAATCTGCAGGCTCTATCCAAACAAATCATTGCCAGATCACTTTTGTTTGCTCGAAAGGGTTGTACAGAGTTTTGTCAACAACACGCAAAACCTAGGAAGCATCACTCCATCTATCCTCCAACCAATATATTCCCACAATTTAGATATAAAGCCACTCCGAAGCTTTTCCCAGCCTAGCCAAATCAGAATTACTATTGTAGTGAAAACATTTAAGGATATTCCTCGTTTAAAATCGTACCGTCATGGCTTACATAGCTTAATAAAGGATCTCTTGCTTCCTTTCGGCTTCACAAACCTCTCCTGTATTTCTTTACCTGAAGGCCATCCTACAGGGATCACATCTTTAGTAATCTTAAGCTCCGATTCCCCTCACGACCATATTCTGCAACTTTCCTCTGACACAACCTTTCAAATCTCGCAAATCGTTACGAGCTCCACCTTTCAGCAATCCCGTGAAAATTTCAAAATTGTTTTGGGCGGATTACAATCGCACTATGCGGAATTAAAACGTCTGGTTAGCTTGCCCCTCTTCCGTTCCGAACTTGTAGGCAAATTAGGCCTCGATTGCGCCAAAAGTGTACTCCTCCACGGTCCGCCTGGTTGTGGCAAAACATCTTTAGTAAAGAAATTATCCGCCGACTGCCACGCTACCCTTGTAACGATTCCTGGAGCTTCCTTAAGCTCTCCGAACCCGGGCGAAACTGAGAAACTCTTACGTGACAAAATCCAGCAAGTGATCGAGATCAGTTTGGATGGTCCGTGCATCCTCTTTTTGGACGAAATCGACGCCTTATGCCCTCGTCGAGGTAGCGGCCACTCCCACGAAACGCGTAAAGTAACCCAACTTCTCACCCAATTGGATCTTCTCAAATCCCAACCTAATATCGTTATTATTGGAGCAACGAATCGCCCCGAAGAGTTAGACCCAGCGGTGCGACGTCCAGGTCGCCTAAACAGAGAAGTAATCTTAATTTACCAGTATTTCGACACTTATACTTTGTTACGTTTTACTCACAGGTTTACATCGGCGTCCCTTCCGCTGCAGAAAGAGCAGATATTATAACCCAAATTTGCAATTCCATGAACTTCTCCGTCAACTGCGACATTCAGTGGCTCAGTGAACTCACTCCTGGATACGTTGGAGCCGATTTAGCTCTCTTGTGTCAAGAAGTAGCTTCTGTGGCACAAGAAGGTTCACTGGAATGCACCCCAGTGCTTTTCAAAAGGGCACTGGCTAAAATTCGCCCTTCAAGTATGCGAAAGGGCTTGGGTGTAGTCGACTTCCATCCGGTACAGTGGTCGGAAATAGGAGGCTTAGAAAACGCCAGACATTACGTTCAAAGAGCCATAGAATGGCCGTTGAAGCACCCTGAAGCCTTCCACCGTTTAGGAATCGAGAAACCTAAAGGCAAAACATAGATTAGAATCTCTGCGTAGTTTCATTTGCAGAAATTTCATAAAATGTTTCTATTTGCAGGCGTTTTGTTGTACGGCCCCCCAGGCTGTGGTAAATCCTTGTTAGTCAGAGCTGCAGCTACATCTTGTTCGGTCACGTTCTTGGCTGTTTCTGCGGCAGAACTCTTTTCGCCTTACGTGGGAGATTCCGAGAAGGCTGTGAGCTCACTGTTCCAAAGGGCACGCTTGGCAGCTCCTTGCATCTTATTCCTAGATGAACTAGGTACAAATTCTGTTTACATCTATTCAGAAATACCTAAATTTGTTCCGTATAGATGCCATGGTTGGCGACCGAGGGCAAACGCAAGGTCAGCGAGCACAATCCAGCGTCATCTCCACATTTCTGCAAGAAATGGATGGAATAGCACTCCAGTCAGTACTGTCCTCCAAACTGGGTTCGAATATAACCGAAAATAAGGCGCCTGATATCAAAGTTACATCTTCTATTTCTAACTAAGCATTAGAATGGGAAATAATACTTTTTTTTTAGGAAATTATGGACTCGGTGAGAAGTGAAGGAGTGCTGGTAGTGGGAGCCACCAACCGGCCAGACAAGATTGATGCAGCTTTATTAAGACCCGGGCGTCTGGACAGTTTGGTGTACATCCCTCCTCCTGACCTAGCCACAAGAGAATCTATCCTACGGGTTCATGCTCGTAAAATGCCGTTAGATGGCGTAGATCTAGCCGAAATTGCTTCTAAAACGAGTTGGTTTTCTGGGGCGGACTTGGAAGTCCTCTGCAAAGAAGTAATTCAAGAAAAAAAAAGTTGAGAACGCGATTAAGATCTTATAATGCGATGTTTAGGCTGGTTTGAAGGCACTAGAAGAGGATATGGAGGCGACTATCATATCCCAGAGTCATTTCGCTTCAGCTTTGGAGTCTGTGAAACCGTCGTTAAGCGCTGAAAGTGTTAGTTGGTACGAAAATTATCAGAATAACAAAAATACAGGTTTGTGACGTTGTAAAATTGTAACGTTTTTATACTTGTTCGTATAAAGAAGCTCGTGAGGTTTGGCCAATAACGTTTAAGATATATGTAAGCTGCACTGGGGTGAATGGCTTGGAAGAAATTAGGTAAACATACAAAAAGATGCGACGCTCCAGAGTTTCACTTTTGCTTCGGAGGCCAGACTCGATACAAAAGCTTCAGGTTTTCCTTTGCACTCCTGAAGTCCGGATCCAACTCTAAAGCTCGTAAATAACAACCTTGAGCTTCTGCATAACGTTTCCAACGATGATACAGAACACCTACGGATAACACATAAATAGTAAATCCATTATGAAACAGGCTCATGAGAAACTTTAACAATGATCTAAATACACTTCCGAAGATACACACGATACAAACATAAACAAAATGGTTTTTTTTATTTATTTTTTTACCTAAATTGGTGTGGTACATGGGATTTTCAGGCTTTCCTTCCACCGCTTGTAAGAAATGCCTTTCAGACTCCGAAAACCTCCCTTGTTTTCCTAAGATATTAGCCAAACTAAAATGTAATGAGGCTTCACGAGGTAAAACATTTAACGCCTGATTGGCAACCTCTTCGGCCCTTTTTACTTGTCCTAAAACCACGCGAGTATCAAAACCTTAATCTACCAAATTATCTATAAAAAATCACGAAGAGTTACCAATGTTGTCCAACAAAACAATCATATTGCTCCACGACAGGATATGTGAAGGTTGCAAGTGCGTAGCATTGCGATAAGCTACCAAGGCTGCTTCATATTGTTTTAGTTCTAAAAACTTTAAAAAAAAAATTAGTCGCGAATCGAAAAATTCGATTTGCAATGTTACCAAATTGCCTAAATTGTAGTAGCAGTCAGGATAACGTTTCCTATGCTTTAAGGCAGTGGAATAAGCCGTCTCTGCATCCACCGTTTCTTTTAACAAGGCTTGCACAATCCCCAAATTCATCCAGGCAGCTGCAAAATCTGACCTACGAAAAGAAAAACAATAAAAAAACGTCGGACAACCTGAAGTTGATCATTTACCTAATTTCTATCGCTTTCCGCAACAAGAATTGAGCTTCAGATAGCTGGCCTTCATCTTTCAGCAAATTTGCTAAATTATTCATAGCTTGGTCATACTCCGGATGCAAATGAAGAGCCTGTCTATATTCGCTAACTGCTAGAACAGATTGTCCTGCATCGGCAGCGTTTTTGGCAATGTTGTAGTGCACTTTCGCGTTTAGAGGGCACACTTTTAAGGCAGAGCGGAAAAGTGTTTCTTCGGTTAGCCATTCTCCACTACGATTCACTGATTTGAGCACAAAGAATGTCAAGATTAAGACTCCTCCCATCCAAATCCCCTACAAAAGAAAAATGATAACCAAAAATAGGATTGAAGGGCACTGCTACTTTTGATTTGGGTAAAAATCGCCAGGTTTTATCGAAACCGTGAATAATTAGGATACAGTAACCCACGAGTGGCAAATAAAGTACTCTTTCAGCCAAAACAAAGCCCACTTTGAAAAAGAGGTTACCGGCAGGCAAAAATGGGACAATTAGCAGTGTCAACGCCATTGACAAACGCCTATAGCAAAAAAAATATTTAGAAAATCTGAGGACAAAGCCCTTTTCAGAACATTAATGTCTAAATATACCTTCTTTCATAGGCACGAGGAGAGAATACGCTCAAATATACAATTCGGAGCAGTATGAGCCAGAAAACGATGACGAAAATACTGCGACCATCCCGAAAAGAGTGCAATAACGGAATACAGCCCATGGACCAATCAAAACACAGCCAATGGGGGTAGAGCATGAGCCATACATTAAGGCTATATAGATAATTGTACGTCCACACCTTTCAAGAGCATGAATTTCAATTAAGGAAGTCTTTTTGTAATGAGAAGGTACCCTTGTTTGCCAGGAGTCTGCAAAAGCAGCTGGGTTATCTACTGGCTGGAAGGTAGGCATGGAGCCCATGATTTGCCACCGGATATACAGCAGAACCAAGCCGGTTAAGAGCAGAATAAAATGGCGCCAAATACAGGCGGAATTCAGCTTGAAAATTTGGAAGTTGTGTGACTTGGAAATGGGTCCCAAATGCATTATACATTCCTTCAGATCCACGCGAGATACTATAACGAGATCATACACACTACTTACGCCCTAAAGGATAGGAAAATGAATTAAATTTGCCGGTTAAAATTAAAAGAAATTTACCAGGACAGTGATGCCTTGTTCCTTGCAAAACAAGGCTATGGCACAGCAAAGCATGGACCAGAGAATATAAGGAAAAGCTCGATAAGGGTGTGATAGAGTTGTGGCATGTGCATAGCTCAGAAAAGAAGCAAAAAAGAAAACAGCACACAGCAAATCGGCTCGGCCAACGACTGCAGCCACCTAAATCGAAGATAATTTGGGTTAAATTAGAAGTAATATCATACGGGAATTTGTTGAATGGAAAAGTACCGCTTCTGTGTGGATGGGATGAAGTGCAAATATGAGGGAGCAAATAAAAGCGAATTTAGGTCTAGACTCCTCTAGGAGGGTACAAAACACCGGGACGGATAACGAACAAGCCAAAGCGTGGAGAAGAATGTTGGCCAAATGAAATGAGCGCTGATTGAGACCATTACCAATCCAATAACTCAGTCTATAAGTTTAGAAGACAAACAGAAAAAATAAATATTATTCCTACAAAAATAGAAAACGGATTCAAACCGAACAGTTTTACCTGAAAGATAATACAGCTAAAGGTCTGTAAGACTTATGACTGGCGGTATGGCTAAGCCTTGTGCCCCAAAAATCGTGGTAAAATAAATTAACCCAGGGAGTATTTGGCAGGACGTCTTCATTATTCACTATTGCTTCCGTGTCGTCAAAAACAAAATCTCCCTCCAAGGAATTTATATAACAAAGCGCTCCCAAGAAACCCACTATTATGCTGGCTATAAACACGTTTTTTAGAATTAAACTTTTATTTAATGTAAAAAAATCATTGGTTTTACCGGCAAATAACCAAATATTCAACCAATACTCATGATTGTGATTTTTCCATTCGACTGTCTTGCTTGAGAGGTGATTTGGGTTTAACTGGTTAGAATCATGATCCCGCATCTTTGAAATATTCCAATATACTTCATTCCCGCATCGAGAACAAGGATCGTTACTCGCTACCCTACAAATTAATACATTTTCCGATCATTCAACCGTTAAAAATACAACTGCCAGCAACAAAAAAATAGTTGACTTGAATGCGGTGGAGTGTTACAACGTTTGCGAAGGGGCGTAACCCTCATCCGCGCGCCAAAATTCGAAAGTTTGACGTGGTAATCCCAATTGATACTCCTTAAAATGTTGCTTTCTTTAGAAAGAACACGTAAGTCTGGAGAAATTTACTATGAACGAGTAACCAATTTCAAATAAATTAGAAAGTAAGCTTTTCCATTAATCAGGTCAAGAAAGGTCACTTTCCACAACTAGGTAGATCCGGCTTGACTATAATGCCTTACGTATTCAGCGATATCAGTTTTTTTTTTACTCTGCTCAAGTCTGCGTTGTTAGCCAGACGTAAGTTATTTACTCGTTGTAAATCCTTGTTTCAGTGAATAATTGGCCCCATTAATCTAGATTTGGATACCGAAAATGTCGTCCATTTTAGCACAACCATACTTATCCCAAATGCCCACGTTTCCTTCTCCAATAGACAGTAATGGATTCGCAGTAGCTCTTCCTGGTACACCCTGGATAGAAACAACACAAACGGGCTTTTTTCTTAAGTGGCCGTTTGGCAAAGTTGCTTTGTGGCTCTTTGCACTCTTCATCGTTGTCGTGGTCGTCGTTACGGTCGACATAACCGAAACCAACGTGATCGTTGCAGGCGTTTTCCCACCCGTTTTTGCTGAGTCTGAAGAAGCACCTGACGCGAAAGAAACGGAACCAATGTCTAAAGACTACACTTTGGAACGTTCCAAGCGTTCAACAGGGAGTTCTCAAACGATTTTGCTCCTAAATCGGCTCAACACACTCTCCGATGTGGTAGAACGTGCCTTGAAGAACCAGCAATGCTTCCAAAGATTTATCTGCGAAATTAGCGCCACTACCCGTTTGCTGCCTGGTTTTGACAATTTTTTAAGCTACTCTTCGCTCGCTAAGTTTTTCGTAAGCCCTGGTATGAGTAGAGCCTTGGACAAACTATCAGAAAAAGAAACGTGTAACAAATACCTCTGTGGTCCTTAGAAACGTTGTTCGACTTTAACTTTGAACATGAAATATAATTTATTCACAACCACTGCATAACGGAATGTTTTGCCTTTCGGTCTTTTACTCTTATTGACTAAGCTTCTTGCGTAAAGATCCTACATACTTATAGGAAAACGAGCCTGGAACGCTGAATAAAAGCTGAGGGAAAAAGTGCGGAAATTAATACAAATACTTAAAATGCTGATTTCATTACTTTGGTGAAATTGTGGCAACCTAATGCAGTTTTGTTTTGAACTATCGCTTTAAAGAACTCATTTAATTCGCCAGAATCGCGACACCGGGTTAACTGGGACTGGTTAGACTTGATTAGCGTTAAACCCACCCGAAAAAGAATCTTGGATCCTTCGTAAAACAGACAATCCCAAACTCTGAGTACAGTCTATAAATACAAGTTAACTCCATTGAAAGTTATGGTATTTTTGTCTTTTACTTCTATAGGAAGCACATCAGCGTATAAACAAATGAACCATCGCGTAACAAAGACTGGCCAGGGTAAACCCAGCTGCTGTATATGGTTAAAACTTGGTTTGGCTTTCACCCTGAAAATAATTTAAGCATTTGAGTAATCTAATTTTTTGGATTTATGAATAATTATCAGAAAACATTAATACTTGACTAGTTGGGATAAGACAGCAATGTCTGTTATGACTCCTTTCATGTCTCTGGTATAGTAATCGGGCAATATGTTCTCTATTAGAACTTTTAAAAGCCAGAACGACGTTTCTTCGCTACGAGTCACAAGTAAAAGTAAGCCAGCAATGTAATTCATGCCCTAGAGAGGTTGAATGTAAAAAAAAAAAATCTAAATGGCGAGGGTTTTTACCTGACAGTAGCCTACCACAGGATTGTGATGGGCATATGTGATCAAAACGTTGTACAAAGGTTTTAACAGACCATCCGGAGAGTTGGCAAAGTAAATATTCTCGGGGAAAGTCCTGGGAATATCATTTTGGACCGATTCGACCACTCGCTGGTCATATTCTGCAAGCAGTAATGACGAATAAAGGTCCGCATTAGCTTCTTTCAATTTTTGGGCCCCACTGACGGCCATCCACACCTTGAAATAAAAGAAATCAGTACAAGTTCAGCTTTCTTCCATAGATTATTTTATTTACTCTAGGTCTGTGCTCTGCTGGAATGCCTTTTCGGATGTATCTCTTGAGAATGTTGCTGGGTTGTAAAGCTATTGGACCCGAAACTTGCAAAAAAGTCTCCCATTTCAAAGCTCGGCGGGCTAAAATGGACAAATAATTCCTGGTAAACTCTTCATATGCTTCCGCATCAAAATCATCTGGCCGCTCAAAGCCGTACTCATCCACCTTACTAAACAAAATCGATAAAAAGAAGGTTTCAATATTTAGACTTTTTTAACCTGAAGGAAGACGGCCGGATGATAACTGGAACCCCTGGACTGATTTTACTTCCATTTTCCATGGCACAACAAAATTACTTGTGCAGTTATAAACGAATGGAAGAATACATCCGATGTCATAATTATCTAACGCTGAATACAAAAAAGTAAACATAGGAAATAACAAAATTGCTTTCGTTCTACCTCCTCAATCATGATTAATTGGATAAATACGCTTCCTCGCCAGACCCAAAAACCTTAGCACGTCATGAAATAAGAGCTGCACCGCCCCCATGTGCCCTTTATGGCCATCTCTGAACAAATAGATGTACTGCTCCCCGTCCTAATTTCAGACCGAAAAACAAAGAAATGATACAATTAAGCAATAGCTCCAGCATTAATACGCGTAATTAAAAGGCTAGAGTAAACTATGAATTAAATACTTAAGGTGATTACAATGCTGTCTAAAGAAAGCCGAACGGACTGGAAAATTGCCGGGCATACGATAAAGATATTCCAAATAACCGCGCCATTTTTTTCCAAAATGGTGGTTAGCCCTCGAGCAAACTAACCCATGTGGTTTCTTGTGTGTTCATATTTACATTGGTAATAAGAATGCAAACCCATTCAAGTTTTGAAACAAATACGTCGTTTACCTTCAATTTTGACCTAAAAACATGAAATGCATTTTCGCATTCTTCCTCTTCTTTTTTAACTTGATGCTAGTCGCTATGGTTGTTTACTTTTATCTGTCACTCTCCTCATTGAATAGAAATGTCTACAGTTCACAAGACTCCGTAAGGGCTTTAACCCTCAATTCCAGCCAGTCAAATCAAGTCCATTTGAGTCCTCATGGACCAAGGCATCAGATCCTTGAAGAAGCAAATTCTAGTCACAACACTTCCTCTTCGTCTGAACCCTTTCAATTCGCTACAGGCTCTAGATGGGAAGCTTTTCGCCATCAGCTAGTCTCGCAATTACGCTCCGCGTTAATGCAATTTAATTCAGCCTTCGCCAAGTCGGAAAACGTGTACGGAGTTGAATACCCAAGCTTCAGACTCTCTCCAAAAGCGCTGCTACCTCAAGATCTCGTGTGTCAACTATCTCAAACAACAAATCCTCATCTAGCTTCGTCCTGGTTTTTGAACCAGCACAGCAAACCATTTTCTACTCTAAATCTTGCACACCATTTTCCCCAAAAGCCCTGGGTGGCTAAGAAAGTCGAAAGCTGTGCCATTGTAGCCAGTTCTGGCTCCTTGTTACACTCCAAACTCGGCCCTTTCATAGGTACAATGAAAGCACTCAAGTGTAGTCTGAAACCAAATATTTAAAACACTATTTTTACACTTTGTTTAGACCAACATGATATCATTTTACGTTTCAATGACGCTCCCACGAAAGGTTTTGAAGCAGACGTGGGCCAGAAAACCCATATCCGCATTGTCAACTCGCAAGTCATTTCCAAGCCTTCTTTCGAGTTCCTGACATCGTTGCTCTATCAGAATCTTACTCTGTTGGGATGGGATCCTTGCAATTACACTGCCAACCTCAACGAGGTAATTTAAACTATTTAGTCGTGTTTAAATTAACAATCTGGCCTTGATGCAGTGGTACGAGCATCCTGACTTCCCAGTCTTTGAGCCGTACTTTCAGCGCCGGAAGTTGCATCCTCACGAAAAGTTCTTCCTCCTCAATCCTAAGCAATTGTGGGTCTTGTGGGATTTTGTTCAACACTACACTCCGTTCCGGATTCCACCCAATCCTCCATCGTCAGGCTTCCTGGGTAAAAATGTCCAACACTATGAAACTTTGGGATTTATCTGAATCTTCTTAATTTAATAAAGGTTTGGCATTGTTACTGCCCCATTGTGATTATGTGGACCTGTTTGAATTCGTCCCTTCCATGAGACTCACCAAACGTTGTCATTACTACGCACCAGAAGAAGATTTGGGCTGCACTTTGGGTCAGTGGCATCCTCTTGCTGCTGAAAAGCTGTTCGCTCTCAAGCTGAACATAGCCAGCGATCAAAACGTATTCCAGCAAGGATTTATTCGTATTCCAGGCATCCCTAGCCTTCGCTGTGCATAGTCAAACCAAAATGTTGCCCTTCCCAAAACGTGTACAAAATAAAAGCTGCGTAATTTAAACGCGCAAACGTAACAAACCCCCCAAATTACATATCAGGACGTCTCATTAACAAGGCTGACAGCATAACTGAAATTTGCTCCTGGGTAGGACAATTGATGACCAGTTGCTCTTCTTCATTATGATGCGTGGAAACTAACTCGTGCAGCTGTATAAACACATTCACCACCAAATTCTGTTCACTCAACAAAAGAAAAAGATGATTAATTCATTGAAAACAAAACGTAAATCAGAAAACTAAAATTTGAAAAACTCTACTTAAAATTCGTTTACCTTGACTGGTCGAAAAAGGATGAACTCCGTTTCGCGGTTGGCTAAATAGAGCTGCATGCTCCTCTGCACGACTGGTAGTTTATTTCGTATCAAGTGTTGCGTTTCCGATACAACTTGGCCAATAATTTCTGCTTTCGCAAAAGCTTCGTTCTTTAATAGAGCTTGTCCATCATTTGCGTGCGCCTTCTGCCAGGAATCAACCTAAAATTTTCAGATAAAATCGACTAATTAGAAATAAGATATATCTTAGTTTTACTTTATCTAAGAGAACGCGTAAAGGAGCAGTTAAAAGCTCTCCACAATGCTGGATAAATGCTTCACAAGTGACTTTAAGCTGTCGATCAGCTAAACGTCTCGAGTCTGTCAAGTGCTGACGTACTTGGGGCGTCCCTTCCAGCAGGAATTCCAGTAAGGCATTGCTGGCCGAAAGCGAAAATAACCGGTTACGGTGTTGGATTAATCCCATCGCTAAAAATTTTTGAAAATAATACATAAAAAGTTAGGGTTAACTTGAAAGTCGAGAAACTTGAAAATTGTGCATTTTACTAGGACTTTTACCTGCAGTTTTAACTGAACTAAAATCTAAACTCATTTCCTTTACCGTGAAATCGACCTGGAAAGGTGCGATCTGTTCACGGAGGATGAGCAAGTGCTTTATATGAAAAAGCTGGCCATCCAGAGGAGTTTTGTTGTGACTAATAGTTTGGGCAGCTTGGGAAATTGCCGTACAAGCTGCAGCCAACACTTCTTGGGAAAGACCTTGGAAGGTAGCTCGGTCCACACACCGGTACAGTTTTGATAAGCACAGTAAGGCTCTCCGTAAGGGAGGATACCACATTCCGTGCAAATCCGCAGGGGAATCTACAAGGAATTGGACTCTTATTTGTGTCCTTTAACACTGAAAGGTGAACAGCAGTGCGCTGATTTGTGCTTACTGCCAGTGTGAGAACGGACATCTTGGGAGGTAATGGATACCATGGACGCTCTGGAATCGCTCCTGCCTTCAGGAGATTGTTGTTGAAGCGTTTCCGCAATGGTTTCCATCATTTGCAGCTTTTCGGGGTACGCCAGGTCGCCAGGAGCAGCTTTATAGCCCAATATATCACTGCCGACATAGACATGGGCTCTGTATACAAGTCTTTCTTGGGCGTCGGCCAATAAAGTAGCCATTAAGCGTTGAAACGCTTGTAAATTGCTTTTTTGCGAATCTGCGGGATTGGGAGCGTGTTCATCCAACATTTCCACGCGTAAAATGGTGCACAGTTCAGCTAATGTTTCCATATGGTTCATGTGAATGATAGACGGCCTTAAATTATCGTACATAACACTGCAAAGCCCATCCAAAAACTCCCTAGAAATCAAATTAGTCTTCCAGTTTTGAAACTAAGAAGTACCATAACAGATTATTACTCAAATTTGGGTGAAGCTTGGTCAAAGAATTGGCTGTAGAGCTGAGCCTCGTCTTGGCAAACGTGTAGTAGAAAAGCACACGAAGCTCTAACTAGCGCACAATTATCCCTAGGATATGCCGCGGATAAATCTTTCAAGGATGCTGCTAAACTTGGCTTCAGTAGTGCATTTCTTTGGACAAAATAAACGCTCAAACAATCGCTCCACACCTGATCATACCTGTAATAAATAACTAGCCTTAGTATAAGATTTAAATGAACAAGCAATCTTGTTATTAGGCATAATTGGCTTTACTCCGGTCCTTCCGATAGTCGACTTTCAACAGCTTCCATCAAAATGCGCATTTTGGCTGCATGAGCCCTGAATTTGCCATATAATAAGGTGTAGGCGTGGCTTTCGGGTACTGGGGCTTTATTCCCGCCTGGTAATTGACTTGTCAACAAAAGAGCATCTGCCTGCCCACTTTTGGCTTGCAAAGTACTGGACTCAAGGGCTTGTACCACCCAGGATTTTACCAGGGACAGACATTTGTTGCGCAAAACTCTTAATTTGGTCGCGTGCAACGTAGCTTCTTTGTATTGTACCTAAACCTCCAGAAAATGAGGCTAAAATACGATTTTACGGGTTCAGTCCTTACGTGGGAGTCCATGTAAGTAATACATTCATCCAAGCGAGACAACAGTGCAAGGAAATGGTCGCTATGGACGGAAAGTGTGGGAGAATCGATTAATGGTCCTAAACGGTCCACTTCCATGAAATACAAAAGTCGGTTTTCTATATCGTCAGCCAAAGCAGCTAGTTTGGTCTATAGGATGGAATACAAATACAGTATAGGGTCAGTAAAGAAACAGTGTGTAAGTTGTACCTGGTCTGCAAGCATTTGCTCACAGGCTTCGTGTAGAGAATTGGTCTTATGGGAGACCAAACCATACTGTTCTTTCAACTTATCGAGGTGTGACAACGTTTCTGCCACCTAAAATCGTTAACATTTAAACTAACTCCTAGAAACCTTGAATGAATCCTATAAATAGTACTTGTTCCAGCAAGCCTTTGCACTCATTTTGATTTTGCTGAAGTTGTTGAGCATATTGAACATAGGGAGCGTCTTCTTGCTGTAAAACTTCCGATTCTAGCTCAGAATACCACTGCAAAAACTAAATTAAAAAAAACCTGTATCAAAACGGAACTATTCACTTATTTTTGCATCGTGATTTACTTGTTGGGTTGACTCGATTTTCTGTTTCCTTGATTTTAGGTCTTCTCCCAACCTTGTTATTATATCAGTAGTCTCACCCGATGTTTCTTCAATACAAACACTTTCAAATAGGCTCGAACCCACTCCCAAGGGAAGCTAGAAAGAATAATCATTGTACAGAAACGGTTGGAATTTAAATAATATAAAAACATACACCGGCCGGTACTGGACGTTCGCGACACACTAAAGATAATTCCAAAACGGAGTTTTGTTGGTTGGCATCTAGACCGGCTAATGGTAGGTCTAAATTCTCCCACTTTTCCAAGTTTTTTAGCGCTTGGCGCTTGTTTACCTCCCCCATCCTTTGGATGACGTTGACCGAGAATATATAATTTCTCTGGTTGTGCGCGCTAATATCATATAGCGGACGTTATTGAAACTAGATGGGTCCTGTCTTGCAGCTGGCCTCTTCAATGCCGGAGGCCAAAAGAGGCCATCTTCATGGGTGTCATTTATGCGATATGTATTATTGCATAACCATAGATTTGAAAATAAATACTGCGGCATTTATTTATCTTTATCACTGTTACATCCTTGTAGTTTTATTCAAACTATATTCAGATTACGCTGATTTGCATTGCAGAACAAATACTGCGGAATTTCTTATCTTTATCACTGTTTCCATCCTTTTAGTTTTTAAACAAACTGTAATCAGATTACGCTGATTTGTAGTTTTATTAAACTGCATTCAGCTATGGCTGATTTGCATTGCAGAACAAATACTGCGGAATTTTGTTATCTTTATCACTGTTTCCATCCTTGTAGTTTTACTCAAACTGTACTCAGTTTACGCTGATTTGTAGATTTATTCAAACTGCAATCACATTACGCTGATTTGCATTGCAGAACTGTACTGTATTTTTGAGAATTAACTACCGTTATTGCAAAGATAACTAGTGCAAAATGAAAAATTGCAAATAAATAAAGAAAAAATGGAATTGGAAGGTTGTAGATTATTTAGGTTTCATTTACATTTACAAGTTCAACGCGAAATTTAATCCTAAAATACAAAAAAAGCAAATACGGCTATCTATATTGAGTTTGCTTCGTATAGCATTCGGTACGGTATAGCCATAGTAAAACTGATAATTTCTACTTTGTATGTTTTTCGTAGATAATATTTTGAAACGAAGAATACAATTTGAAAAGAAGAAAACAACACGATAACAATTTTGCTTTTTAGGGTCCTGTCAAGTAAACAGGCGTGTATTTGCTTTACTCCTTGGCGCACATGGAAGGCATTGACTATCGAAGAGAAGGGTTTTTGGTGAACATTTTGGGCTGGAAATAAGGAAGAAAGAATACAGGCGGGTAATGCTGAGAGAAACCTTTTTATTTTATTTTGTTTAGTTTTTGGGAATTGCGGAATATATATGTTTATATATCAAGCCACAACGAAATTTTGTGTGAAAATTAGAACCTAAAACGAAAACCCAGACAAGGAAGAAAAATAGGGAAAAATAGCAGAGATGACTCCATTTCTTGCATTTTTGGAAACGTGTTTCCGTTTCCAAAGATACCAAAGAAATTAGGGTACAACCTTTTGTTCCTGTAGATTCTTCAGGACCATTGCAAGATAAACCTAAAAGTGTTGAAGTTTTATGGGGATTGTGGAGCAAATAATAAAAAAAAATTGACGGGATATTTTGCTAGGAGTTTGCAGGAAAGTTTAACTTTCAGTTGGGTACATGTTTGGTTCACGTGAAAATTAAAAAAGAAACCCAGCTCTTAATTCTTGTGAATCTTATTCAACTAGGAAAAGCCTTCGCCATTTAATTTCTGTCTGTGAGTCAAAGTGGCAAAAAAATACATCACTTCTGTTTCTTTTTAAAATTGACTCTAAGAAAAAAAAAACGCCGACAGCCTCCAATTTGCCTACGTTTACATAGCACTTAGCGTTTTTGTGTTTCTGCAAGTCTGGAAATATGTTTTTTTGCCGTATCCAAAATCCACAATCAGAGAATTCACATAAGATATATACAAAAGGAGCACAATGGCCTCATCACAGTAGCTAATTTCCCTCTTATATATTTTTTCCTCTCCATTCGAAAATTGCCGCCACAAATCCTTCCCTTGACGGAATTAGATTGCATGAAATCCACGCTCTTGGTCCAGCACCCTGTCACGTGTCGTCTTATTCTTTGTTTTAACTCCTCGGTGACACAAACCAAACCATAATCATAATAATAAAGAAAAGAGAAAACAATATATCAAGAATAAACACACTTGACTTAGCTACTCCCCATTAGTCCATAGATTCTGTCGTCTTAACGTTCTGGTAGCACTACTGTTCGAAAATTCCCATTGGCTATCACGGTTATTTTTCTAGTCTGTTAAAACTTTCATGTTTTCCTTCCTTTCCTTCAATTTCCGGAAAAGAGATTCAAAAACAAACTGGCCTGTTTGTGCAATACATTTAACACACGTCGTTCTTTGTCCACGCCTCAAAGTGATATGGAAGCAAGAAAACCACGCCCAGGCCAGCAAAAACACACACACACACGTCCATGTGCATGTTTGCCTCCCATTCAAGTCTTGCCAAGGAATTCGTGTAAATGAAACGATAACTCTTCTGTTAAGGCCCAAACATTCTTTTCCTGTTGGTTATTTTTCTCGTTATTTCCCTCAGTTATTTGTTGAAGAAGGCGGTCCTTGTGGTGGTGGTGCGGGGCTACTTTGTTGGGAGTAATGCTGGTCTTCTATTTCGGTGGAGAGTTCGGCCAGTACTTCTTGAGGAGCTGCTGCTTTGAGAATGGAGTTTTCTGTCTCCAAAACTGAAATCCGATCTAAAAGTTCTGCGATCCGTTCCTTGAGGACTTCTACTTCTTCTCGGACGGCGTACATCAAATGACTCTTGACCAGATCCTATAAAAACAAACAAGAAAATAAGTACTTAGCTCTTGAAAATTTTAAGATTTAAAATTTATAACAGGACGTTACAAAAATTCGAATGTAACACTCGCAAAGATAAAATCAAGGAGATTAGGAAAAATTTGCTTACCATGGCTTGCTCGATTTTGTTATCAATCGCTACAGTGCTTCCCGCGGTGCTAAAAAGATAAAAAGAAAATCATAAGCTTTTTTCAATCAAGTTTCTTTTTTTTATCGTCGAGAACCTCGACTCCCATAATAGCTTTACGTTACCAAAAGAAAAGTGGCGTTGAAGGCCATAAATATACATATTCTGACCTATTTTTCAATTGCCTCTCATTTTTTCGACTTCGCGCGTACCACTAACTTGTAACAACGCTTAGCTGGTCTTATATATAACTCCAGCACAGCAGTCGCCCTTATTCGCAGCTGCTACAGCGACAAATAACCAAACGAATTTCCTTACCCACGTCAATTACCTCAAATGCACCCTCCCCCTACAAAAGGAGTAAATATATACCTGAATGAATTTAGCCAACAAAAAACGACATTAACCATTTACGTGACGTTTCTCACGTCACTCAAGTCTCGCAAAAAACGTAAACAAAAGAGGTTTGAAAATTCGTTCACGTACACAAAATTAGCTTCACGCGATACATGTTAAATAGCTCTTTTGCTGATTTGCCTTCGTAGAAAATTCCACAGACCTACTGCATGTTGTGTCTCCCCCAATTTCCCAAAATTCATTACGCCGTATTTATTCTACACACGAGCTTTTTTTGTCCTTCTTTGAATATTCATTGTAGGCTCTATAGTCTTCACAGAAACCACCTGGTGTGACGCTACAGGCTAGATAATTAATGTAAAATGACGTCATGGTCATAAAAAAAGCATATAAAAAAGAAACTTGAAAGGAGGCACTCTCTCTTTTTTGAGTTTCATTGTTCAAGATATTTGCCATTACAGTTTACCGGGCGGCAAGCGGGATACTGCGACTGGCGGTTCGTGGAACCACGACCTGAAGCTGGGTTCGTAAAACCGCAAGGTTCGCCGCCCCTTGGGTAGGACTTCGAATTGCCGAAATTTTGTGAGCGGGAGAATGCTTCTCTAGGGCTAATTCCCCGCTTGTATCCCAGTCTCGTTCGTGTGGAGCCATGTTTCGACGGAAAATAATTTTGGTTAAGGAGAAACGCACAATCTGTTTCACTTTAACCCTCCTTTCACGCGCAGCACAACGGCAAAATTCAACTGACGACGACCTTCTTCAAGACTTGGAGTTTATATAAACTTCGTTAAAAAAAAACACGGCTACGCAAGGCCAAAGAGGAAGGGCTCTACGGAAACGGAGGTTTAAGAGAGATAAAACTATGGGAAGATGTGCCAAGTCCAAAATTAAATCGCTAGGAAGCAGAGCGGGAGTTCGTTATGGCTGGGGAAGTGGGCGGGTGCAAGTCTAAGCCCAGTACTAACCTTGAGTGTTGTTTGACAGATAGGCTTTCGTAGAAACCAAGGCCACGCCCTTGACCGAAATCAGGAAGTGAAACGCTTTAACTACCTACAGGTTCCCCCCTAATTAACAAACTGCATCGCTAACTAATTAGGCAATATCTACAAAGAGTTACGCCGATGACCCATTTAGTTGTTCAGAGAATCTCCGAGTCTAGAATTAGTGATATAATAGTTCTACCATGCATGAATGGAGTAACGTTCACAATTTTTCTATTAACACAAACATTAATTTTCATGGATACTAATAGAAGCGGAAACGATATCTTCACGACAGTACGGTGTAACTAACCCATGCCTCCTTTTTATTTGTCAAGTACCTTTACGAGATTCCGCAATACCTGCGGCGTAATCGTGAACTCCGGCAATGCCCTTCTGGAATGTTACATTTCCTAACAATGTCTTGTACTACGAATTAAATGTTAAATTTCCTAACAATGTTTTGTACTACGAACTAACGAGCGGCACTACTATAACCAACGAGCCCTTTACCAAACAGAAAACACATAAAAAATGGATCTTTCCAGCCAAAATCTGTTGAAACTAGTTTGTGGTGGCCCTCAAACCCCTCCCTCTTTGCATCTTCACGCCTAAAAAACAGTCACTAATTTCTCTCCATGTCCAAAAACGTTGCTGCGCACGTTTGGAGTCTGAGTAATACACAAACAACAATATAACTGAAAAACAAAAAAAAAGAAAACCCACTTGATGTTCACGAGGTAGGTGACCTTCGCCCCCTTAGATTTTAAAATACTTTGAAGTCAGTCCTCTCCATACGGTCCAAATTCTCCTTTTATCTTATCACGGATAAACCCAATGCTCGAAAAATATTTTCTTTTTCCTTTACCCCCACACTTTTTAGTTATTAACCTAGTTTTCTTATATAAAAGGTCCCAATTGGAGAAGAACTTTAAACTCGGACTTTGAAACCAATGCCTCCCTCAGTGTCCACATGGTAACACGCTTGCGACATTGATTTTTCGAACAACACCTTACGCAACACCTTTTCCCCCTTTAAATAAAATACGGCGTTTTAGCTCCTCCCCCTGAATCGCACCAGGCTTGTCCTTGGCCCCGTTTCCTCATCGCAAACCCGCAACCCTACAGTTATTTGCACCTCTTTTTTAAGTACCATGCCTTCCAAAAGGACGATAATAACTCCCCCCACAAAAAGGAGGGCGTGGCCATGATTCGGTTT
This sequence comes from Lepidurus apus apus, assembly GCA_022832285.1. Classification (NCBI taxonomy): domain Eukaryota; kingdom Metazoa; phylum Arthropoda; class Branchiopoda; order Notostraca; family Triopsidae; genus Lepidurus; species Lepidurus apus. The sequence continues at coordinate 61,446 of JAGJRO010000212.1, read as the reverse complement.
AATTTGCCTCCACCCATTGTGGTGGGAGGAGTGGGACTGGGAAGTAAGACCGGTTCTTCCAACTGCACAAAAAAAAGGCTGGTCCCCCCTCTCGCTCTCTTTTTTTGATTCCCTTGCTTTCGTATTACGAAAAGGTTCCCCTACCAGCAACAGCGTCACTAAAACGCACGAGTAGGAAGAAACCAGATAGTACTAGATTCTGTCAGTCCACACGTTAGTTTCCACAGAAAATAACACCATGAACGAAATGTTTTCCAAATATAGTAGCTTTCGAAGAAAAACTGCCTGTCGCAGATCCATTTTTTGGACAAGTGTACAATTGTATATAAGTTGACAATGTTTAAGTTTTTTATGGTTTACTGGCAATTAATTTGCTATAAATAAATTGTATCTTTTTCTTTTGTGCACAGAAATTGTAAAGTAAAAAGCTAAGGATATTTTTGTTTACCCCGCGACATTCATCACAGATTAATTTTCTGGACAGAAAATGTAGATTTTCTTATTGTTTTACTGGAAATTAATTCGCTATAAATAGGATCATAGTTTGTTTACCCCGCGACATAATCCTTGATGAAATCGTGCAAATCGTTCATTTGGACAAACGATTGTCCCTGCATTTGAGGTGAGTCTGCGTCCCCGGAGGAAGACGAAGACGAGGAATCCACTCGCAAACGGGTCACGTCACCGTGCAAATATTGCGTTGTGGCTGCCATAGCAAACATGGTGCAGACTACAGGCATTCTTTTGCGACCCGCCTTTTGTTCAGTTCAGTTGAGGTCAGTTGTAAAAACACGCCTAATTGGGCAACTACTTCTCTCGTGTCCAAGATCGGTTTCTTGTAAGTTTGAGCAACTTTTATTCGCAACTTTCCCAGAAAAAGAGCTCGAGTTCTAGCGAACCAAGAGGGCAAACTGCGCAAAAGGGGCGGGGCTTAGTTCCTACAGCGGTTGCTGCTGCTGCTGGTCGTATTGATTCCGTTCCCTGGGTCCTCCACAACAAAGGAAATCAGGTCGAAACGCTGTAGAGTTCTCTCGACGAATTCACTTCTGCAACAACTCAAGAATGTACTTCACTCAATGTACTTCGCGACAATGTTTCTTTTTTATACTCCAAGGTAGACGAAAACCAAATAGAGGAGCAAAGCTGTCCACGGAGCCACAATCCACGCCCACACTAACATTATATTTTTGATCTCCCACTCAGAGTACAGATATCTTGGTTTTAAAAAGATCGTACTTTACAAAATGTAGAAACTTTTAAGAAAATTCTGAATGCGGTGTACGAAACGTTGCGGTAGCTACTCTTGCTATGGAAGTCAGAAACGCTCTGGCGGAGGAACCCGACCTCCCCACGCTCCTGTAGATGCTGAAGAGAACAGAGTGGGCGGAGCTTAGGATCGCCTCAGCCTGGAAAGCAGGTTCGTATCGGAAACGACTTTCGGTTTCAAGCTCTCGAAGCTTCTAACTTTTACCAATGGTGGAACTTTTCCAACTAAAACTATCCTCATTTGATTTGCTATTATGCCAAACAACTTAAAAAAGGACAAAAATGCAAAATTCAAATAAAACACCGCCCTTTTCTATCTATATCAAATCTAACACATCTAAAAATTTAGCGTAGATAAGCGTTAAAATTTCCGTGAGCGAAACAAGGGATAGATACCGGTCGGGGTAGCCCTTGGAATTCCTCGCCAACATTTTTTCCCCGCATCCTGTCGTAGAAGCAAGCCGGAGTAACCCTACGAGTCCCGGCCAATGTTTCCCCGTCATCTAAATCTACCCCCCGTGAAGACCATGCCCAAGCCGGTGTAAGCCTATGAATCCCGGTCACATGCCCGCTTTCTCCTCGATGACCTTTCCACCCCCTTGTTTAAACTGGCAAGCCGGAATAACTCCACAAGATCAAGCCAAACGCCCCTTGTTTTCCTGGGTTAAATCAGCAGTGTTACAAACAGTGATTAAGGACATCATAAGTGCAAAAAGCAGAACATACTCGATCATTGGGAGGTAACCGAACTCTAGATTCGCATTTCAGTTTTTTGTTTTGTTTTTCGGATAAGCATCAAATGAGTTCAAAGGTTACTTGCCAATGAGTAACAAATTGTTTTACTGCGTTGCATCACTGCTCAAACAGAAATACAGCAACCAAAGCACGTAAGCTCCTGATATCTCTTCCGTAGCGATAAGATAAGTTTCCACAAAATCCCAAGATCGATCAGTTAGTAACCTTGGCTCATGCCAGAAAAAAACACACGAAAAAACAAAACAAAAAACGTTTCTGTTCGTTGTCATTTTCTACGACAGAAATACCCGGAAAACCCGTCAGAAAATGACCTTTTACAACTATCAATATCAACCTGCGAAAAACATTGATTGTTGCAAGTTTTGTCCTTGGAGCACGAACTTTCGGTTCCAGCTTATGGCCCGTGTCATGTATACCTGTCCTTCACCAATTCTTCACGAAAGTCATGAATGAATTGCAACAATGACCCCAAAAACCCCAACAATCTCCTCCCCTATCACGCAAACCCATCTCGGCTGTCATGTCTTGACAATCGTTGACCATGGCAACTTAAAGAAAAACCTTCTCTTCCAATTCATTCCTTTCATAACCTTCCTTTGCCGCCAGTCATTACCGAGTATGCAAACGAGTGTAATTAACTCGTGTCAGCATCTTTTTTTACCCTTTCCTTTTTTTTATACCGTCTAAAAGTGCCTTTCGGCTACTTCGTTGGTGAGATATATAGGTCACCTAGACTTTGCCAGCTGGTTCAATCTAGTTACAGAGGGCATTTTCAGTCGCAATTGTTGCGGTACACGGAAATCACACATCATATTTCAAAATTTCCTGTCCTTCCTTATTTTTTTATTTTGTAGCGTCTAAATCCTGGCAATTTGTGTGGAAATCTTAACCTTGTATCATAAAAGACCATTTTGCAAGGCAAATTCTTCTTAAACATAACTCTTTTTGGGAGAGACGAACGCCAAAACAATTGGAAAGCAGAAGCGTTTTTGTACAAGCAGCGTGACTAAAATTAACCATTTCCTGCCCCCAGGAGGTTTACAGTTCCCGTCCATGCAAAGTTGCACGTACGGATCCATGTAAAGCTTGCAAAATTAACTTTGGAACTCCTTTTATACATTTTCTTCATGTACCTTGTCCAAGCAATCAACGAAATCCGGCCAAGATACAAAAAGCTCCGCTTTGTTTCTTCATTCTTTTTTGAAAAATCCTGGTCGGGAAATACTGGGCGCCGTGCAGTCTGGCAAAACTGGACCACACACATTTCCCCTACCAAATTAGATTTCCTCCCCATTGGAACTTATCAAGTCCTCCACGATCCGACGTCACACCTTACAGGAACCCTTGACGTCATTAAAATCTGCCATTTGGCATAACGGAAACGTGGGTAAAATGATCTCAACTTCCTTCGTGTAGTTCCTAGTTCTAAAGTAGTGACGCCATTACTTTTCCCCACAATGTAACTTTTGGTAATTTGTCCTTCTAAATGTCAGACGTTGGTGTTGGTGGTCGTATGGATGAATCATGAATTTCTATTCTAAAGTGCTTTTTTACGTCAAAAAAACGAAATCGCACGATTTGGGTTTCTGTGACGTCATGAACCCGCCTTAGAGTAGGAACTGAAGAGGTGTTATTCTTGACATTACGTCAGTAAGATCTCACCAACAAAAAGTGAAAAACGGGCGTTGAAAGTTACCTAAGAAAAGTATGAAATTAGATCTTGTAGACAGTTTCTAGAATCCTTTCGCTTTATTGACTGCGCAGTGGCAGACAAGGTGCCGCCTTGTGTGCTCTTATTTTTGTTATAATATGGCGGTTGCATCATGCGTAGAAATAGCGATAAGCACAAGAAAACGCCCCGAGTGCTCCAGATGGGACCATTTTGACTCTCTTTTTCTTTTAGTGTTGTTCCAAAACCCGCTTAGCAACAGCTTCAAAGAAAGACAGAAGAAAGTCAACGGGGGGCGGAGCTTGGGTTTCTCGTGTGATCCAGCCACCTGCACATGTGACTCTGCCAGCAACAGAGGGGAGGGCCACCCGCTTCGAAAACGCCTGTAAGACAAACTCATATGACCTACTTCCTTATCCATGTACTAAACCCTTTTAGACTCGTAAGGCGTCGTAAAAAGTTTCCTTGGCTTCGTCTTTCGTACTTCACGACCCTTTTTTCCTTGGAAAATCCTCGCATCCCTGATCCTAGACATCACGACTACCCAGTGCTACTTATTTATAAGCAAACCGACCAGGAAAGTCTCACTTGAAGAACACTAGAGGCATGGATTTTTACCGCCCAAACAGACAAAAACAAATACGGCATTGAACTGCAACGCCATCTAAACGACAGACAACGCGGCTGTTAGACTTCATGACGCGCAAGGCAAGGGGAGGTCCCAACTTTGGCGCGCGATTTGAATAACTTAGGATGCAGCCATTAGGATGCACCTGAAAGATTGCAACTAGTGGCGCGTTCCACTGGCTGCATTGGTGCAGTATTTTTGGCATTTAGTGTGTACACAGTACACAGTGTATAAAGATATACAAATTTGACACATTGAGTGCCAAAAATACTGCATCAGTGCAGCCAGTGGAATGCGCTATAGGAAATAGACACTGGGAGGCTGCCAACGGAATTACGATTCTTAAAATTGTCACCAAGTGACGGTATGCACCCGAAAGAATCGATTACAAGGCTTGCAGAGAAAAGAGAATGACAATAATACCGCTATGTAACAAATTCAGCAATGGACGCCAGCTAGGCTGTATAATAAAAGATGGTCTCGCTCAACCACGTGGGAATCTCTCCACTTTCGAAGCGACATTCAAAATTTATAACTTTATTTTCTAATTCTCTTTAATAAGAAGAGAATTGCAAAATATTCTTATTTTGTATCGGTGATAAATAGGATAAAGTCTTTAAAATATATCCTTGTGTAATTTGGCTCATTTAGCATTCCCGATGGTAGTCAATACCTAAATAATGTCACAGCACTCTCTAGCGGTCATATTATAATTCAGTATTGCAAGATACCACAAAATATGACACTATAACAAATAATCATAATAAAAGCTTAATCCATAATAAAACTTAATCCATAGTATTGTACTGTCGAACATTTATCTTCTCGAGTTGTTGCTGCTGAAAGACTCGATTTGAACCAAGGACGAAAGTATCGATTTAACGCCACGTGACCGCGTTCATTGATTTTTGTCTACCGTGCCAGACTTTGACATCGTTTGTCAAGCACGAAAAAAAAAATAGTAGGAAAAAAAATAAGCGTACCTAACTCTCGAAAGGGCATGTAACAACAAGACACGGTTTAGAAAATGAAAGTGCAAACTCACCTATTTGGGTCGTCGCCGCTAGTAGTGGTTCCTTCATCGCCCATCATGTTGGCCGGTAGTAAGGAAGCAAAGTGAGCGTGTGCAGCAGTGGGCGGTCCTGCCGTGTTAGTACTTGTGACGGAAGAAGTCGAGGTGGAAGTACCAGATCCAAGCAACAAGGGTTGAGTCTGGGGCGCGGGTGCGGTGACAACGGGTAACACGATTTTGGATGCAGTCGCGGCACCCGCTTCGGGGTTAGCGCTAACGGCGGGTTGACCCGTTACTAGGGAAACCGTCGCTTGGGGGGCCGGAGTCGGGGCCGGCACCACAAACTGTGCCTGCACCGGAGTACTGGCAACCGCGGTGGCGTAACTGGGGGCCGCGCTCGGGGGCGGGACGTAAGGCTGTTGCGCAGTTGGTTGCGGCGCACTATATACTTGCGTATTCGGCTGCGCATAGGTGGATCCAGCGCTGGGATTCGGTGGTACACTCTGGTACTGTTGAGCTACTGTTGGGCCAGCATAGTTGGCTGGGGCCGTAGGCTGGGCTCCGTAAGCCGCAAATGTAGCAGGGCTGCTCTGCGCAGGCGCAAATGCCGTTTGAGCAGGATACGGCTGTTGGGGTTGCTGGTAGGTCGGCGCAGAAGCTGCTTGAGGCTGTACAACCGGTGCTGGAGCTACAGCAGCAGCTGCTGGATTGACGAAGTGCTGCTGCGCAGTGCTGGGGTACATCCCTTGAGCTTGCGCAGCGGGTAGGGAGGACGGCCCTTGCGCGTAATGCGTCTGAGTGGGTATTGTCGTTCCCCCCCCCGCCGGGTAGACCGCGTTCGGTGGCTGGTTCGACACACCCGGCTGTTGCAGGACCAGAGTGGGGTAATTTGGCGGTATTTGACTGTTGGGCGCCGGCGTGTAGACGGTCTGAATGTAGGCCCCCGTGTTACTAACAGGATAGTTAGCCGTGGGCAGGCCTACTGGGCGTGGTACAGCCATCGTAGGATTGGGTATTTGCTGCTGAGGTGGTACAGGGTATGTAGGCGGGGCTGCTTGAGAGGTATAATTCGGAGGTTCAGGATTCGGATAGTGAACCAACGGTGTGGAAGTCGGATTGGGCAAGAAATTCGGCTGTAACATCGGTTGGGGCACTACGATGCTAGTAGGAACGGTCGCGAGAGGCGGAACAGTCATTTGCTGCTGTGGTAAAAGCTGTTGGGGGACAACGCCAGGTAAGTTTTGTTCCTCCGCGGCGTGTCCTAACGGATGTTCGGCAATGGGGTTCTCTCCTGGGACGTAATGCACCGAACTAGCGTTGCTAGAGTTGTTGGAGGCCGACTCATCCCTGGAGAGACTCGTCTGCAGAGACGGATGATCGAGGAAATCCATGCAGAGCCATCGGCCTCGCTTAAAGGGTTCCTGGCTTTCGATTTTAACGACTTTAAATCGCGTTTGCCACTGTTGTTGATCTTTCTCCGCTTCAGAGAAGGTAGCTTTGGAACCTTCATTGTTGGCGTTGGAAGAAGGAGACGACGAAGAAGGAGTTACAGGAGGAGCCAAGGCACTAGGGGAAACAGAGCTCAAAGTCCTGGCGATTTGCTGCTGGAGTTGATAGTCACTCGCGGCAAACACCGCGTCTGAATCGTTCAAATTAGCTACTGGAGTCACTTGGATGAAGGGCGTGATTCCGGCCCCTTCTTCGGACTTGGAATAAGCGTCTTCGGAACAACTCGCACTGGGAGTTTCCGCACATTTGCTGGAATTATTGTCGCCCATGTCTGAGCCGTCTTCTGCATGGGAATCATCCATATCGTCGGCGGAATCATCGGCGCCATCATTGCTCGCGTGAGAGCTAACAACGCTCGTGATCTGGAAAGAAGTAGACTTTTTACGTGTACTAATTTGACTTTCGTTTAAGGTTGTTGTATTTGTAGTGGTAGATGTTGGAAGTTGGAAGTTGCTTGGGGTTGTTGTGGTCATTGCAGTGGGACGCAGGATAAAGGAGGACGGCAAAGCGGCCTCGCTACTTATACGAATTGTTTCACTGGTGGTTCGTGCAGCAATACTGTCAACAGCGAGTGACAATTTGTTGCTGTTTGTTGTGTTGGTTGCATGATACGAAGAGGACTCCGCCATATTGTTGGCAGGAGGGGGAGGAGGGAGGGGGCTACAGGCCTACTTCTTCTTGGAGGAGTTGGCCTTGGCCTTTGCACCACTTTTCCACCACCCACCGAACGCTGGGACAATTTGGCAAGATGAATACTTAATTGTCCATCATCCATGCCTTTGAATTCACGCTTTTAGGGATCCCAAACGAGATCCCTAGCAGGAAAAAATACACATAAATGAGCACAGTCCCAATGACACATCCCGAATTCCGACATTACTTACCTATCGATTTGCAGTATCGATCAACAAAGTATCATACTCCTGACACCACAATCGAAGGTAAGACTAGGCGCCAAATACAAAACGTGTCAAGTCACATGTGTAATCGAAATCGACCAGCCGACTTCCAACAACCATCCGTTATATAATATCCATTTCTGTTACTCTGGTTGGCAAATTCAAATCCCTTCGAAGATCATATCACCCTTTATTTTACATCACTAAAGTATTTAACAGAAAACGCAACATTAAAGGCAAACAAAAGTACTGTAATCTCATTTATGGCGAGAATGTTAAATTCATTGCGTCAGGTTCGGGTGTTATGCGTTCTGGAAGCAGAAAATTGCACTGGTTCACCGGATCGTCTTCTGTCTATTAAACCAAACGTTCAAGACCACTCATTTAGCTAAACTTACGAGGATTTACCTGGGCTGGCTTATCTTGTCTTGATCTCAACTGAAGTATTTCCCGTAACAAAGCTTTAGCTTCATCTCTCGTCTGAAAAAAAATATAGATCACAAAGCTATCGCTAGGTCTATGATAGAAATATACTTCTTTGAAATTAACGCATTTCTGGGCAAAGTTGAAGGCTTCGTCCAGCATGGGACCCTTCTGGAGGTAAAAGCTGGCTAAATAGAGGTATGCTTGAGCGTGATCAATGCCTTCTTCTATCTGCGAATCGGCAGTTTCATGCAGAAAATCCATATAAGCTGCTGCTGCCAATCCTGTCTCTTTCAAACGATCATAAAGCCGTGCTAATCGCAATAATGCAATTCCTTCGACATCGCCCACGCTGTGAGCTTTCATGTAGCATTTCTTGGCGTCATGGGGACGATCTAATTTGTCATAGGCATCTCCAAGAGCCAAGAGCATCCTCGAATCAAATGGTCGCAGTGTTTGCGCGTTCCGATAGTAATAAACGCAATAGAAAGGCATTTTCAGAATCTCGTAAGTTTGACCCAACCCATACCACGCCCTGTAATCTCGCTTATTGATTTCTAAAATTAACCAAATCAAATGAACACAAAAAATAGGCAAAAATAAGGTAAAGTACCAATGGCTTGTCTATAGCTTTGAATAGCTGCGTTCGTGTTTTTCAATTCCAGATACTCATGTCCCATTAGCGTCCAAACCAGGTAATTGGATGGACAAAGCTTCAGTGCCCTTTGGAAGTACACCAAAGCCTTCTCATGTTGTCCTCGCAGACTATAATAGTTTCCTGTCATAGAAACGTAAATAAAACATTGGTGCTGACTGAAATTTACCAATAATACAACAAGTCTCGGCTCTATAAGGGTCTACTTCGGTGAAGTGGTGCGCTAAATGGGCCAAATCAACTCTTAGTTCCTTTACATAAAGGATATTGGAGTAAATATCCATATCGTCCAATCGCATGGGATCTTCTTCGCGAACTGTGGCAAATAAAGTCCTAGCTTGATCTGCGTCTGTATAAAACCAATTAAATTTAAAGTGCTAGAATAAATATGAAACATGGTGAGAGATTTTCTTACCCGTCAAGTTGTTGAACGCAACGGCCATTTGGGCTTTGATGTACGTGCTTTGCTGGAAACATGAATCACGTAATTCATCGTAGATGGACAAAGCTGCCTCATTCAACTGCAGTTCGGTGTTGTAGAAAGCCAGAAAAAATTTGTGGATCCAGTGTGAAGGTAAATCTAGCGTTTCCAGCTAGGAACATGGTAAAAAATATACCAATTTATTAGCCTTGGGTAAGCATTGGCTTAGAAACTTGAGCCAATATTACCACTTCTTTGTTGGGAACCAATTTGGCCAATTCTAACCATGCTCCCCAATGCAAAGGCTCCATTCGTATTGATTCTGCTAAAGTTTCGAGAGCTTGGGGCAGTCCTAACTTGCGCAAAACGACGCCGTATAAATACATATTAAAGCCATCTAACCCACTTTCTTCTTTAACTTTAGCTAATTCGGTTTGCAAAAATCTGAGATGGACTGCTTTACTCGTATCCTGCACAGCTATATAACCCCCGACCACAAAAAATAAATTAAATTCAAACCAAAAGCTTTCAAGAGCAATTTACCTGAGCTTTCTTGCATTTGTTCGACATGTTTCTTCTCACCAGACATGAAACGAGAATAAAAATGGAGAAAACGGCCCTTGCTGCTGGTACATTTGTCCGTGAAATAAGCACATCTGTAAAACGTGTAAGTTGACGGTCGTGAAATTTGTAGATAAAACCTTGGCTTATTTTACCTATCGAACTCATTGAGATCAAAAAAGCTCTTGGCTTTTAAATAGATGGCTAGGTCAGGGCCTAAGTCGGGTTCTGGTGCAAAAGGGTTCACGATAAGATCTGGTGCATTATTTGTTAACGGATCGTTAGCGGCGGCCCAGTCCGTTACGGAACAATGCAACTCGGACAACCTGAAATTACACCATGGTAATAATGAAAATAAATCTTGTGTGAACAGATGGCTTGTACCATTTCGCACTTTGCAAAAGACCTCTGGAAGAACACGCTACATAACCTTTCATCAAATCTCGGAGAATATCCGAGCACCTAAGATTCCGAACCTGTATCCCCGCCATTTTCTGTTATTGTTTCAAATTTGTTTCTCAAAGGGTGCTACTAAAAAAGAAAACTGCGAAACGCGAAATTCGGTACGGGCGCCGGTACGGTCGTCATCAAATCATAAAGACTGATCACTTTGAACCATTTTGTAGGCCTCCTGCCTAAAAGCAAACCCGAACTTTTAGAAAGTGGAACCAGCTTTTACCATGGTTTTTACTCTTAACACTGGAGGACACAGAAAATGCCCCTACCTTAAAGTAAAGACGGATTCTACTTTTCTTTTCGGTTTGGTTTTAAAGGCGAGCAGGTTCGAAATCAGCAAGTTTTGTTTAATCCCACGGGTAAGGATTAGACCACTGAGGTTTCCCTTTACCCGTTTTTTTCGACATGATAGTACACTCGAATACCCGGGCCAATACTCGGCGCCGAATATTCTTGTATTTGGGTAGCCAGTATTCGGATTCCCGTGTTGGGAGACGGGAATATTAATACATTAATCATACAAAAATAAATCTGTAACAGTTTTATTACTGTTCCATACACTGGTTGCTCCATTCAATATCCCAAGTTCCAAAAAGACCTTTAGGTATACATTGTTATATGTTGTCATAAACGAGTTGAAACGAAAACGTAAAAAGTACCAGAATTAAAAAGCAAACAAAAAATTACACATTCTTTTACTATAGATAAAAACAAGGGATCTGTTCTAATCAGGAATAATAATAGGTTTTCTTTTAATTTCAACAGCTTTTGCAAACATGGATGAATATGACCATAACTTCGTCCAAGTCCGGTGCCTGACATGTCCTTTCGAAATGTGCAAAAACCTAGGTGGGGAAAATAAATGTTTTTTTTACTAGTAAATCCATAGAATTGGACTTTACTTCTTCTAAGTATTTGGGGATGTCCTCTTTATTTCTAAATCTTATAAATTCCTCGGGAAGACCGCACATTCTTGCCAAAAAGCGCCAATCCGCAGCCACTTCATGTAGGGCTTTATTTCGAACTATTCAATAGATTTATTATTAAAATGACAACAGAACTTTCAGAATTTACTTTCCAAGGACAGTTTTCGCGGAAGATTTGTGCCCTCACTGGTTTGATTAACCTGACGAATCCTTTCGGGGTTAACAGTAAGATTAGGTCTAATTTCTGGCTTCTGCTGGGCTTCATTGGTAGGCACAGGAGGTGTCAATAGGTCGTATTTTAGTTGATAAGTTTCAACTAAACCTTTGGTGATGGTCGGAGTTTGTGAGTGGGACGCGAAAATCAAAAGAGGCTCGACTTGGTTAGGCGTGAGAATTTGCTTTGCTTCTAAGGTTTCGACCAAGTCAGGGATTTTCGTGATGTGGCTCATTAGACGAGGAGATTTAAGTTGAGGGCGGAAGTAATTTTGTAAAGCTTGTAAAACGGCCGGAGTAGAGCAAACCCAAGCAGAAGTGATTTCGTTCTTCAAGTTTATATAGTCACGCAACATTGCGTTTTCGAGGTTACTCATGTTTCGTGTCAGGGAGACAAATTTGTATAATTTCAGAAATATAAATATGAAACGCGAGTTTGTCCGAATGTGGACGAGTTTGGAACCTACGTAATAATCACAATAAGGTTTTTCTACTATTTTGGCTCGTTTTAAATTTGAAAATTTGAAAGTTTAAGTGAAGACTGGCTTCGTGGCTATCGCGACCGTTTCTATGTTTACATTTATCGGCACACAGCCATTTCCGCTGGACGAGATGCCTCGCAATCCGCCAAAAATACGGATCGCAGGAAATTGAATTGGTTCTATCTGGATTTATAGCGTTATTACTAAACGATTATTATGCTTCATTTCACTATTAATACATACGAAATGTTCTGGTTTTTGCAAAAGTTGTTCGGAAATTCCCTAAGGACGACAATACTCACTAGCACCACTATGTATGACACCTTAAAGGAGGAGTATGGTTTCAAAAAATTTTTAAGATTTTTTAAAATGTATGTTATAGAACAGATCACATTAAGTGCCCTGACTGACTTGAGTAAATTCCAGCCGTTATTAGCATGCCGTCTTGTCGGGCTGAGACCCGCGCCCGAGAGCCTTTGGGCTAGTTTCGGTTCGGCTTAGCAACCGAGAGCCCAATGTTAAAATTGCACTTTACCTTTTTATTTTCGTGCTTTAGTTTTCGGTATTTCAACATAATTTCCATTTTAAATATTTCAGTATAATTTCCTGTACTAATTTCCATTTCCTACTCCGCTTGTATTTTACCCATTTCGCATTCTGTTTCGCGTTTACTGATGTCGCATTTCACATTTTACCCGCACCCGTCTCATCCCCTCTGTGGATGCCATTCTCCCCGAAGCTGTCTCTGGGGTTTAGCGAAGAGAAAAGTAAACAAGCTTTTTTCATTTTTAAGATTTTCTGATGAGAAAAACAGTGATTCGTTATATTTCTTGTTTGATCTCCCTTTTGAAGTTTTTTCGAGAAGACGAGCTGAATCTTAAAAGTAAGTATTGTTCAAAATCAATTTAGTTAAAAACGTGAAAGTTTATAATAAGTAAAGAATCGAATTGTTTGTGTTTTTCTCTCAGTTTCTAGACTTGTCGGGCACGTTGCAGAAAGCGGGTGTGCTGCTTGTGGTCAAGAAGACGGTTCCATTTCATGCATACCTTCTAATCACCTCATTGGTAAACATATTTTTTAATCGTTGCAATACTCATTGAACTTTGTATAATCTATAGGGTGGATCTGGGGATAAATGGAGGTAGGTTTGCGAGTTGTACGCGGCCCAGATTGGCAATGGGCAAACCAGGATGGCGGTGAAGGTTATATGGGCACAGTAGTGGAAATCGGCAAGCCTGGATCTTCCACAAGCCCCGATAAAACAGTGGTAGTACAATGGGACATCGGAGCCCGCACAAATTATCGTATTGGCTACCAAGGCTGCTTTGATTTACAAGTTTGGGACAACGCACCCGTAGGTATACTTCACCTTTCAAATGGTTTGCTCAGTTTTATTCACTTCGGCTTCGTTTTCAGGCGTTAAACATCAAAATATCGTATGCGACAGCTGCAAGAAACAAGGAATCGCTGGAATGCGTTGGAAGTGTCTTCGTTGTCGAGATTTCGATCTATGCACGCTCTGCTACATGGCAGACAAGCACGACTTAACTCATCCTTTCCAACGCTTCGAGACAGCTTCGTCTGCTGGGTAAAATAAAAGAACACATTTTGCGTGCATCTTTTCTTATTAAATCCAATTAGGGTGGAAGTTAGTGAGCGAGGAAACAGCACCAAAAGCCCCTTGTGGGGTATGTTTGTAGGTTGTAAGGTCGTACGTGGTCCAGATTGGGATTGGGGCCAGCAGGATGGCGGTGAAGGGAAAATTGGTCGGATTACAGATATCCGGGGCTGGGATAATGAATCTGGTCGCTCGGTAGCGCATATTACGTGGGTATCAGGTGCGACAAATGTGTACCGTCTCGGACATAAAGGGAAAGTCGACTTGCGAGCCATACAACCTGCCCTCGGAGGCTATTTCTACAAGGAGCATCTCCCTGTACTAGGTAAATATCAGAAAAAAAATCAAATCATTTATCACGGATAGAAATTCAAGCATTTTATTTGGTGTACAGGAGCTGGAGGAGATCCCCAGCTTCGTTGTTTACGACCTCCTGGCCCCGGATCGCCCAAAATAACTCCCACAATCACCACGTTTAATGTTGGCGATAAGGCACAAGTTGTGGTGGACGTCGAAACTCTCAAAGAGATGCAAGAAGGACACGGAGGCTGGAATCCACGCATGGCAGAGTATATTGGCCAGCAAGGGACTGTCCATCGAGTAACTGAACGAGGAGATATCCGAGTGCAATATGAAGGCTGCAACAATCGATGGACTTTCCATCCTCGAGCGTTAGCTAAACTCTGTGCTTTAGCCCTGGGTGACGTGGTACGCGTATCGGATGATATGGCCAAAGTACGCGAATGGCAGCATGGACATGGCGAATGGATTGACGTAATGAAAAACGTAAGTTCTTGCGAATCACAAGTTATCCTAAAACATCCAAAAACTAGGAATTAATGATTCGTTGTGGTTTTGCGTAGGCTCTGGGTAAAACCGGGAAAGTTACCAAAGTTTACGCGGATGGAGATGTGCGAGTCAACGTGGAAGGTCATACGTGGACGTTTAATCCCTTATGTTTGTCGTTGGTACCAGGATCGGCTACGGAATTGAGCAATACGATGTCTGCGCAAGCGCACCAGCGTGAAGAACATGCCAGTAATTGATATCTTCAATAGAATATCGTTGAGGATGGTGAAAGTTAGAATTAACCAGCGTTTTCGGTGTTCCAGACCCATTGGCGTCCTTACTGTCGCATCTATTGGTAGGTCCGAGTACGAATTCTTGTAGTGGGGTGACAGCGGAACAGATTTGCGAGAGATTAGTACGAGCTGCTGCCCAAGGACAGAGCGATTTGGTGCGGGACTTGTTACAGCAATTCCCTGAGCACGTGGATGGGCGAAGCTCGGGCAAAACCTGCCTTCAGGTGGCTTGCCATCAAGGGCACGTGGAACTCGTGCGACTTCTGTTGCAATTACGAGCCAATCCTGAAGTTACAGATGATGACGGGGATACTGCATTGCACTACGCGGCTTTTGGGTAAAAAAAATAGTTAATTAGGTTTAATCTTTTGGTTGAATGTACAGTAGATGTCGCTTATTGTGATCACTTATTAGAATCAGCCGTTTTATGGAATCACATTTTAAAGGATTCAAAAGGATAAAATTCATAGCATTTTAACCGGTTACTAGAATCAGTTTCGATATTACAATCAATTTCAAAAGAATCTTCACATGTACAGTAACGAAACTACAGTAGTGATCGCTACATGGACTTTGCATATTGACAAATAGCTTTTACGTAGTTTTGACCAATCCTGTCATTTCCAGCCTACTACTACGCTTAGGGGGAAATCCCTTCTAAACTCCGCAGTCAATTAAGTGAACAGGTTATTCAATTGAATGACCAGTTCCCGTTAATTGATTGAGAAAATTAGAAGGAATATCGTGTTGAGAACTGAGAACCCTAACCTAAGCGGAAGAGTGGGCTTCAAAAGCGCAGTGATAGTTATGTTTTAGACTTGTGGTTGTATAAAAATGGCGACGAACAAGAAAAGAGTTGATGTAAATGTAAAAGAAAAGTTGTGGCTCATTGGAACTTGTGATACGTTAAATTTAAAAGATTTGCCACAAAGAGAAGCGGTCGTTAAATTAGAAATTCCTCAATCGTCTCTATCAAAATTTTTGAAAATCATTACGCAATAAACAATAGTGGGTGTAGTGAATCTAGAAAAAGAAACGTGTGGGAAAGTGTCACAAAATAGACGATACTTTTTTTCTTTGGTTTAAACAAGCCATTTCATTCCGTGCCGAATAATCGAAGCATATTTCCGATTTTCGGTTATTAGAATCTCTGCTTACTAAAATCAATATTCACTTGACAAACGTGATCACAATAAGCGGCATTTACTGTAACTTTTTTTGCTTCCTTTTTTTAGGAACCAGAGTGAAGTAATGGAACAGCTATTGAGTGCAGGCGTACAGTTAAATAGCAGCAATAGGGGGAAATGTACGCCGTTACACGTGGCCGTTAATAAGCAGTATGTGGCCTGCGTCCACGTGCTGTTGGGACACCAATGCAATGTGAACATGCAGGTATAGATGAGTACTTCAATTTGGATTAAAATAAGCAGATATTTTTATTCTTTTTTTGGGGGGCATAGGATTCGTTTGGAGATACGGCATTGCATGACGCCATTGGAAAGGAAAGCACTGAAATTGTAGACTTGCTTGTTGCGGCCCCCAGTGTGGATTTTACGCTGAAAAACAAACGGGGTTTTAATGTACTCCATCACGCAGCTCTTAAGGGCAATGCTTTGTAAGATTTTTTTTTATTTCCTTAATTCTGTTCATTTGCTTCTGCTGTTATCCAGGTTTAGCTCAATTCAGCTTCCATTTGTGCAGCTTTTTTCTCTTTTTCGTGATTATAAGAACTGCGATTATAAATAGTTTTCGTTCTAGTGCTGTAGAAAGACTCTTGTTGCGGAGTCGACAGCTCGTGGACGTTAAAAAAGACGACGGATTCGCAGCTTTGCATTTAGCCTGTTTGAACGGACATAAAGCGGTGGCTGCAGTTCTATTACAACAAGGACAGGCCACTGTGGATATCGCAAACAACCGCAGACAAACTCCGTTGCATTTAGCGGTCTCTCAAGTAAATTTTTTTAGTATGGAGAAATATCTTCGTGTATTAAGTTCTACTTTATGTAACGTTTTTAGGGGCACTGTGGCCTGGCAGAGTTGTTAATAGAAGCAAGAGCCAGTTTGGAAGCTGACGATGAAGACGGGGATACTGCATTGCTTGTGGCTTGTTTAAAGTACCCAGTTTTGAAAGCAGAAATATGTAAAGAAGAAGCGCCAAATACTTTTAGGGTAGAAACTATTTGTTTCTTGATCATTAATGAATTATTGTTCGTTCAGATTCATGAGGAGGTCCTAGCTCGTGGTGTTGAAAGAGATTGGTCATTGGGAATAACCTTAGCTGCGTATTTGATACGAAAAGGATCTGACGTTACTCGTAAAAACCGTAAGGGCAAAACGCCCTCTGATCTGATCACCGAACCCTATTTAATGGAGGTTTTGCTATCCTACCGCCCGACGATGTAAGTTTCGAATTGAAATGGAATCTAACTTGTGCGTAAACGCAATTTTCGGCTGGTTTGTTTTAGCTCGCGTGTGGCTTCGCCGGTAGAAACTGTGGAGGAAACGGTGACATTACCTGTAGAAAACGAGAATGTGCGATTGACTCCTCCACCGGAATTAGCTGAAGAAGCCAGTGAAGAAACTATTGCTGGAGCCGAAGGGGGCAGTGAGACTGAAAACGGCGACTTGGGAGCAGTGGGGCCAACAACGAGTCCTCCGCTTTCGCCTTCCTTGGTTTCAGATAGCTGTGGCGTTACTGAATGTCTAATTTGCTCAGATTCGCCTCCCATGGTAGTTTTCGAGCCCTGCAATCACAGGATCGCATGCGTTGACTGTGCGTCAAGAATGAAGAAGTGTTTGCATTGCGGACAGGTGAGACTAGTTTATTTGTTCTGTTTCACTTTTATATCAATCTACTATTTGTTTTACGAAGGTTGTGGTGAACAAGATACAGGTAGATGGAGATGAATTGTTGGAAAAACAAAGTCAGCCAAGTTTGGAGCGGTTGAAGTACTTAGAACACCGAATTGCGGAGATGGAGGAGGCGCATTGTTGCTCGATTTGCATGGAACGAAGGCGGAATGTAGCGTTTTTGTGTGGCCATGGAGCTTGTGATGTGTGTGCACAAACTTTGAAAACATGTCATATGTGCAGGAAGTTGATTGCTAGGAAAATTAACCTTTATTGATTGTTAACCTCCTTACTAACTTGGACTGTATAGATCTGAATTTGTATAAATGCTTTTGCCCGAGAGTTTACCAGATTCAATTTGTGTATTATTTAGCTATTTACGGTACATTTTCAGACTATATGCGCCTGAAAGTTTTACTTGTCAAGCGTCCGGGAGGTTCTCCAGACCCTAAAAAGAAAAAAGAAAAATATATTAAGTGAATAGCAAACGGAAGTTAAAGTTACTTTTAAGACGTAAGCATTTCCACTAAGCCGTTTATCGCGAAAGTAGTATAGCATATCTTCCTGCTCCAATAACCGTCGCGGGCAAGGCTAAGAATGACATGAGTTATAGTTAAAAAAATAACGTATACCAAGAATTTACCTTGCCATTGTGGAACAACTGGGAAAGATAGGGCATAAGAAGCGCAGGTGCTGTTACTGCGGCTCCAATAGTGAATAAACTTGGTAAGATTTCATACCACATCTTTCGGGAATTTTATTTCAGGCCAATTTAAGTAATATACAAAAACAGAGAACCGGAAATATAAATAATTTTCCCTTGAGCCTATCCGTACCCTATGGAACGGGGTACCGCTGCAAACCGCTGGAAGTTAGCTTCTTGCTCAGCCACGGTTCGTATCTCTCGAACCGCTTCGTTAATCCGCATCGCATTTTTCTAGTTTCAGTCGAAGTACTTATAATTGTAATCCGGAGTAGTTTTAATCTCGATTACAAAAAAAATATTTTTTCTTCGCGCCGCGACTTGCGAGTATCGCTAAACACCATGCAGCGCTGAACACCATTACCCGCATAGTCGAACCGCCGCGTGCGGTCCCATTGCCAGGGGATCATGGGCTCTCGACTGCGAAGCCGACCCAAACCTTGCCCAAAGGCTCTCAGGCGCAGGTTTCTGCCCGGCAAGACGGCAAGCTACGGCGGTCGCGCGATCATTCAAAAGAAAGATATTAGTGTCATCCTTATTATAAGTCGAAGGTCCGATTTTGAATGCGGTCATAGGTAAAGACGCTAGGCCTCCGGCCAGCTGTCCCCCAATGTTGTAAGCATAGGAAAATTTGAATTTTGGAGGAAAGGGGCGGAGCTTAAACCGCTAAATAACTAATTACTCGGTTAATGTGCATAATTGACACAGGGGTTCTTCAGCCAGAACACTTATTTTGGTCTCCTCTATAACATATTTATTTATTTTCTTGCACATTACTCCCCTTTTAAGCGCCAACGAGATTAGAAAGTGCTTTGGCCGTATTAAAAAAATACATCACAAGGACTCCGGACCCCGACAAAAGGACGCCTAACCTGGCCGAAGTAACCTAACTTAACCAAATCTAACCTAACCCTGTGACGTATTTTTTATATATATATATTTATTTTTTATACCTAATTTATATCTTTACTCTATGGAGATGAGGTACTATGGTGTCCAAAAAAATCTACCCAATGGATGCCCTAGAGATCGCTTATCCAATTATTTTTTCTTGACTTTTGCTGGCCAGCGGGTTTAAACTTCTATTTCATTCCCTCCTTTCGCACCCAAACCAAAGAAAAAATAATTAGATAAGCGATCTCTAGGGTATCAATTGGGTAGATTTTTTTGGACATCATAGTACGTGAGAAAACGCGAAACAGCTCTGCAGTTTCGCGTTTTCTAACAGAGCAAAAATGTGAGTGTTTTAGCTCAACTTGAAGTTGATAAATATCAAAACAGTGCATAATTTTTCTCTAAGAGTCTAAGTAACTAATTTATTAGGTTAAATTATTTAAAATAATATTTTAAATTTTGCGCTTTAACAATTCGCATTTTACCCACACCCGGAAGAGAAATCCTGATTGAAAGTGGAAAAGGGATAGACGATAAAAACAATATCAGTTAATTATACATTCATTTCTCAAAATGTAAATTTCCATTTGTTAATCAAAAACCACGAGTGCATGTTCCATTCGCATTTTACTCACACCCGGCAAACGCGGGAGCTTGACAGCGAACTACGAATACTCGAGAACTCGTGTGTTCCATGTGATTCTAAATAAAATTAAGTTTAAATGGCTTCTGAAGAAAGTAAGCACGAAGAAAAAATCCATGATCCAGAAAATGTCAAGATTCTAGAGGAAGTCAAGCTATCAAAAAATGCAT
The DNA here is from genome assembly GCA_022832285.1 of Lepidurus apus apus. Classification (NCBI taxonomy): domain Eukaryota; kingdom Metazoa; phylum Arthropoda; class Branchiopoda; order Notostraca; family Triopsidae; genus Lepidurus; species Lepidurus apus. The sequence goes on along the minus strand of JAGJRO010000212.1, from coordinate 41,610 downwards.
TAAAACGAAAATTAAAAGCTGAGAAATGGGAAGCTACTAAAGTCGCCAAAAGGTAATCGAAACCCCTACCTGTCAGGTTTAATTATACAGATGTATTTTCTCTTGATTTAGAGCCCAAGAAAGGGCGAAGCGAAAACTAAGGAGAAAGGGTACAGGGCGACTTCTTAACAAAGAAAGAAATCAATTGAAGCAAACCACTATGGCGAACAGCCAGTGCAAAGTGCACGTAGTAATTGACTTGTCTTTCGACGACTACATGGCTGAAAAAGACATCGCTAAATGCATAAAGCAAGTCCATCGTAGTTACAGTCTCAATCGTAGAGTTTCAAACCCTGTCCAGTTCTACGTAACCAGTTTAAACGGCAAATCCTTGGAAGATATTGAAAGGAAGCAAGGATACAAAAACTGGGATGTAATGTAAATTCAAGTTTAGTTTAATTAAACGTTCTACACGATTCTTTTAAGGTCAATTTCCATAAAGAACATTTTTCTGAAATATTACCGAAGGATGAAGTCATTTACCTAACCAGCGAATCCAACAATGAAATTAACGACCTCGAAGACGGCAAAGTTTACGTTATCGGAGGCTTAGTTGATCATAACGCCCACAAAGTATTCTTCAAATTTCTCCATGATAAGGCTCGAAGCTAAAAAATAAATAAAAAAAATTCTAGGGTCTCTGTTATAGCTTGGCAGTCGAGAAAGGATATAACCACGCTAAACTTCCCCTGGACAAATTCGTGGAGATGAAAACCCGCAAAGTTATTACCATTGACCAAGGTAAGACGTGCAAAATCTCTCCGATTACCTGAAAGATAAACGTTTTTTTGTCAAGTATTCCATATTATGGCGCTAGTGGCCAACAAAACGCCTTGGTCCGAGGCTTTGTTGACAGCTTTACCCCCTCGTAAAGGCGCTTCGGAAAAACTCTGCCCAGAAGAATCAGATTCTGACCCGAAGACAATTTAGCAATTCAATTACAATATTAAAACGCTAATGTCTGTACAGCTCTTCGTGAATAAAAAGTCTGCTTGATTGAACAATTCCATTAATTTGAACTTCTGCCATAAAACAATTCAAGGTAAAAAAGAATTTGTCCAAATCAATCAAATCCTTGACAATTCCTAGGAAGAAATAGAACTTTTAAGGCCGGTCATTTCGACGAAAACCACATACTGGAGCACGTCTCCGAAACGCAGACCACTGCCTGCCCCCAACACGCCACGTAGGCATCTTCAATCTAACATAAGTTGTTACATTCATTAATCAAATTCAAATCTAGTCAGCTCACCTCACCTCCCATTGGAATTTGAAACTTTACTTGAAGATTCCCCGATAATGTCTGTGGTATCAGGAACAACAGGTGGCTCCCAGCCATCAGGCACCTAAATTGATTCAATAGTCACGTAATTAGCATAAAATCTTAAGGGACCTTAACTGCAAACTTAATTTTACCTGTAAATGTAACTTTTTGGCACAGGATTCTCTCAAACGTTCAATGCCTGGACCACGATTAGCAGCATGCTTATTCTCCCAAGCTTGGCTTATCAAGAATCTGTATGAAATCGTATCCAGAAATCTCAAATACCTCCCCGTTTCTCTTGTTGGAAAAATCCTTTCGAATCTATAAAACATAAGAAAAAATATTAGTTCTAATATTAAACGTAAACAACTATGTACCCTCCACGCTGTGTTAGCTCATCCTCGGACTGGATAAGCATTCTGACGTCACTGGGAGTAAGTTCGTCCAAAATCGAGTCCAAAAGTTGCTCTTCGGGTACCAAAATCTCTTCCACTTCTTCCAAATTCTCTTTGCCCATTTCCTGGACGTGCCAGCCACTCGGATCGCTCCGTTTTTGCTGCCGCTGCCAGCGATGCACAAAATACTCCTGTTTTTCTCGCTCGTTCTCCAATAAAGCTCTCGTATACAGACGGTGATCCAAAACGAAGGGCCCTGACGCTTCCTAAATAGGGAAATCGTTAAACATCAGTATCAATACAAATGTCCACTTTTTTTAACTGAAAATTTTAACCTGGTTCAAAAAAATCTTACCTGGTTCAAGTACAGAAACTTGCTAAGCGCTTTCTGGGCCAAAGGTCCAACTTTATCCGGCAAATGAAATCGCGCCATATTCAATACATCTCTGGCTAAAGGACCTTTGACAGCCATATCCAACGCTGACGAAGAATGTAGGGAAGGCGATATGTTAACTTCCAAAAGCCATGGTTTCATTTCCTCATCGAGCAGCACATCTAAGCCAAATAACTCGTAGCAAGAGTAGGGAGAGGCTACGTTAGCTTGGGACAGGGAAATCAAGGCACTGCTGGCGCTTAAGAGCGTTTTAAGTGCTAGATCTTTTAGCTTTGCTTGTAAAGCAGGCACGTTCACTCCCTTGTCCGCCAAAATCGTCCACAGTGATTGTAATGTCCTGCGGAGAAAACAAAATGCCACTTTAATTCTTCATCAATTACACATTTTTTTCGTACCATTTATGGCCTGAGCATGCATCAGCATCATCGTTTGCAACATAGTCATCTGAATGCCTGTTAATACTATAGTTGGTCAAGTGTCTAAATGATTCTGACAATGAAGCCATGGAACTGCAGTAAGGCACTATTTAGCAAAAATAAAAATTAATAAAAACATGAAATCCTGAAAGGTAATTCAAGGCTAACAGGAAGCAAAGCGGACGAGGCCGTCGTGGAAGAGATAGATTCGTAAGGGATCCACGCTAGTGGCCAGAACGTAAAGGCGAATATCGAATTTGGTGCTCTGGAGCAGTAAAGGACGTTCCACGTAAGACTGAACCACCAATGGGCGTTGTTTAGGCATTTGGGACCACTTATGGATCACTTGAATTCCCGTTCCCCTTGCGGACGCAGGCTAGAAACCAAAATAAACGAAAGATTACATATGTGCAAATGGAAGTTTTCAGAAGTATAGTTACCGGTTTGACAATCCAGGGCGTTTTGGTCGAGTTTTTCTCCCATGTTTTCTTTAGCGCTTTGACATCGCTAGGCAAAATAAACGTTTGAGGTAAAAAATTGAACCTTAAAAGTTTACAAAGTATATATGGTTAGTCTGTCCGCATAAAATTCGACAATTTTTTTACTCTTCAGGGAACTGGGCTGCCATTTTCTGTACATTTCTCCACAAGCGATCTTTTCTGCCAATTTGGAAGGTGCCTGGAAAGTGATTAATCTTCTGACAAGGAGTTATGGTGGCAAATTGGAAGGATTTCATATGTTTTCCCCATGTTCCTAACCAAACTGCAGGATCTAGATGAAAAATACACAAATGAAAACAATAGAATATAAAGTTCAAGTTTAAATAAGTTCAAGTTGACTTTTCGTTACTTTTGATGAGTCGAAATCCTGAACTGTGAACACATTTCCGTATTACTATAGGAGTTATGGGACTCATTTTCCATTTGAGGTGCCTACGAACCACCCACGGCAATTCTTCCACTACGAAACACGTATTTAAATTGTATTTACCTGTTAAGTACTAAATGCTACCTTTTTGGTGTTGAAGGCAGAAATTTAAGCAAGGGGGGGTATTAGGAAACACGGACCACCTGACTGGAGGTAAAGGAACATTTGAAGCTACGTGTTCAATTTCTTCTTGGTTTTGGCTATTTCCATTGGTTAGTGAGCTCTCTTGGTGTTCCTCATCAGTCCCATCATCCCAATCCTCTTCATCTTGACTACAATAAAGATGTAAATTTTAGTAATAATTTAAAAAACTCTTTTTGGTATACCCAAGTGGAAAGAAAAACTGTGATGGATTAAATTGAAGATATTGAATTACCTATCAGTCTCTTCAACTAAAATATGACATCCTTTCTTGGCAGGTTCAATTTCGCAGGCCACGCGTACTTTCTTCGTGTCTTCTGCGTCTATTGGCGAGCTAGGTTGTCGCTTCGCTTTCGTTAAGCTAGGCTTGTTGGAACTTTCGCTACTATTCTTCTTTTTTCTTCGCCGTAAACGTTTCTTGGAGGCTTTAAACGTTACGGGCTTCTGACCATTAGTTAAGGTAATATTGCTGGTCAAGTTTGGTGGTGGCATTACAGCATTATCCGAAGAAAGAAGAGGGTTTTCTGCAGCTTTGCTATTCTCCGACTCGGCCGCAGCGCAATGGTCCCGGAAATCCAACTGCATAACCGCCGCTTCTTCTCTCATATTCGGCAAATGCAGTGAATAGTCTACCGTGGAATAACACGAAGCCCTTTATTATTTTATTTTTTTAATAATTCAGTTCCCGCCAAGACTCCACCGAGAAAATGGTGGAACAAAGCAAGACTACGAACTTTCAGTCAGATGCCTCAATGACCCAAGTACTAGACATGTGTACATAAATTAGATTAAGTTCTTAAACGTTACCTTGGAAGCTTTTTTACCTTTTGGCCAAGATTCGCAAGATTGGTTACAGATTTACGTAAATTTACGCCACACGCGTTCACACAACTTGGCTGTAGCCGTCTCTTATTAGCCCTCTAGTGTTGATTTAATCAACATTTTGCTTACACCTTTTTCTATTAGGGGGCGTTGGCAATTTTAACGTTAAGTTGCAAAAATAATTTAAAATGGCATTAGATATTAAAATGGGGGGACGCTTTTAGAACAAAAATACTCATACGAGACCGATAATATTCTGATAAAAAATAATGCTACCGGGACAGCAGTAGAAGATGAAAGAAGAAATAATTATAATTATTTAATTAATGGGCTCAATGGGCTCTTTCTAGCTAAATGGGTTCTTTCCTCCAAACAAAAAGTTTCCTGTCCGGTATAATTTTATTACAACATCTTTGTAATTAACTTCTAAATGTCAACCGTGTAACAAGCCATGTTGCACCTACGATCAGTGTTCTGGAACTTCCCGGAAAACTCCGTTCCGTTTCGTTCCGCTCCGCTCTTCTGGGCGGAACGGGAACGGAACGGCGTTGTACCGAATGTGGCAGGGAACGGAACGACTTTTTCGGGAAATTTACCGTTCTCATACCACGCCATCTTGTGGCTAGGCAGTCTAGTGTTTGGGCCGTCTAGTCGCCACACTTAGAAACTTTTTTAATTTTTTTAATTGTTTTCCATAAAATTATCCGATCTTTGAGCGGAACGGATCTGGAACGGAACGGATCTTTAAATTTGGGGCGGAACGGCCGTTCGGAACTAGTTCTTTTGAAAATTTTGCCAAAATAGAACGGGACGGAGCGACAGAAGTTGACCGAAGAACGGTAGAGAACGACGTTCCGGAAAAAAAGAAGTTCCGGAACACTGCCTACGATGCATAGAGTGCTACGATGGAATTTAAAAGAACGACAAAGAATTTCCAATCGCTAGAAAATGAACAGCGAATGCGTTCCTTTGATTTGTAAACATCCTGGGCTCATGTCATTTGTCGTTCGTGATAGGCAAGAAAGAAATACATAACTGTATTGTAATTTCTAACTAACCCCACCAAAAATGACGCACCGTAACGCAAAACCTAGCAAGGATGCCGAAGAGGATTACGAAGTATTGGATGTTGCAAATACCGCGCGGGAAGCCAAAGGCTTTGTCGAAGGGCTGCTGAAAGACCTAACAAAAGCTTCTGTAACCAAACAGCTAGCTGCTGGAGGAGCAGCTGGATGGTAAAATAAAACAAAACAATCATTAGTTCAAAATCTCTTTTCTAAAATACACTTGAATAGGGTCACGGGTTACCTGGCTATGAAAGTGGGCCGAGTTGCTGCCACAGCTTTAGGAGGCAGTCTCCTCCTCATCCAGTTCGCCTCTTATAAAGGCTACATTAAAATTAACTGGTCCCGCGTCAATAAAGACTTAGAGAAAGCCACTAATAAGCTCACTAGCCCTAGTGACGGCAAGAAATTGGAAAAAGCTCTTGATAAGGTAACCCTATTTTGTAAACTCACTCTTTTGCTCTTCGCGTTTTCTCTCTGCAAAACGCCAATTTTAGTTTACTTGTCCTTGGTTCTTGTCTTATCCTACCTTGCTTAGGCACGCCAATTTGCTTTTCACAACGGATACTTGTCCTCGGGATACGTGGGCGGTTTCCTGCTAGGCCTTGCATGCTAACCGGCTCCTGCACAATTACATATCCCTTACCCTATCCTTTTTTTGGTGTTATCTTTTAGGTAATTAGTCTTAGCTTTATTTTTTTTTACTGAGACGTCGGAATTAATTTTTCTTTATCATTATTTTTATAGGCAGCAAATTTCTTGGATGACAAAACAGAGAATGCCAAACGTTTGCTGAGGCAAAACCGTAACCAAGCACGGCGCTGGTACCACATTGCTGCGTACGGGGAAGAACCTTTACGATTGCAAGAAATTCACGTTTTCTATGGCGGTTTTCTGGGTGGCTGTGTGGTAGGCTTAGTTACTGGTAACATTCTCTAAGAAAAAAAATAGGATCTGCCCTAAATAGTGAATATTAGCTGAATAAGGCGCTTCAAATGTAAAATCTCGTAACGTAATTATCACGCGTATGTTGCATAGTCTCTCTTGTGTAAAACCTGTATATATAATTCGGTCAAAGGATGTAATACATACTGTTTCCCTGCAGCTCAACTGTTTGTATTTGCTTTGAACCAAAATGCAAAGCAGGGAGGAAAAATTACATTTCGCCCAAATTATATCTCAAAGGCCTTAAAAAAAACGCAATCGATTTTTTTTGTGGGGCGCGATACCATTTACAGGAAAAGAAACAATAGAAAGGTTATATCGTCCAAAGATAGCAAACTTATGGCTAAAAATAGAATCTCCCAACCACCGGACACGGTAAAACATGAACAAAAAAGCCCCTCACAATCCCCGAGTATAATCTAGCCAAAAAATCTACCAGGAAAAGAAACCACAGGTTGACCGAAGCATAACTTTTTTGTCTTTAAGGCACACATTGGTTAAAAGAAGGAGGCAATACTCTTTCAAGGGAAGACGCGCATTACATGATTAAAAGGCATTACATGTTCACAAATGTGGAAAAAGTCCTACCAACAGTAAACTTTAACTAGTAAGGCATTAGTCGCGACTATTTAATCAAAAACTTGGTAAAAGGAAGAAGCATTGGGTAACAATTGGACGGTATGGTTAGTGAATCGAAGTCACGAAAATAGCAAGGTCAAAAGGGGTAGAAGAACACAAGAAAGGCAACATCTGGATGGGCTCCGGGATGTAAACTTTCAAAATATAAAGTTTCCCGAGCTGTTTTTCTCTGTCTCTCTCTTAACACAACTCATGTCAAACACTAAGCTTTTTCTAAGTGGCTCAAATCATGTAACCGTCAAAGTTTTAGGACAAAAAAAAAGAGATAAAAATAGGAAACAATTTAAAAAATGCAAAACTCCCCCACAATCTCCACCACCCATTATTGCTATAAATACACAAGGCACTTGCATTTTTAAGTACACACACCAGAAACTCCAATCCCTGGCCAGTGATTGTCCACATCAACCGTAGCGAAAACAATTGAAAGCAAAATCAATGTACCTGCTAATTGAAAAAAAGGAAAATTCCTAGATCTTATGGCAAGTGATTTTGCTTTTGCATATACCAAAAGTGATGGCGTCGCTTTAACGTGTTTGCCAACGGAACAACAATACTCTTCTTTTGTCCTTTGACAAAAAGGCAGCACAAATTCACAAAGCAAAAAGGAAACCGAATAACGTGTGTAGCTGCCACGTTCCATAAAAGTTCGAAAACTGAACCCAGCTGCCACCCTTTTACTTGAAGCTCCCTCTCATTGTGAGCAGGCGCGTTTTTTTACAGCCACGTTAACACGTTGTCGACTTTGTTGGAATTCAACAAAACGTCGTTCAAAATATCCGTTGAAAGTTCCTCACCAATCTAGAAACAAAAAACAAAGGTTAATATCGTCCCAATTTTGTCCCCCAAACCCCTTCCAAATTAAGCACAAACTCCAACACAACGCAATTAGATACTAACAATGAATGAAAAATGGGAAACCCTAATAAAAGCCGCGTTCGTTTTGTACGTTCGACTTAAACTTGGACTAGCCAAACTTCCTTGACTTACGCTTATAAGCGTTCGTTTTAGTATAATCTTTGAAAGTTTACGGAAGTCCAAAACGAACGGTTACAAGCGTAAGTTCAGAATTTCTCCACCCATGGGGTGGTGCTTGTCGAAAATAAACAACATACGAATTGTACTTTTTTCAAGTACGGATTTCAATAGCAAATTATTGTTTTGTTCTGTGGGCAGTTAATTTCTTCCATTCTTGAATCGGTTTTTAGTATTATCCGGACAAATGGCTGAGGAAGACGTTGACGGGACGATTGTCTCGCATTGGTTGTTTGCAATTTACGCTCGTACTTCTTGTCCAAAAATTCAATACTTCGATGAAAAAATCGTTGACTGTCAATTAAAATAACTAAAAAACAATGAAAATATACTAAAAATATCGTTTTTTTTTAAAAGCAGGTAGTCTCTCGGAACGCGCGTAAGAAACAAAGGAAATAAATAAACAAGGGGTCGGGGTTAAGTTTAAGTCTGGGCACACGAGTACTCGTTATAGACTTGCCTGACTTGAGATCAAAACTAACAGCCAACTTTCAAAGCCTAAGTCGACCAGCTAAACAAAACACTCATAAGCCCGAAGTTTACCCATCTCGAACGCTTATAAGCGCAAATCTTGGGGTCGACTTTTAGGTCTATTTAACTTTCGTCAAAACGAACGCGGCTAAACCGTCACCTTCGAAAATTCTCACAAAAATCTCTTTTTACCTCTAGAGTCGGAACCAAATCATCTGTAGTGTCCATGCTTGGCAAGTCTGTAGTTTCCATATTGATATCAGACGCCGTAATGGACGCAGGCCCCTCCTCCATTGTGTCTTCCATGGACGCTAAGAAGTCTTCTGGAGTATGAGGCAGGGAATAGGACCCGCCCAGTCCCAAACCACTGTCAGCCGACTCTTGCCTTGCATGGAAATCAACGGCTGCATTATTCCCATTATTGCCGGAAGGCTGATTGGCATTAGGTCCATTTCCTGCTGCGTTAGCTGCTGACAAAAACGGATCCATGCCAGCGGAGTTCAATTCCGAGGTAGGCGACGCAGCACCATTCACATTTCCATTCACCAAACTTCGTCTGACAAGCATCTCCTGTTCCACAAAAACATAAAATCAATGTTACTATCCCCAAAACCGAGAACATTATTCCTTTAAAAAATAAATTATAAAGTTCTCGGGGTTAAATGAAAGGTGATACGCTGTTAATGAAAATGATAGTGGGATCCATAGCTTCGTATCCGAAAGATAAAACCTTCACCCGAAAAATTGTCATTCCATTTTTTTTCTTAAAAAATCTCATTCCAAAATTGTGGGGAAAAAAACTACCTGTCCCACGGTTTCTTGTTGTCTGAGCCGAGCCTGTTCGCGCTCCATCTAAACACACCCACAATTTTCCAGAAGAAAAACTCCAAAATACTCGCATCAAATAATAAACATTGTAAAAGAAACATACCTGAAGCATAATCTCTTGTTGTCGCTGCCGTAAGCGCTCGCGTTCCATTTGCAATCGCTGCAATCGCAATTTTTGCTGCTGAGCCTGAACGGCCTGCGCATGCGTGAGCTGCTGCGGCTGAGGAGCAGCACTATTATTCGACTGAACTGCCAACGGGCCATTGGGCAATGCGGCCAAGGTCGGTAGCACCGACGTGTGCAACATGGGTGGCTTTTGCAGGTGCATCGCTACACGTAATAAATGAATACAAGAAACATTGAGTTTCACCCTCGAAGAATCGACAAACGTTTCCTACGTATTCTCGGGTCGAACCAAGAAGTTCGACGAGTGGAGTGGTCGATAAAGTACATCTCGCCCTCGGGCGTAAATGCTTGTTCCCAGCCATCAGGTAAAGGCCCCAAAGCCTGGTTTAAAGCTTGTTGGGAGGCAGACAAAGCTGCTGCGGCTGCAGAATCGGCTGCGCCCACTACTGCCCCGCCCCCTCCGCCAGGCAAGAGCAAAGCACCTGCAGCAAAAGAATAAGGCAAGTTTCGTTATCTCTCAGTTTTATCATCAATGGAAAAACCAGACAGAAAATTATGTCTATCAGCGTTTTACAAAAAGTGAATGGGGTCATGTTCACCTCTTCCACCGCCCTTCGTTAGATCACAACAAATGCACTTCCCGAGAAAGAGATAATCTGAGATTAAAAAAAAAAAAAAAAACGAGGTCCAAGAAAAATGAAACCTATGCTCGTGACCCGAATCCCAACCAAACCCAAATGAAAAAGCGCCATTCAGGTGTCGAATTATCTCACGGTATAACTTACGGGTTTTACCTTTCAATTTGTATTCGCTAAAGCTAAACAGAAAAACTTCAGTTAAAACTGTACATTTAGTTAGGAAAAATGTAACAACCGAAGTTCTGAATCTCCATCATGTGACTAAATAACAGAAGTAACGCTAAACAATCGCTACCATATACTAAAAAAAATTTCCAATAAATAATAATTGAAAAAATTGAAAAAAATTGTCAAATTATTTTTTTTAGAAGAAAACAACTGACGTTTCTCACCTATAGGTTTCCTATATACTGTATCCTACGCTGTTAACTAAAAAAATGATTTCGAACTAAACGCAAATTCTAACAAAATCAAAAAATTACCCAGTATATTAAAAAAAACTAAAAGTTTGTCTAAATATATACATATATTGTGACATTTTGTAACCTAAGTACGCCTAAGGTGTTCATGAGGTGTGTCTGAGGTGTGGTTCATGCAAATACCGAGACCGGTACATAAGGTCAGGGATTAATGAATGATGTAACGCTGTTAGCAAGGTTATTCATTTATGACTAGAAACGTAAAGAAATAGTATGCATTTAAGGTCAAGGGGAGGAGACTCACGGGTTATAAAGAGAACTGACAAATAAATATAAGGGTCCATCGATAAGAGATCGGCCATAACATTAAGATATCTTTTCTGATGTTGGCAGCTTTTATTCTGGACGACTGAGTACGAGGTATTAATTAGGAATATGCATTTGACACAAAAATGAACGGTATGTAAAGGCTGTCAACCGTCCGCAAAGAAAATTAACAATCAATGTATGACAAGGCTTACTTGGAGGTTGCGGGGGCGCTGCAGCGGGTGGAGCTGGGGGTGGTATTGGCTGCTGAGGTTGAGGTGGCGGCTGCTGTTGCTGCTGGGCTAACTTCTTGCGTGGATCATCCCACGTGGTCGTCTGTGTAATATGACTGAAAAAAGGAAAAAAAACTTCAATGGCGTTCCGTAATTGTTTTTCACCGTAAAAGAAAAATAAACACCAGTTCCGGTAACGGGTGTGGCGTTTTTTCTTTTTCCCCGTTCGACAAAAAGGAAAACAAACTCATGCCCCCCACTTTCCTTTTTACCATCCTTTCGGTTCTGAAAAGCTCGCTTGTTTACAATTCCCGCAATTCTGGTCCAAAAGAAAGGAAAATGGGGGGGGGGAAATATCGGAAACAACCAGTGTGACGGAAGAACGCTATTTCAAACTCATCCAAACCTCAAAATAGCAGGCCTTGGACCCCAAATAGCCCTCTCTGGGTTCCTTGATCTTTCCTCAAGAGGAAAAACATTTTAAGATGGCCAAAAACCCAAAGATCGAGGTTTACGGCGCAAAATCTCCCTCCCCAAAAACCGATTAGGAAAGTGCAAAGGCGAGCAGAAGAAGACCCCCTCTTCTTTGAATGGAAATCATTCGGAAGTTCCCTACACCAAAGTGCCCTTAGGATACAAGAGTCCCACAATAGCATACCAATATCACCCTAATCCCCATTTTTGCGAAGGGTGAAAAATTTGGAAATGGGGAAAGAGAGGTGTGACGTCATAGGGAAGAGACATTGTGAAAGGCGTGGCTGACTAAGGCAAAATAAGGGAGCCGGGGCGTGGGTAAGGCGAGTTTTTTCAGATACAAAAACGGCGCCGTCTTGACGCGCCTAAGGGCTATTTCAAGCCAACTGTTGAATGACGTCACCCTATGGCGCCTTTTCAACTCTGGAGCCACTACTCCAGTTCCTTCGCCACGCCCGTTTTTGTTTTAATATTATATTTGTCTTACATTAGCATACTAGGCAGGCAATTGAAGGGCTCGAAAAGACAAAATGTTGTGCGTTTACTTGAGATAGTAGATTTGGCCCTGGGGAGTTCTAGCTTGCTCCCAGCCGGGGGGTAAAGGACCCAAATCGTCGGATATATCGTAGCTGGACTGTTTCAGGTGCTGGTGCTGGGCGTGTTGCTGTGCTGCTGCGTAGGTTTCTTGGAGAGAGGCGGGGGAGGAGTGAGCGCGATGATGATGCACGGCAGCAGAGGCTGTGGAATTCGAGTTGGAAGACGCGGTAAAATGCCCTGAATCGGCGCTGTTTTCGCGACTGTGGGTCACGGAGGACACGACGGGAGATTTGGAGCCTGTTGAAGGCGGGGTGAAGAAGGATTCGGGTAAATTGCGCATTCGGTAGGGAACTTGCAACGGACGCGGAGCGCCTGGTTTGAGAACGCTGTCGAATAAGGCTTGGAGTTCAGAATCGGAATCCCCGCGAATGTGGACGATTTGGTTTCCTTTCTGGGCCACCACTATGTCCTTGGCACTATTCGGGGCTGCCATGTTGAAAGCTAGGTTTAACAATACTCTAGAAAATAGAGCACAATATGGATGGGATGAGCTTGGGAAAATATTCCGATTTCCATAATCAAATTCGACGGAATTGGAAGTATAATCACCTTTTACAAGTGGAGTAGGTCCTGGTGTGGCCGCCTAATAACGCACAGCCTCATATATGCTCCAACAGGCTCTCAACAAGCCTAGCCAACAATGCAAGTACACTCCAAAGCACGCATGAAAGGTGAAAGTGCTAAGTTTTCTTAGAAGCTACCGAGGAATCACAGAGGCCAAGTTTCGAACCCTAGGCATAGCTAAGGTTAAAAATCCGGTAATAAATAGGCTTATTTACGTTCTAATTGGGCTTTTCACAGCCCCTTTCCCCCCAAATCACACACAAGCTTGAAGGCCACACGGAAACTGAAGGGCGGAGTACGCAATTGAAAGGCTTCACTTACGGCGACGCTGCATGGATACGCCAAACTATGCAGTCCCCATACAAAGGCACTTAAAACCGGTTAAAAAGTTTTAAAACAAATACAAACGTACATAAACCTCTTTTAAATGTATTACTATGCAGTAATTTAGCTAACATACTACAATAGATTAAAGAAAATTAACCGTTATTTCTTTAAAATAGGCACTAAGCGTCAGCTACAAGCAATTTATAAAACAGATTTGTACGTGTAAAACTCTTAACAAACGCCACCTATACGTAAGGGTGGCGATTATTATGGATGTTAGACTGTACGCCTCTACCACCTATGGGAAAAACAAAGTACTAACATTTTAATGCCTGGGCGTGTTTGGGCTTTGTTAACAGCGTTCTTTCAAACTTAATAAAAACAGAAAAGATAGTGCAATTGTATTTGGTTTCACTCTAAATATACAGTGCTACAGTTGCATACTTGCACAAATGGGACGCTCTCGTAGTCCATCACCTCGCCGCCGTCACCATAAGAAACGGTCTCATCGCAGCACCAAACGGTCGAGATCGCGTTCTCGGTCCGAGTCTCGAGATTCTCGCGAGAAAGACCGAACTTCCCGCAGTTCTCACTCTCGTACTCCTGCCATTACTATTTCAAAATATTCCCATGATAAAGAAAAGGACTTCCGCAAAAAAGACAAGAAATACAGGTATTTAAAATCCCCAAAACCGCTGGAGGTCTAACTACAATACAAATTCATTTTTCTGTCCATTTCTAGGAAGCGTTCGCGGTCTTCCTCGTCCTCTTCGAGCAGCTCATCATCCTCCAGTCCTTTGAAAAGTCCTGCCATGAAACGCAAAAGTAGAGAGCCCAAAGGCACAAGCGAAGTGGATCGTTTGGCAGAATTAGAACGTCAAAAGTAAACACAAACCTTCCCTGTACATTCATTTGTCTCCTTTAATCTTGTAATAAATATCATAGGCGTCTCAAGGAGCAAGAACAGAAGATGATTGAAGAAGAAGCTGCTCGTCGCATTGAAGCCTTAGTCAGCAAACGCGTGGAAGAAGAGCTGGAGAAACGTAAAGACGAAATCGAAGCTGAAGTCCTGCGTCGTGTAGAAGAAGTCAAGCGCGTCATGGAGCAGCAGATGATGGAGGAATTGGAAACACGGCGACAGCAACAGCTAGAAGAACAATTGCGACGCGAGGTAAGAAGACTCGGGTACAGCTACAGGAGGATCATCTTCAAACATTGCCCTGTGAACCTGGGCATTCTGCCTTCTTCCTTTCCATTTTCCCTTTTGCTCACTTACTGTGATCCTACCCCGTTTCATTCTATCCAATCCTTCTTGTTATCTCTGTCGGACCCCATTTTCATTTTGGGTTGCACCAAATCCCAGATGCTTTTATAGCTTTGTCAATTCTTTAACCCATTTTTACAAAAGAAAAAAAGAGCTTCTCCTCTCCCAAAAATGAAAATCTCGTTCGTTGCCCCCTTAATTACTAGATTTCTGGGGCGGCCAGAGCAAGCGAAAGAGCGAAAGCATGAATCTGAAACAATTAGGCAAAAACTTTTTAGCGAGACGCCCCAAATTAAAAGGCACAGACAAAAGGTTACACATTCTTGTGCAAAGGCGTATTCTTCGTGTGTCCTGCCACAATATTACGGACAGCGGCTGTGGTATGTTGCAAAAATCTTGACACATAATAATAATAATAATGATCTTAATATTAATCGTATGATTTTAATGACTTGGAAACAACTTTTTTAAGCGTGCTTCATTTATGTTGTTACCAAGATCTTCTTCAAAGAAGCAAAAGGGGGTGGGGACAGAAAAGAACTCATACGTTTGGTTCCTAGGCTGAAGAGCGCAATAAGCGGTTGGAATTGGAACGAATTATGGAAGAAAATAACCGAAAAATTGAAGAAGCTCAGCGCAAACTGGTAAAAGAAACATGAATTTTCTCTCTCACAATAAATGTACCAACGTATTAAACTAATCTAACTTTCGTGTGATTGTTTAAAGGCGGAGGAGCGCTTGGCGATGGTTGAGGAGCAACGCAAGATGGAAGAAGATCGCGTACGGATGCAGAAAGACCACGAACGGCGCATGCGCGAAGAACAGGAACGCATTTTAGGCAAAAAAAATGCTCGACCCAAACTGTCTTTTTCCCTTAGCGGCAAGAACACTTAATTGTAAATTTAAAGGAAAAAAACAAAAAATGACGGAAGACAAAAAAAAAAAAAAACTTAGCAAAAAATCGTTTTTGCATTAAATTGGATCTTTATTGTTAGCGTGAAAGTATTGTGTACAAAATAAAAAACCCTTTTTTTCAGCGTTTGGGTTATGGTTTTGAATTTGCATTTGAATGAAAGTGTTTAGACTTTAAATAATTCTCATTAAATCTCAGGCGAACCGGAAGACTCGTGTGCGAATCAACAACTTCACACTGACTGTCGATTCGACTAAGAAACGCATAAACTATAATACTCTCTAAACGTAAGCAAATCGAAAAATGTTCAACAATACAAAGTTAGAGACAAACAACGTCATTTTTAAGATGGCAAGAGAAAAAAATAAGACTTAGAAAAACGACTTGATCTGGCGAACCGAGCAATCGTTTCTGTGTGCCTCGTACCAAAATGGCGCATGAAACCGTTTGTGCAAACGTGCTCACTTCCTTTTGCTCCGCCCTTCCAGCATTTCTAGCTGTCTTCTGTTCGAAATACTTGCTCCGAACCGCCAAACTATTTTTTTCGCTTAGCGGCAAGAACATTTACTGTAAATTTAAAGAAAGAAAACAATGACGAAGAATTTTTTTTTTGCAAAAAATCGTTTTTGCTTCAAATTGGATCTTTATTCTTTATTGTTAGCGTGAAAGTATTGTGTACAAAATAAAAAAAAACTTTTTTTCAGCGTTTGGATTACGGATTTGAATTTGCATTTGAATGAAAGTTTAGACTTGAAGAATTCTTAAATAAATCTCAAGCGAACGAAAAGACTAGTGTGCGAATCAACAGCTTCCGCAATGACTGTCGATTCTATAGTATATACTATGAAACACATAAACTATAATACTTTCCAAACTTAAACAAATCTAAAAATATTCAACAATACAAAGTTAGAGATAAACAACATCATTTGTAAGATGGCAAGGGAAAAATTAGACTTAGAAAAACGACTTCCGACCTGGCGAACAAAGCAATCGTTTCTGTGTGCCTCGTACCAAAATGGCGCCTGAAACCGTTTGTGCAAACTTGCTAGCCCTGCTCACTTCCTTTTGTTCCGCCCTTCCAGCACTTTTAGGCGTCTTCTGTTCAAAATACTTGCTCCGAACCGGCAATCTGGGACCCATATTTCGCCTCGAATTCTTAACCCAGCCCCGGACTCTCGTAGTCATATGAGAATGCCAGGTCGTGATTTGTCTAAACGGGACTGGCGAAGGTAAATTTGCTTTTAACAGGTTAGAAAGGTGACCCGTTTCCGCAATCTTGGGGAAACAGAATGGCTGGTGTACAGTTACAGGCTTAAGCTTGGTATTGATAGCCTGGCGAGGCTGCTGAGAGACTCCAAAAGGCCCAGGAATTGCGTGGCCGATCACAGTCAAGTCCAAACCGCTGTACTGCGGTGCTGGCACCGAGACTTGCTTATAAACCAACTCGAATAGGCCTGTCGAAGCCGTTTTATCATCCCTCCAATCCACCACGACTATTAATAAGATATATAAATGAACCAACTCAACAAGACATAACAAGTTTCGACGTACCCTTGATGATATCTTCCAGACATTTTGCACAAAGATCTGCAGTGACGGAGGTACTGGGTGCCATGCATGGGCAGGCGTTAATTTCGATAAGCCAGACTTGCAAATCAGGAGTAAGCATAAAATCCGCGCCATAGAGTTCGAATCCCCTCTTCTGGACGCCGATGTCTTCCTGTGCTGCTAAAAGAACGCCTATTAAGGCTTCACGCATGGCTGGCACGATAATTTCCTGCCAGGCGGAGGCGTGGCCCAAGTAGGCTAAATGCTCCTGGAAGGTTTTTTGGTACCACATGTGCTCAGGGGACAATTGGGGATCTTCCCCACCAAATGCAACGGACGGCGGAGCAGGTTTCATGGAAGAATCACTGGCGTCGCTCATATAGCGACACTGAATAGCATTGTTGCATAAATGGATGGATTCATGGAGATTTTCTAGTGAAAAAGGCTGCGAGCAAAACCTGAGATAAGCCTCCCTATGCAAAAATAAATACATATTAATAGAAGATCGACAAATTTTATATTAACTTTCATGAATTTAGCCTTACTTGTACATCCAGACAGTTAAGGGGTTCCAGTCAGTGACTAAAAACCACTGACGGATATCAAATTTAGTGTTGCGTATCAACATGGGACGCTCTGAAGAAAATAAACAGCCTTTTTACGATAAAATTTAAAACTTGGTGATCTTTTATACCTATATATTTTTGAACAACAAACTTGTTTTCTTTGCCTTCGGGTGACTTCAACAGTTCGACGATAGTTGAAAGCTCGTTATGGATGTGAATACCCCTCCCCCTTGATAATGCCCCTGGTTTGAGTATCCACACGTTGAGAGTTCCATCAAAGCTAAATTGGGGCCAAAAGGGGCGGACTTTCTCTAGAGCTAACTTGGTTTTCACTGCGACGTCCTAGAAAATCAACCAAATCAGTACCCGAACTTTTGAAACTGTTAGTGACGGTAGAATAATAATTTAAAAAAATCTAGTATAGAACATTTTAAGTTTATTTATTTACTTACCGTGGGCACATCTTGATAGCAGTAGAAGAAACCGTTGCAATGCACTAGCTCATAGTATACGTCCAAAAACTCATTCCAGGCGTCAAGGAGGATCCGCGTAGGTGATTGGTCCAAATCCTCTTGATTGCAGCACTGGACTAAGTCGGCGACACGTGCAACAGCAAACTCAAGACTCCTGGCATGTAAAGCGGCTTTAGCGTTCACGTCCTGTCTGACATATTTAGGATTCTCCACGATCCATTTGAGCAAGGAAATGCAAGCTGTTAAGCGATAATCATCCACCCACGCTTGCAAGTCGGCTTCATCGTGAATAGGCTGGTAGCAACGGGGGAAAAAGGAGTCTGCATTACAAGTTTCCTCTGTCCAATGCAAGTCGCGAACACATTGACTCAGCCCCACCTGATATATTCAGAATGCATGGAACTAGATTACGAAGAATATGTTGAGTTTACTTTGGTCGTGAAAGGAACTCTGGAGAACCGATTTATAGTTTGATTCTTAGTGAGACATCGCCAGTCTACGAAATCACGACTGACGGTCCAAATCAAGTTAGGAGCATAGTCCTTTAGCAGTCGAGAAATTAAGGCATTCTCGGCCTGTTCCGCAGCAGTCGGAGACACCTGGGACTGAATAAGATCGTCTTCTTTCACGAAATCGTCTCTGATCCAAGGATTCGTGACGTCAGTTCCTACAAAAGAACAGACCAGTTCAACAAAAGACTATAAGGCACGCTAAATGATAATTTACCACTTGGTTTCGTTTCTGCGTCTTCTCCGACATGCTTTGAATCTTTTGAAGGACCAGAAAGGTCTTTTTCTTTGGAAGATCTGATGTATATCTTCTCCAACCAACCTCTACTTTTTAAAGCCGCTCTAATGGCTGGATAGCTGCCTTGCATGGTGAAAATCTTGCCCTCCTTTAAAGAAAATTGTTAAAATAAGTTAGAAATTTTTTTATTGAGTTCGATTACTTTCACAGCTTTATCAACCGCCAATTTACACTCTCGCATTTTATCGAAAGACAAACGTGGATTACGAGAAGATCGTTTGGGAGTGAGCATTAAAGGACTGGAAGAGCCGCTGATTGTGCCTTTGGGATTAGGAACTAGCAAGTTTTGTTGCTGTTGGCCCAACGATGATTCCGGATACGTGGATTCTTGGTTTTCTACTACTACAGGCGGTTCAGCACCAGCAGGTGGGACGTCAGGAGATACTACCGCGGTAGTGGTTATGGTGGTAGGAATAAGGCTTGCAAGACGTTTATTGGCATTTTTGGACGGAGCTTGGGGCCAAACTTTTCCCACTTGTTTCCCATTCCTAACTTTCTCATTTGGAGTAATAACAGATCCTAGTTTTCTCTCCATTAATTCTTGATTGCCATTCAAAAACCCGTGTTAACGCACCCAAGTCTCAATTTCCTGCCAAAATCTACAAAAAACATTTAGAACAGTTGAAATGAATTTATGTCTTCCAACTTACTATATAAACATAATGTCATTCCAAGCTCTGTCTGTTTGATTAACGCCCTATCAAAGAATTTAACAGAAATTCAGATTCCGCCAAATTACACCCCAAACAAGTAATGCGGATTTTCCGAGCAGTTTTTCTCACTGGGCTCCAAAATAGCCCAGAAATACCAGCTTTTTACGTCTCACCAGACTTACGCTTCACATGTGTTTTGCATAATAAACAACGCACTCATAAAACTTGCTGGCCTAGCACTTACCACCGTTTAAGTATTAAAAACAAAGAAAAATCTTGCAAACTTTCTTCGCAAAACTCAACCCGAACCGCGCCAGCGCAGCCGCAGTTTAACTTATGGAATTTCTGCTTGGTGGATTAGCAGCCTCAGGCGCTTGTCTAGCAACCAATCCCTTAGATGTGGTCAAAACTCGACTCCAATTGCAAGGCGAGGACGCAAGAAAAGGCGGACCCAGAGTCTACCGCCATTCTTTACATGCATTATACCTCGTAGCCAAAGTAAAATTCCTGTATATAAAAATTTTTCTTTCTCAAAACTCCCACTTTAGGTCGATGGTTGGCGAGGCCTACAAAAAGGCTTAGTTCCTGCATTATGTTACCAGTTTTGTATGAACGGCATTCGTTTGGGTACATTTGCATATTTGCAAAACCACAGCTTTACGCGGGACGCGCACGGGACGCCTTCCCTCTCGCGTAGTATCGTTGCTGGAGCATGTGCAGGCTGTCTAGGAGCTTTTGCAGGAAGTCCGTTATACCTTGTCAAAACCCATTTACAATCCCGGTCACATATCCGCCAAGCCGCTGTGGGAACACAACATGATCACGCAGATTTAGGTCTACGTCACGCGCTCAGGCAAATCTACCTGCGTCATGGTATCCTCGGTCTTTGGCGAGGTAGTTCCGCAGCTCTACCCCGAGTAGCCGTCGGTTCTGCTACCCAACTATCCATTTTCGTTACTTCCAAGCCGTATCTCCAGCAGTACACTGTAAACACAATTAAGGAATTAATTAAAAATCACAACTTGAAGCTAAAGTTTTTATCAGGATTGGCCTGAAGAAGGAGTGGCTCTGGCATTTTGTGCCAGTATGGTCAGTGGAATGGGCGTAGCCGCTTTAATGACTCCTTTCGACGTTGTTTCTACACGAATGTACAACCAAGGGGTCGACGCTAAAGGGCGCGGCCTTCTTTACGCCAATACGGTGTCTTGTCTCTTAACAACCATGAAAAAGGAAGGATTAAGAGGCCTATACCAAGGCTGGGGAGCCAACTATCTCCGAGTAGGACCCCACACGGTTCTCTCGTTGGTAATTTGGTCCCAACTACGCGAAACGTACAAGAAATTGCAAGCTTAACTTAAAAGAGCTTTCCATATGTTAGGATAATTACAAAAGTATAGAAGTGCCTTCCAAAGCCAGTCCATTCCACTGTAGCAGGCAATCCTCAGCCTATATATACTCATTAAATTTTTACTAGAGATTAATTAGAAAGTCCGCAAGTTTATTCAAATTACTTTAGCATCGTTCAAAAACTT
Organism: Lepidurus apus apus; assembly: GCA_022832285.1. NCBI lineage: Eukaryota > Metazoa > Arthropoda > Branchiopoda > Notostraca > Triopsidae > Lepidurus > Lepidurus apus. The sequence goes on along the minus strand of JAGJRO010000212.1, from coordinate 20,787 downwards.
TGTACAGGTCAGGTAAACTGGTAACTTGGACAAAAATATGCTTCTCAGCCATCGTTTTCGGCGGTTGAAGCTCTTTCTTCATAGCAGGGTACAGGATGTGCTGTACAGACCACGCCCAGTCCCTGTCACCGAAAGCACCTTCCTTGGTCCAAATCCGGGCGTAAAAGCGTGCAACCTGTCGACAAAGAGTCTCGAAACAGGGTTTCTCGCTATCCCAATTCACTTCGGTGCTGAGCCGCGTTAAAAAGGCAGGAATCCGATGTAAATTGGGTATATAACCCTCTTAAAAAATAAAAACATAAATTTAGGCGATGAATACAAATAAAGGAAGTGTTCACTCATTACCCAAGAGCAATGGAATGGCATACAGTTTTTGATCTGCTTCAATACGAAACGAAAAGTATTCATCAAGCATTGATCTACGCTCCATGAGCACACTGAGCATTGCTTGTGATAATTCCTCTTTCGGACCATCCTCTTCTGCATTGTTCCAACCCACTTCTGGATCCGCTAAACCCAACATGAAAACTTCTTCCAACGGCAAAGCTTCCTTTAGGAAGATAATAATAAAAATATAACTTTTGCCTCGAAACCAGGCTTAAGTGGGTAATAGTTTTAGAATCGACCACGAAATTGATAACTGTTACATTACAAAAGCGAAAATGTTGCTTACCGAAAAAGTAAGGTATCCGAAATTGCCAAATTCCTGGATCATGAGTTGGTAAAAATATTCCTCTGCCAATACTACGGTATTGGCCAGGTACAAATTGACTTGGTATTGGATTAAGGCCCATTTTTCATTAACACATCCCACGAACGTATGCTCTACGTAATAAAAATCGGCATTAAAATATGAATTTCTACACCTAACATATACGATCCATGCATTACCTCGCATAATTTCCCTGAGTTGATTTGATGCTTCACATTGGATCTCCAAACGCAATTCTTTCACACTAGTGAGCCCGAAATCTCGTTTAGGTGCAAGGGAAACCCGTTTCTCCTTTTCTGGCTCGGGAAAAGACTGTCTTCCAGCCTCGGTAACATTAGCCACGCCCCCGGGTATTGTCTCAGGCTCCAAAACCGGGATCCTTGAGCTCGGTTCTGCCTTATCCTCGTTTGAGACCTTCCGTTTCGTTGCTGGAGTGAGAAACGTGTCCAAGGTCTGTTCCCGAGCGTCAGTTCTTACCAAATACTTGTCATAAATCTTAGCCGTTTTACTAGGCTCTAAGATCTCCACATTGGTAGCCAATCCTAAGCCAGAATTGACGTGGGAGAGAACACTTTGGACCTGGAACGTCCTGGACGAGTTGGTTTTAAATAGTGCTTGGTCCACTTGTCTTTGTAGACCCTCTACGATTGCGTCTTCGTGCAAGAAGATAACTTGATGCTTCGTGGGACTTACATTGACGTCCACATGTTCGGGGGGCAATTGTAAGGCGAGATAAACCCACGGGTGACTGCCCTTAGGCAAATACGAAGTGTAAATAGCCTCTATGGCTTTTTTTATGCCTTGACTCTCAACCAGACGCCCGTTGATAAAAAGGATAATACTAAGTTTCTTCCCCGTGAAGTTGAGACTCGAGAAGTAACCTTTGAAGTTACAACGAAGCGCAGGATCCTCCCACTGAAACGGAATGAGCTCTTTGGCGATGGCTGGACCGTAGATTGATCTTATGTTGTCCACAGTGGAACTGTTGGCTGGCGTGCGTAGTTCTCGTTCAGTTTCGCTACCTTGTTTGGTTAAACTAAAGCCACAGTGTGGATTATGGACGGCATACCGGCTTATCATGTCAGCAATACGACTATGTTCTTCTGCGTTGCTGCGAAAGGCTTTCTTACGGGTTGGGAGATTGTAAAATAAGTCTTCAACTGTGATAGAAGTTCCGGGATTGCCCGCGCAGGGTTTGGGGTTGCCTTGCAGCTTCCCATCCATATAGGATGCTCTAGCGCAACAAGATAATTCTTCATGCTTCTTCTAATAGTAAAAAGAACTGAGTTTCACTTGTAAGCGCAGACTGAATCTTTGGTACGAGTCAGGAGAGTAACGTGAGCGACATGGCTGATGGAAGCTAAAGCTTCGCCCCTGAATCCAAACGTCGCTATAGTAGACAAATCCTCAAATTTTTGGAGTTTGGAAGTGGCAAAACGCTCGCATACTAGAGGCAGATCTTCGGAACGAATCCCACACCCATTGTCTTGGATTTGGAGGAGTTTTAAACCGCCCTCTTTAACGCTGACTTGGATCTCCGAGGCACCCGCGTCGAGACTAAACAATGTAAACGGGAAATTAATACGAAATTACGAGACTATGGGAAGATTTTTTAACCTATTCTCGAGCAGTTCTTTTAAGGCATTGACAGGGCGTTGAACTACTTCCCCAGCAGCTATTTTGTTCACGACACCAGGATCTAAACGAATAATCTTTCTTACGGTGTCCATTTCCGCTATTTTTCAAAGAAACATGAAAACAAAATATGAGCACTAGGGACACCTACTGCTCAAACTCCTAAGCGGATGTTTTCTTGACGGTACCTTTTATATAATTATTCCGTCGATGGCGCTAGAATCGTTTATGCACCAGATATGTTTCATCGTAAGATTCCTTTAGGTTTGTATCAGTCCGATGCATTTGCAAGATGGCGGGTGTCGCAAGAACTCACGAAGGTAAACTTATTTGATAAAAATTAAACTCCAAATCGCCAGTTAGCTGCAGTTTCTTACTAATTAATCGTTGCGTTATGAAGCTTAATAAGATTTGCTAAGATTTATTTCGTTTTTACCTTTTTAGGCTAAAATCTAACGACGCATACTTGGCTTGTTTATGTCACTTTCCTCATGTTTTCCCTTTCCTTACGCTTGAATTGGAAAGCTTAAAATCCAGTGTACAGTTCAGCTTGATAATTTCGTGTTTTTATTTCTGTTTAGACATTGAAGAGCAAGTTAAAGAACTACAAGCCAAAAAACGCACAAATGAAGAAGACGGCGTTGGTGAACCAGACCGGGCAGGTTTGGGTCGCGGGGGATTTTTTGATCAAGACATCTACGACGCCAGAACTGGTCGCTATGAAGGCTACGTAACTTCGATTGCCTCAAATGAAGAAGCAGAGGTAAACCCTTCATTCGTATATTATACTAGACCCTTTTTGTTCTTACGTTCAATTTTTTTCTCATCTCAGGAGGACTACGGTGAAAACCTAACAGCAGCTCCCAAACGTGCCCAAATTTCAGCACCAGCGGCTTTACTCAACGATATTCCTCAAGCAGACAAGGACTATGATCCCTTTGCAGAGCATCGTCGCCCCACAATTGCCGATCGCGAAGATGAATACCGGGCGAGACGTAGAAATGCCGTTATTTCTCCCGAACGAGCTGATCCTTTCGCTGATGGTGAGCGATTCCTAACTATTTTACGCCAATTTTCTTTCATATTGTACGCAAAGTGTTGGAACGATATGGGTCCTTAGGGTTTATTTTTCTAATTAATGGTGTAATGCAAAGCTCCTGGCAATCAAAGCAATCGGCAAGCTTCGTGTCTCTTGAATCTCCAAAGTAATAAGCCTTTAAGGTCACGTGACTATGTAAATTCTGTTTGGCAGGGTTGCGATTGCTTTGTTGGCCTCAGTTAGGCCTCAAATGTGCATTTCCAACTAATTTCCCTTGTTTCCAAGGCAATTCGCGTGGTCGCCATGTCTTCCTGCTACCGGCCAAATACTCTCAACTTAAAAAAAACTTTAGCTTAGGGCTTGAATCACATTCTCATTTCTGTATTAAAGCGGTAAGTTTTCCAAGTGTGCGAAGTCTAGGGCCACCAATTTTTGTCTTTGTCCATATGTCGAGCAGCCCTGCACTAATGGACCCAGTTTCCCTTAGGTTGTCGGATCAGATTAAGCGACGAAGAACAAAAAAGGCCATTGAATCACAAGCCAGTTTGGTATGTATGGTCTGCCGCCTTCAGCCCAAGTGGATTTTGTCGTCTTTTCCACTTCTCCAACCGAAGGAAAAAAAATGGAACGATGTGTCTCAAATCATTTGATTTTCAATTTTATTTAGCACACGCCGGTTTATGGCACCGATTATGACGAGATCTTTTGTTTCGTTTTTAGGAGGAAAAACTCCCGATGTCCAATCCCGCTCGTATACGCAAATCATGCGCGAGCAGCAGCTGCGAGGCGAAGAACACGAGGTAAGTTTGATAACTTGTTTGATAGTTACATTTTCTGATGGTAGTATTATTAACTTCCCCTTGTTTTTTCCCATAGATCCGACGCAAGATTGTGGAGAAAGCTAAGGAAGGTACCCTTCAAGTGAACACCACTAATGGTGATGCCACCACCAAAAAACGTTCTGCCAGGTGGGACCAGCCCGCGCCCGGAGCAGGAGCTGCTGCCGAAGCTGGAGCTGCCGCCGAAGATGGCGCTGTAGGCAAGAAGCGATCTGCTTGGGAAGCCGAGACGCCGGCCGTGGCCCGTTGGGATGAAACACCTGCTAGGATGAAAGGTGGCGAGACGCCTGGAGTAGCAGCCACGCCCCATCGCTGGGATGCGACGCCAGGACACACTGGTACAGACGAGCCCAAAGTCAAGCGCAATCGCTGGGATGAGACGCCGAGAACAGAGCGTGAAACGCCAGGACATGGCTCAGGTAAATGCCGCTTTTTAACGTTAACTGTTTTCAGTTACAGTAAATGTAGTTTAATGTAGAAACCTAAAATTTCTTAAGATTAATTCGAGCGTTGAAATTGTACTTACAAAATAGCACAAAACTTAATAACAAAACGATTTTATTAATAAGCTATCAGGTAATGAGTAAATAAATAATTAATTACAGTAGATGCTGCTTATTGTGATCACCGGTTATTAAAATCAGCCGCTAAATGGAATCAAATTTTAAAGGACCGGTTCAAAATGATAAAATTCATAGCATTTTAATCGGTTATTAGAATCACACTTTCGGATATTAGAATCAATTTCAAAAGAATCTTCACATGTACAGTAAATCCCTTCAAAACTCCCCAGTCAATTAAATGAGCAGGTTATTCAATTGAATGACCAGTTTCTTTAATTTACTGGGAAAATTAGAAGGGTATCGTGTTGAGAACCTACCTAAGCATAGGAGTAGGCTTCAGAGGCGCAGAGTTAATTGTGTTTTAGACGTGTAGTTATATAAAGTAGCAACGAACAAGAAAAGAGTTAATTTAAATGTAAAAGAGAAGTTGCGCCTCATTGAAACTTACGACAAGTTAAATTTAAAAGATTTGCCACAAAGGGAAGCGGTTTAGTTCAAGTAGTTGATCTTTCCTGCCAAGAGATGTCATTCCCCTATAGTTTATGAGAATTGTGCAACTTGAAACTGAAATTTAACGATCCAATTGAAATTATTTTAAAAATATCTTAGAACGCTGCTTTACAAGATTTATATACTTGACTTATTTAAAATTTTAATAACTTGAATAAGTTTAAGCAAATCGTGTATCCAGATCTTTTGGTGCAGCGCTTTAAGGTACTTTTATTAACATATTTTAGAAAATAATTTTTCAATTGTATCGATAAGTTTCTTCTAAATTTCTGTTTCAAGTTTTGTTTCAAATTGCATAATTCTCATAATTAGTTAATCTTGTGACAAAAAAGATCTACTTGAATTACACCTTGGCCTTAAATTAGGAATTCCTCAATCATCTCTATCAAAATGGCTGAAAAATCGTTACGAAATAGTCAATCTAATCTGTAGGTACATATTCTCGATTCTCGGTTATTAGAATCTCCACTTAATAGAATCAATGTTCACTTGACAAACGTGGTCACAATAAGCGGCACGTACTGTACTACAAGGACAAGACTGCCAAAGCCTTATAGGTCAAAACTTGTTAAATAACAGAAGAAAGAATTAATTTTGTGTTTTAGGTTGGGCAGAAACTCCCAAACAGGACCGAGGCGGGGACTTGATTCAAGACACGCCTACTCCATCCGCTTCGAAACGTCGTTCACGTTGGGATGAAACCCCCGCTCCAGGAATGACACCTATGACACCAGCTCCAGGCATGACTCCTTCTACCCCCATGACCCCCTCCACTCCCTCAATGGGAATGATGACGCCATCGGGCTCTACGCCTATTGGCCCGAAAGCTATGGGTATGGCCACTCCAACGCCTGGGAATTTCGTGGCTATGACTCCAGAGCAATTGCAAGCGTTCCGTTGGGAACGAGAAATCGATGAAAGGAACCGCCCCCTTTCTGATGAAGATTTGGACGCCATTTTCCCCGAAGGTTATAAGATTTTACCCCCTCCTGCGGGCTACATCCCTATTCGCACCCCAGCTCGGAAACTATTGGCCACGCCCACCCCTATGGGCGGTGGAGGAGCCTCGGGAGCTACACCCGGTGGTTTTTTTATCCAACAAGAAGAAAAATCGGCCAAATTTATGGACAATCAGCCCAAGGATCCCACCCTGCCTTTCTTAAAACCCGAGGATGCCCAATATTTCGATAAGTTGTTAATGGACGTGGATGAAAATGAGTTAAGCTCCGAGGAAAAGAAGGAAAGGAAGATCATGGAGCTGCTGCTTAAGATAAAAAACGGAACGCCTCCAATGCGAAAATCTGCTTTGAGGCAAATTACGGATAAAGCGAGAGAATTTGGCGCAGGGCCGCTTTTCAATCAGATTTTGCCCTTGCTCATGTCCCCGACGCTGGAGGACCAAGAACGGCATCTCCTGGTCAAAGTTATTGACCGAGTCCTTTACAAGTTGGACGATTTGGTGCGCCCATACGTCCACAAGATTTTGGTCGTCATCGAACCTCTCTTGATTGACGAAGATTACTACGCCAGAGTTGAAGGACGTGAAATCATCTCAAATTTGGCGAAAGCTGCCGGACTGGCTACTATGATTTCCACGATGAGGCCTGATATCGACAATATCGATGAATACGTGCGAAATACCACTGCCCGGGCTTTTGCAGTTGTGGCTTCCGCTTTAGGCATTCCGTCATTGTTGCCTTTCTTGAAAGCCGTTTGCCGATCCAAGAAATCTTGGCAAGCCCGCCACACGGGTATCAAAATCGTTCAGCAAATTGCGATTCTCATGGGATGTGCCATCCTGCCACATTTGAGGAGCTTGGTCGAGATTGTGGAACATGGATTAGTCGACGAACAACAAAAAGTAATAACGACATTAATCTTGGTTTATTTACAGTAGATGCCGCTTATTGTGATCACTGTTTATTTGAATCAGCCGCTTTACGGAATCAAATTGACCAGTGACATTGCTTTCACGTCATTTTGACCAATTTTGTCATTTCCAGTCTACTTCTACGCTTAGGTGAAACTCCCTTCAAAACTCCCCAGTCAATTAAATGAGCAGGTTATTCAATTGAGTGACCAGTTCTTTTAATTGACGGGGGAAATTAGAAGGGATAGCGTGTTGAGAACCTTATCAAAAGCGTAGGAGTAAGCTTCAAAGGCGCAGTGTTAGTTGTGTTTTAGACGCGTGGTTATATGAAAATGGCGAAGGACACGAAAGAGTTGATTTAAATGTAAAAGAGAAGTTGTGGCTCATTGAAAGTTATGTCAAGTTAAATTTAAAAGATTTGCCATAAAGGGCAGCGGCCGTTAAGTTAGGAATTCCTCAATGATCGCTATAAAAATTGTTGCAAAATCGTTGCGAAAGAAACAATAGTAGGTGTAGTGAATCTAGAAAAAGGAAACGTGTGAAAAAGTTAAAAATTAGACGAAGCTTTGTTTCTTTGGTTTAAACAAGCCAGTTCGTTTCACGCGCCGATAAGTCGTAGCATTCTGTTGCATATTTCCGATTTTCGGTTTTTAGATTCCCCGCTTAATAGAATCAATACTCACTTGACAAACGTGATCACAATAAGCGGCATGTACTGTATATTTGCATGCGAATTGCTTGGGATATAAAATCTAAGAGTGTTCATTGGTAGGTGCGAACGATTACTGCGTTAGGATTAGCTGCGCTGGCTGAAGCCGCTACGCCGTACGGTATCGAAAGCTTCGACTCGGTGCTGAAACCGTTGTGGAAAGGCATTCGTACGCATCGTGGAAAAGGTTTGGCTGCATTTTTGAAAGCCATTGGCTACTTAATCCCTTTAATGGACGCCGAGTACGCCAATTACTATACCCGCGAAGTAATGTTGATCCTCATTCGCGAGTTCCAGTCGCCGGACGAAGAAATGAAGAAAATTGTCCTCAAAGTAGTCAAGCAATGCTGTGCCACAGACGGTGTGGAACCTCAGTACATCAAAGAAGAAATTTTGCCTCATTATTTCCGACATTTCTGGAATCATCGTATGGCGTTAGACAAAAGAAACTACAGGTAACTATTTTTTTTACCATTTACGTACTGTTATTTAACTTTTTTAGGCAACTGGTGGATACTACGGTGGAAATTGCTAATAAAGTGGGTGCGGCTGAGATGGTAGGCCGAGTTGTGGATGACTTGAAGGACGAAAATGAAGCTTACAGGAAAATGGTGTTGGAAACCATTGAAAAAGTTCTGGCCAACTTGGGAGCAGCTGAAATAGACAGCCGATTGGAAGAACAACTCATTGACGGCATCTTATATGCCTTCCAGGAACAAACGGCCACTGATGACGTGGTTATGCTGAATGGATTTGGCACTGTTGTTAATTCGCTTGCCAAAAGGGTCAAGCCATATTTGCCCCAAATTTGCGGTACCATTCTGTGGCGTTTGAACAACAAATCAGCCAAGGTGAACTTGAAAATTAATTTTATAACTAATTGTGTATACAATTTTTTAACAAATCTAATATTGTATTGTTTACGTTTAGGTGCGTCAACAAGCAGCTGACTTGATTTCGCGTATTGCCGGAGTGATGAAAACTTGCCAGGAAGAGAAGCTGATGGGCCATTTGGGCGTTGTCTTGTACGAATACTTGGGTGAGGAATATCCCGAAGTATTGGGATCAATTCTAGGCGCTTTGAAAGGCATCGTGAACGTGATCGGTATGACGAAGATGACCCCGCCCATCAAAGACCTTCTACCCCGTTTGACCCCCATTTTGAAAAATCGGCACGAAAAAGTGCAAGAGAACTGTATTGACTTGGTCGGCCGTATTGCAGATCGTGGACCGGAGTTCGTGTCCGCCCGCGAATGGATGCGAATCTGCTTTGAGTTGTTGGAATTGCTCAAAGCTCACAAAAAAGCTATCCGACGTGCTACTGTTAACACTTTCGGCTATATCGCTAAAGCTATTGGTCCCCACGATGTTTTGGCGACTTTGCTGAACAACTTAAAAGTACAAGAACGTCAAAACAGAGTTTGCACCACGGTGGCCATTGCCATCGTAGCGGAAACTTGCTCCCCATTCACTGTCCTGCCCGGATTGATGAACGAATACCGAGTACCAGAACTTAACGTACAAAATGGAGTCCTTAAATCTTTGTCTTTCCTCTTTGAGTATATTGGCGAGATGGGCAAAGATTACATCTATGCCGTCACTCCTTTACTAGAAGATGCGCTGATGGACCGCGACCTGGTCCATCGCCAGACTTCCTGCGCAGCCATTAAACATATGGCGTTGGGCGTTTACGGATTTGGCTGTGAAGATGCCCTTACTCATTTGCTGAACTACGTTTGGCCCAACATCTTTGAAACATCGCCCCATTTGGTGCAAGCCTTCATGGACGCTGTTGAAGGCATGCGAGTTTCGTTGGGACCCTTGAAAATCTTGCAGTATTCCTTGCAAGGGCTGTTTCACCCCGCCCGCAAAGTTCGCGACGTCTATTGGAAGATTTATAATTCACTCTACATCGGAGGACAGGATGCACTCGTGGCAGGCTATCCGAGAATAACAAACGACCCCAAGAATCAATATGTTCGCTACGAGTTGGACTATGTGTTGTAATTTTATTTTTAGTAACATTTGGGAGAAAGAAAGCTGCATTTTAAAATTTTCATGCGGAAGGTCGACCATTTTCATTTCGATTTTTTTGTAATTGTGCGTCACTTGGCGTTCTCGGTAATACAAGCTGAGGAGGAAAGAATTTTACTATTCGGAAAAAGTAAGTTCAGACAGGTTATTCAATCTAAAATGTTTTTATAACGTATTTAATTGTCTAAATAGCATGTATTCATATAACTTGTTCCCATGTTCTACCGTAAGCCAAATCGCCAGCAAACCTTTGAAGTAAAAGTGAAAGTCGACTCCGAAGTAAATATCGACATTGAAGCTAATCAAATAAGTTTCGATAAGAGCAGGTAAGTATCGACTAATACCTTGTTTCGATAGCAAGTTAAACTTAGGATCGAGTCTAAACTGAAATTAGGTACAATTGTCGATTACAAGCGCAAATCATTAAGTCCACGCTTGCGCTATGGGGTCTCGTTTTCCAGCCCCGTCCTGCCGGTTTGGCTCGATTCGATCTTTTTGTCCTTGACGTTACTCCTAACTGAGCGGACGTGATTTCTTCCCTTGCCGGTATTATTTGGTAAGTACTTATTATCCTAGCCATAGTTAGTCAAAAACAACATTTTCGTGTAAAAATTTGTATAGTGTTAGCAACCGGGAAATTTTTTTTGTTGCAATTTTTGGCGGAACGCCTAATTTGGCACGTAGACCATTTGGACTTCCAAAGAATTAGCCCTGAAGCAGTGCAATTGTAAAGGGTTCGTTACTCCTTTATTCACTGGGTTTTTCTGTAGAACTTCACGGGAAGTACGGAAAGAAAGGGGACATTTGAGAGCAAAATGTCATCTATTTCGGGTACCCTCACGAGCCTTTGACATTACAACGCCCTTGACTTGACACGTGATAAGGTTGAGGACAGTTAGGGCATTCTAATGACCGCTAAAGTTAATATTTAGATTCAGGTAACAAGCAAAACAACAAGCTTTTTTCTTTAAAGCCGGTGTGTCTTTCAGCCGCACGTATTGATCCCGTTTAGAGGTGACCTTGGGACCTCACTGAGTTCGTGACGCAATATTGCATGCCTGTGTGCAATTCCTTTATTTAACTGATAGTGTTCTTTTGATTTTATTGCAGTTTAAAGCATTCGCCGCTTGATAATGTCGATCCAGAAGATTGTCGCTCGTATGATCTACGATTCCCGTGGTAACCCCACCGTGGAAGTCGATTTGACCACCGAAAAGGGTCTTTTCCGTGCTGCCGTTCCTTCTGGTGCCTCTACTGGCATTTACGAAGCTTTGGAACTCCGCGACGAGATCAAGAGCGAATACCATGGCAAGGGTGTCAACAAAGCCATTTCCAACATCAACGATATCATCGTCCCTGCCCTTCTCAAGGAAACCTTCGATGTAACCCAGCAAGAAACCATCGACAACTTCATGATCAACCTCGATGGCACTGAGAACAAGTCAAAGTTGGGCGCTAACGCCATTTTGGGCGTGTCTCTTGCTGTGTGCAAGGCCGGAGCCGCCCAAAAGGGAGTTCCTCTCTACCGTCACATCGCTGACTTGTCCGGCTCTCAGATTATTCTTCCCGTCCCAGCTTTCAACGTCATCAATGGCGGTTCCCATGCTGGTAACAAGCTTGCCATGCAAGAATTCATGATTCTTCCCACCGGAGCATCGACTTTCTCTGAAGCTGTGCGCATGGGTTCCGAAGTCTATCACCACTTGAAAAAAGTCATCAAGGATAGCTTTGGCTTGGACGCCACCGCCGTAGGAGATGAAGGAGGCTTTGCACCCAACATTCTCAACAACAAAGATGGTAAAAATAAAATAAAAAAGTTTTCTAAGGTCATCTTGACATTTATTTGAAAATATTCTAGCTTTGACGCTCATTTCTTCCGCCATTGAAAAGGCTGGCTACACCGGTAAAATCGATATTGGTATGGACGTTGCAGCATCCGAGTTCCACAAGTAAAGAAAAATTGTTCTTGTTTCTTCAAGAAAGTTATTTGATGGTCTTCCGTAACGTTTATAGGGACGGCAAGTACGATCTGGACTTCAAGAACCCAGTAACGGACCCAACAACTTACTTGTCCCCTGACAAATTGGCCGAATTATACCAAGAGTTCATCAGGGAGTTCCCCATTGTGTCCATTGAAGATCCCTTTGACCAAGATGATTGGGACGCCTGGACTGCCTTCACTGCTGCCACCAGCATACAAGTACAGTTTTTCTTCCCTTTCTTTTGTTCTGGGTAGTCTTATTTTTCAATTGTTCCCTTATAGATCGTGGGTGACGATTTGACCGTGACAAACCCCAAGCGTATCGCCACTGGAGTGGAGAAAAAGGCTTGCAACTGCTTGTTGTTGAAGGTCAACCAAATTGGATCCGTCACTGAATCGATTCGTGCTCATCAGCTCGCCAAAGCCAGCGGATGGGGAACCATGGTTTCTCATCGTTCCGGTGAAACCGAGGATTCCTTCATTGCTGATTTGGTCGTTGGTTTGGGAACTGGACAAGTACGTTTTTACTTTTAACCTTTTCAAATTAAATTCTCTTTATTCACTTTATGAATTTGCTTAGATTAAGACTGGTGCTCCTTGCCGTTCTGAGCGTTTGGCCAAGTATAACCAGATCCTTCGCATTGAGGAAGAATTGGGCGCTGATGCCAAATTTGCGGGCAAAAACTTCCGTCATCCCGCTTAAAGAGCGTTATTTTTTTGCCATTGAAAATATCGTCCGTTAAAAAGTTTAGGAGACGTGCGTTGGATGTTGTGAATGACCTCTGTCACGCCCCCTTTCTTTATCCCTTGTTCTTTCTCCCAGTGTTCTGCTTTGCAAAAGTCAGACGGATCTGAAGCTCGATAGTTAACTTTCAATTTCATCCATTCTTGAAGTTCAAGCTCCTTATTGAAATTGGCAATTTCTCCTGATAGTTGTTACTAGTCGCAGAGGTCCATGTGAATAAAAAATTTCTTCGAAAAGAATTTTGGTCTTCATATAATTCGTTGTTCTTAAATTAAATTCAGCCAAGGCGAATGAACGTCTGTGCTGCAATTTTAGTACTCCGGAAGTGCCGTTAAGTATTTCCCCATGGGTACAAGTTTTTCATCTCTTGGTAACTCGCATGAATTTTGGGGCATTTTATGACCATGAGGTTTGTTTGAGGGAATTCCCGAGATTTACTTATTGCTTGTCAGTTGACGTTGGCTTTTACCAAACCCTGCAGCGCGTGTTATTCGCCGCCAATCAGTTGGTGTATTGTAGGATGTTTGTCAGATAGTTCAGCTTCTTATCACTAGATGGTTAAGCCGATCAGAAAACATACAAATAAGCCCGCCCATTCTTCAGCTGACCATTACTATTTTCGCCTCTCCAGCTGGACGTTGTACAGTAGAAGCAGAAGTTCTTCAAAGTGAACGCTTAATTTATTACTCCCTGTAATTACCATGTCTGAACAAATGTAAGTAGTAAAATACCTCGCTTTAATCTGTATAATTCTTAACTTCAGCTATTTGCACGCGTCTAGCTTTCGGCTTAAACCTTTTTCGGTTTCCTTGCAAGTCACGATGAGACCGAAGGTCCTCCTGACAATTGATTATTTCATCACCTGACTCACCTGTAACTTGTAATTTTACCTATCTAATATCGCAACCTATTATCCTTTCTAGCGAAAGGAGGGACCTATTTATATGATAAACTAATCGGTGTGAAGTATATTCGCGAGAGACCTGTTCTTATGCTTATAAAAATCACTGTTCATAAAGTTTAATCTCTTTAACTTTGGGCGTTTGCTTTGGATTTCCAATCGCTCAGGAAGTGTGTGGTTACTTCGGATGTGTGAAAACAAGTTGACTTCCCTTGAGTCATAGCTATACCTAATCCACTCAACCATAGCCCTAATTCCGTTATTCGACAGGATAAATAAGCACTCCCGCTAAGCCGAAACTATTTTTGTTAGAAGTTATTTACGACACGAACTGTCTGATTGAAGGGTATATCCACACCCTTTGCCTTAAGCAATCAAAGCTTGGCCTATTTTCTTAACGCTGCGAGTTCACGACGGACTGCTATAGCTGAGCGATTTACCGCTATTTTCCTTTTTTTCTGTTCGTTTCATAGAAATAAAAGATCACAGCCTGCATACCTTAGTTAATGAGAGCACCTGCACAACCCCCTCTAATTTCTTTCTCTCGGTATTTTTCTCAAGGGAACTATTAATGGTTTCTAGAGAGAAATTCCCACCCTTCAACCAATTACAGCCCGCTCTTACTTTTTCTCGTGATATTTTCCAAGCCCAGCTAAGCATGACCATTGCCCAACATATGCGCATGGAAGTATGGAACGTTTCACTTTCTAAACATAACTAATACGCCAAAGTCGTACGAAAGTTTTCAGTTCCAATTGTTCTCCTTTCTCATAGTGACGTGGCTTTTATACGCTGAGCTTCTTTGCCTTCGATTTTGAATCGTCCCCCCTTTGATAGTGCTATTTACCGACTAATTGACCCCCCTTAATTAACATGGGAACCGCAGCCTGCAAACATGCGCTCAAGTGCCCCGAATCCAATCCCATGTAAGAAATCCCCAAATTCGATTTCCCTTGATTTAATCGTTATTTTCGTCCGCTTTGCTAATCTGATAACATACTGAACTCTGAAGTCGCGATCCAGTTGTTGATTCCTATATTTATTTTTGTTTCAGCGCGGATATCGCTTTAATTGGCTTGGCAGTCATGGGCCAAAACTTGATTCTCAACATGAATGACCACGGATTCGTGGTTTGCGCCTACAATCGCACAACAGCCAAAGTAGACGAATTTCTCGCGAATGAAGCCAAAGGCACCAAAGTCGTGGGCGCACATAGTCTCCAAGAAATGGTGTCCAAGTTGAAAAAACCTCGTCGAGTCATGATGCTAGTTAAAGGTATTGTATAATTTTCAAAAACTAAGACATTACAAAAATAGTGACTTGATTGTGGTGATCCTTCTTATTTTATTTCCTTCTGATTCTATTTTTTAAAATACTTTATTTATTCAATAGCCGGTGATGCAGTGGATCAATTCATCGACCAGCTAGTCCCACTTTTGGAACAGGGAGATATTATTATTGATGGCGGGAATTCGGAACATCAGGATTCCACTCGTCGCACTAAAGCCTTGAAAGCTAAAGGCATTCTTTACGTTGGATCGGGCGTGTCTGGAGGGGAAGAAGGAGCGCGATATGGCCCTTCTTTGATGCCAGGAGGCAATATTGAAGCTTGGCCGCACATTAAGCCTATATTCCAGGTACAAAAAAATTATGTGTCTCTCGTTACTTAATGACATCGATTTCGTGGTACAGGCAATTTGTGCTAAGGCTGATGGCGAGCCTTGTTGCGATTGGGTAGGTGAAGACGGGGCAGGGCACTTTGTGAAAATGGTTCACAATGGCATCGAGTACGGTGATATGCAACTCATCGCTGAAGCGTACCATTTGTTGAAAAGTGGCTTGGGCATGAATGCAGGGGAGATGGCCCAGGTTTTTGAGCAGTGGAACAAAAGCGAGCTGGATTCCTTTCTCATCGAGATTACCAGCAATATTCTCAAGTTTAAAGACGATGACGGTAGAATTTCATTCTCCTTTTGTCCTTTTTCGTCTTAATATTAAACTATTTTTATTTATTTTAGGCGAGTATTTGGTTGAGAAGATTCGCGATTCAGCTGGACAGAAAGGAACAGGGAAATGGACCGCCATTTCGGCCTTGGATCACGGTATCCCGGTGACGCTAATTGGCGAAGCTGTTTTTGCGAGATGCTTATCTGCCTTGCAAGCTGAAAGGCTGCACGCAGCCAAAGTTCTGCCAGGTCCCAGTGGAGAGAAGTATGACGGAGATCGAACACAATTCATTGAAGATGTCAGATTGGTAAGAGTTCTCCCTTTTCATAGGCTAAAATCTGCTCTCTCTTTTTTTATAACCTAAATCGATCTTGTTGACGTAACGTGCAAACCATGACATAGTTTAGAGCTCTTTGAAAGTTTTTCAAGAAACTTTTGATTTCAGGCTTTATACGCATCCAAAATTGTGTCGTACGCCCAAGGTTTTATGTTGCTACGCGAAGCTGCCAAGAGTAACGGCTGGAATTTGAATTACGGCGGAATTGCGCTCATGTGGCGAGGCGGATGTATTATTCGCAGGTAAGAAGTGTAAAATTTTATCTTTTTCACGATTTTAATGCGTTTTTTGTCTGGGTTGTAGTGTGTTTTTGGGCAATATCAAAGCGGCTTTTGAAAACAACCCTGCACTTTCAAATCTCCTTTTGGATGATTTCTTTCTGAAGGCAATTGGAGGCTGCCAAACTGCCTGGAGACGCGTAGTGGCCAGTGCTGCAACTTTGGGTAAAATTTTTCCTTTTGAAGTTTTCAAGTTTTACTACAAGTTTACTTATAGGAATTCCCATACCCGCGTTTGCGACTGCGTTAAGCTTCTACGATGGCTTTAGATGTGCGCGCTTACCCGCCAATCTGCTACAAGCCCAGCGGGATTATTTTGGTGCCCATACGTACGAAAAATTGGATCAGCCAGGCAAATTCCATCATACCAACTGGACCGGACGTGGTGGAAACACTTCTGCTTCTACCTACCAAGCCTAGACGTCTGGGTTTGGATTGGAAAGTCAAGATTACAGAATGAATTCGTGCATTTAGCTTAAAGTATTTGTAAAGTTGGGTGAGGGATATTTTGGTTCTTTTGAGTGCAATTCACGAGAGCTTTGGACCAAAACATTCCATTTCTAAGAGATTTATTCGATCCTAATATATTGTTTTCTTCGAGTTTATATGGTAAATCGGAAAGAGGAAGTGCACTTAATACGGATAAGAAACCCGTGTATTAAAACGACAATTACACACGAATATAAAACTGGAGGAAAAGAATGTAGTATTTTTCAATTTAGTATTTTTCACAGTCAGCGCTAGTAAATTGAGTACAAATAGAATTGCCCGTGGATTCGGAGAACTGAGCGTCATTTTCCTGCAATCCAGCACCTTCTATCAAATTGTGAAGGTTGCAATAATTTGTTCCCATGTCGAGAATGGCGAAAAAGACTTGGGACGTGGAGTATGCCTAATAACTCATTTGTATCAGTATTATTTTTGAAATTATTGATACAATTTACTTCAACATCACAGCCAGCAGAAGTGGCGGGAGTCAAAGTGAACGACAGGTCATCTGTATAGTGCCGTACCGGAGTTGTGTGTGTTCCTGAGACATAAGTCTCATTCGCAGAAATGAGCTAGAAAATCAGAGCTTTAACTAAATGTAAATTACATAGATAGGTTATCTGTTAGTGATGTTATACTGAGTATAAGCATTTTTGACCCGTTCCACAATCGCTGCCCTCCCATTTGGTCATTTGGTTGGCCAAAGCATCGCTAATTTTAGCACAATCCTTTCCAAACGTACTAAACAATTCAACCTATTACTAATTGATTTCAAATTAAGCGGTTATATAATACTATTTTATTTTGCAAGATGCGTGCCAGGGATAACGAGGGAATATGGCAGCTGATATCCCACCAACCAAAACTACAAGTAGAGTACACGTAATAAAAGTGGCTTGACGCATTCTTGAGCGACGTATCCAAGTCCAAAAACGCATACGAAATAGTGAATTACAACCCTGAAATGTCTTTATTTACCACATGCTAAAAGCAAGACGTGAGATCAACGTTACATTACGCGCTAGTATAAATGCTCCTCTCCTCTGTTAGCAGATGGCGTTAATGCGATCTATTCTCAGCATAGAGTAGGCCTATTCTATGATTCTCAGGGATCTAATCCGTAGGTTAGGTAGCCATAGGTTAGGTGGACATGGCTACGTAGGTTATTCACGGTTAACTTAAAAAGAAATAGCTTATGTGATAAATGCGTAGAAAAGGAAGATACGGCGAAGCACAATATTATGAAGTGCTCATACCACTTTTATGAACGCATACTCCTGAAGAGCAAACTGATTACACAAGGAATTGAATTGAAATTGAATTGAAGTACAGTAGTGTCCAAAAAAATCTACCCAATGCATACCCTAGAGATCGCTTATCCAATTATTTTTTCTTCGATTTTACTGGCCAGTGGGTTTGAACTTCTCTTTCATTCCCTTCTTTCGTGTCCAAACCAAACCGGACTCCTAAATTGTGTTCAGATTAAGAGAAAATCCCGAGCAGTTGTGGGAGGAAGCAAATCGTGTTTGAGGGGAAATGCTTGAAGAGCCAGATTTCTGGATAGTTCTGACTGAATCCATGCACCGACGATTGCAAGCGTGCTTTGATAATGGGGGAAGTAAAACGAAATACTGATACCAATTTCATTTCATCCTCTTTAATAAACTATTATTTGGCTACTTTTGGTAAAATTGTTACATTTCCTTTATTGGCTATAGTTACTTAAATGCACCATATTTAAAAAAGTGACTTTATGGGTAAACTTTTCTACAATGTTTACAGCTAACGAACAAAACCATCTTTCCTTGGTCTGAACATGCTTTAGGAGTTCGGTTTGGTTTGGACACGAAAGAAGGGAATGAGAGAGAAGTTTAAACCCGCTGGCCAGTAAAATCGAAGAAAAAATAATTGGATAAGCGATCTCTAGGGTATGCATTGGGTAGATTTTTTGGACACTACTGTACTATACTGTCCAAAAAAACGAGTATAGGGAAACCACAGTGGTTTAATCCTTACCCATGGGATTAATTAAAGACTGCTCATTTTGAACCGGTTTGTCTAAAACCAAACCGAAACTTACAGAAAGGGGAATCCGTTTTTACCCTGAGCTGGAGGACAGAGAAAACCACTGATACAGAAATACATTAGGATTATACTTTTCTTAGTTTCGGTTCGGTTTTAGAAAGGAGCAGGTTCGAAATTAGCATTCTTTAATTAATCACACGGGTAATGATTAGACCATTGTGGTTTCCCTATACTCGTTTTTTTGGACAGTATAGTACGTCCGGGTATTGGTAACCATTATAGCATTACCGAAGATAAACAATGTTTAGTCCAATCATTTCTAGTTAACTACTTAACAGTTATACAGCTTTATAGTCAATGTCATAATTCAGTTTAGGTTTCAGTTTTCGTGGAATCGCCTTTCTTTGTGTTTGTTTCGCTTTCTCCGTAACCATAATAAGATATTTGCTCCCCTTTTAGGCCAAAAATCTCAAAATTTCAAGCAGCGGTTTATGAATTTTTACATTTATCGTATAACTATTCTTAATTCCTTAAAAACCAGTTATTTTCATGTCTAATCCCGTTGGTTACAACTACAAGAACACTCATGTAAGCTCATTGAAAAGTTTTATGTTATTAAATCGTGAAATTAGTATATGAAAATTATGACCACTAAAACTTGTCCGGACAAGTTCAAGAGAACGAATTCATAACTTCACAAGTTTGTTGCCGCTGAACGGATGTGCCCCCCGCAGCCGCATCAGTTCAACGTCAGTTGCTTCCTAGCAAGCAGTCAGGACGTGCTTTTCTTCAGCGATGTTATTTAAGCTAGTTAATTAAGCTTTCAAGTGCGCGTTTAAAATTTGAAGTGTGGTGTTTGGCAAAAGGCTGGTGAGGTCTACGCCAGTAAAAAAAAAAATACGCAGTCTCTTCATCCCTGCCTTACATCATCCTTTGCAGTCGGCAAGATTTGCAACTTTATAAACTGCAAAGCTGACACTGTTACTTGGAGGTAGCTACTTATAACCTTATGTGGAAATCAGCAGAACCAAAAGGAACAGGTATGGCAGGAGTTAAAGTGTTGGCCGGTTAGGTCTTTTGCCACAACTTTTAACTTCCTGGGCGGAGAAAAGGTTCCATTGCCAGTCAGTAGTTCTTTAATGGTAACAACGAAGCTTTTCTGTGGTCGACGAGTGGTCAACGGATTGCTGAAGAACGCGGCCCAGGCAGGGATGGAAGTTTCGTCTGTGGAAGCGTTTGGCTGATCCTTGTGATCCCTTCGTGCCCTCTCTTCTATTACCAGTGTTTTCAAGAGCGAAAAGTACAACCTCAGCCTGGCTCTTCGTCACCCATTGAACTAATTACCTAAATGATCAAATTTTTTTTTCTTAAATAGGCCGGTGCATCTTTTGGTCCCTTATAGCGTTTTCAACTGGGAGCACCGGTGCAGCACTTCCTAGCACTGAGTGCCAGAAACGAATTCAACTGCAAAGTGCGGTACGGTAGCACTGAACATGTTCAACTGGGACAGGGCGCACTGAGTCAGTTGACAACAATGCAACTTTTGCTGCACTGATTACTTTGTCAGTGCTGGGTTTATGTGCTGCAAGTTTTGGCGCCAAATATGAATCTCGCTGATAAACAAACCATATCTTCTTTTAAAGGAAATGCCATCCTCTAATTCAAGTAGTAAAAATGACACTGAAGAACTAGTGGTGTTCTACTGTTGGATTCCAAAATTCCTAGGCCAAAAATACGAAATTATAGAAATACGATACAAAATTATACGAAATATACGAAAAAAACGAAAAAAGATACGAAATAAAAGATGTATTACATAAGAATTCTATATTACAAGAAAAATTTGAACCATTCACTACAATTGTGCAGAGGAAATCAGTTCCGCTCATGGCAAAGTTACCGCTCTCGGTTCGCAATAAGTCTTGAAAGATGAGTCCGACACAGCCGTGTTTACAAACGAGAATGAAAACAGTGGGCCCCGTTGCACTGAGGAAGAAAACTGGGTTAGTGCCGTGACGTCACAGGGCAAACAACTGAGTTCCTGGTGCCACACTCAAACGCGACTCAGTGCTCTCAGTCAGTGCCGTATTTCCGCCTAGGCAAATTAGGCAGCTGCCTAGGGGCCCCAGCCTCGGAGGGGGCCCCGGCCAGGGGCCGAAGTGGTATACATTGA
>JAGJRO010000624.1:24034-89349 GCA_022832285.1 Lepidurus apus apus | reverse complement strand
AACCGTCGTGACCTTTTTTGAACTGCACTGGGAGGTTTGCGAATGTACCCTTTCATTTTCTGGCCTTTTACCTGAATATTACTCTGGGGACCGAGTAGGTCGTCAGAAAACCTTAACATTGGAAGATAGCCCTGTTACCATACTGTGTAAACCTCTATACTGTGGCGATGCCAGGATTGGGAAAAAACGCTCGCTCTGGAGCTTCCTCGAAGGCGAAAATATTTTATCTTTGGATTGGAAGTTTTTAGTCCGCTGGGGCAGAGTCCCAACAACTTGCGATATCTACGCGTAACTTTCCCATCTACTAGGAGGCTTTCTATATGCCTAAACGCTTACACATTGGAATTTCAATCGGGAAGAAGTTCCGGGAAGGGACTTGCGCCTTGCGCCTTAAGTCAAGGGAGTACTTCTAGAAGCCATTTTACTTTTGAACAGAACGCGCTAAAAGTGAAGGTTGATTTTGATTGGCTGATTATTTAGAAAACTTCCTAGTAGATGGGAACATCACGATTACACATCGCAAGTAGTTGGGACCTTGCCCCCAGCGGACTAAGAACTTCCTACCAAAAATTTATTTTTTATCTTCGAGGAAGTTCCAGAGGGAGCGTTTTTGCCTGAGTCATAATCCGATGACCTGAACTTGGGTAGTCGCAAAATTAGGTCTGTCTTTTTCCCTTGGGAAGGACTTAAAACTTCTAATCTTTTGTATTAGACATTTTTTTTTCATGGAAACCAAATAAAAAAGCAACCGAGGTAATTTTCGTGAAAAAAATCATGGCCGACATCCGTCTTAGGTACTTAAAACGGAATGCAGGATGCTGTAATGTTTGTGCCTTTATTTTAACATAATGCTTAGCTTTATTTTTTAAAAAAACATGCATTTTATTGTACAGTTCTGCACAAGAGGTTGTCGTACTTTTTTTTTGAATTGGCGCGCCCTGCCGTGCCAAACTGGATTTAAATCAAGTTTGGCGCCGATGAGTGGGTAGCACGTGCGTCGCTAATTTTATGGGATGAAATGTTGATATTGTGTGGTGTTGATAAATAATTGCCTTTGCTTTAAGTGTATCTAGAATCTTAAGTGTACTATACCAAATTTGCCTAATTACAAGCAGCTGTCACCTTTAAAAGTTAAGCTTCAATAAGTCCCATTTGCTTTCACCTACTGCGTGTCCTTGAAAGTTTGAAAGGTAGGGTTTGTTTTATTTTATTACGAATCTCATGTTCCACACAAGAAGGCTCCAAGTCCAACATTGTTTTTATTCCTAAAATTTTAGTAATTTGCTTCTCGACAACATTTTCTGGTACTAGGACTAATTAACAACATTTTTACACAGCAGTGTCTCTATGAGACAGACTGACAGTATCTGCGTCTTGATATTCTTAGAAACAATAGTTTCTCTTCTTAAAACCAAGGTTGTACGGTAGAGCTGACAAAGGTCAGACATCTTTTCGAGTGAAGGCTAACTTAGAAATACGCGTTGATACGACGTTTTGACATCAACGTTTATTGTGTGCTGTGGGCAATATATTTGCACACTTTTCATATAGCCCAAGACTATATCAAGAGCTCTTGCAGTCCACTTTTGCACTAGTAGTGAGGTAACTGCCCTTGCTCTTTGATCGTCAAGTGTTTCTTTGGTGGGTCAAGCCAACTGCTGGAGATTGAAGTGCGATTAATCAGTTATTTGGCATTGTCTTAACGATTGAGAAAAGCCCACGCAGTTTGAAGATGAACGCCGTAACAGATAGCCTGCGCTATTTCCAAATGTTCTACACGGTTCCAGCTTCATGGCTTCATTGGGCAGCCATGAAGATTAATCTGGGTATGGCCGAGTGGCACCCTATGGAAATCTTCAATGCCAAGTCAAAAAATTACAAGCTCGGCGTAATTATCCTGAACCAGCCCATCAATAATAAAGAGGGAGTCATGGAAATCTGGAACAGGGGTAAGTGTTTACATACAATACAAAGAAAGCCGGTGATTTTATTTATTTTTTGCTCAGCATCCTTGCGAGCTACGGTCGATGGAGGCACTGTAGAATGGGATCGTTTGCTGAAAGAGATGGATGAATCTCGCGTTACTCATCCAGTACCGGACCTCATCACGGGCGATTTTGATTCCGTGGATCAGAACCTGCTTCAGAACTATCGTTCGCGTGGGGCCAAAATTATTCATACTCCTGATCAAGATGAGACTGATTTTCAGAAATGTTTGCAACATTTCGGAAAGGAGCTTCGAGACAGAGATATAAAGGTTAGGGGAAAAGTGATTTTGCCTTAAATAACGATAAATCATCACAGGTGAACAGCGTGATAAGTTTGGTGGATAACACTGGGCGTTTGGACCATATTTTTTCGAACATGAACTCGTTGTTTGTGGGTCCCGAAGTCTTGGGAGTGCCTTTATACCAGCTGTCGGGAGAATCTCTTGCTTGGATGTTGCCTACTGGTCGCCACAAGATTCACATCGATGACCGCGTATTCGGAACGTGGTGTGGCATTGTCCCTGTTGGTCAACCGGCTTACGTCACCACTACAGGCCTGAAATGGAATTTGCGTAATATAGAAAGAATCAAATAGTATTTAGAAATGATATTTTTTTCGGTTCTCGTAGTTGGCGCACGCTTAGAATTCGGAGGTTTGATCAGCACTTCGAACCAGTTCATGAGGAAAGAAACCGTCACTGTGGAAAACGACCGGCCAGTTATCTTTATGATGGGCATACCTGGGGTTCATTAGTAGGGGCATCCACGTTTTTTGTAGATCAGACAAGAGTTTATTAAAGCCACAAGTTTAACAATTTCCTTTATAAATTAGATTCTTTCTTACAATAATTTTTGCCAATAACTATACAAGTTTTTGGAAAACGGCGTTGTATCCTTTTTCAACAAATGCCTTGCGCACAGCATATATTAAAGAACACTTGCTTTCTTGTGACAATTTACGCATGTTGTGCTTCAAGTTCAGAGTAAAAAAAATCTTATCGAATTTGCGCATATATACTTGCCTTCCTTAATCCGCTTTTTGTGAGAAACATTTTGTTTGTTTGGAATATCACACTTCCCCTCGTAAGCTTACCACCTTGGGCACGTTTCAACTTCTATTCCCCATAGCATGAGAAGGACACCAAAAATATTTGGGTTCAAGAAATGCACCCTTCTTGTGCTTATAAAGTAGTTCAGGTGCGGAAGGGGTCTAAACTTTCCAAAGTCAAGTCGTCTTGCCCAAAGTTCAGTCCTCGACTCAGACCCTCCTAAGGTATCGCAGCATTTTAGAACCACATTCTTTATTAACGATTTTTTAAACCTGGATCTCGGACATGTTGTTATTCATGCCATAGCTGAAGTGACCCATCCCGAATGGATCTTCCAAAGCTAACACAGGCTTAGGGGAATTAGCCACAAATGGATCCGCTCCGAATAAATCCTTAGGCGAAGAAGCATCTTTCTGACGGCCGGTTTTGGAAGGCGGTGGGCTTACTGTTAGAGAAACCCATTAATAAGAGTTCGAAACTTCCAAATAATAATACGTAGTGCTCGTGGAGGCGGCGTGGGTAAGGCTACGTTAATTGCAGCGCTGGCAAGCGGATCAAGAGTTTGGTTACCGTTCGGGGTACTTTCGAACACGCGGGGTGGAACAGGTGGTAACTTGACGGGGGTTGCCAAGGGTGTAATAGTTGGTATATCTGCATCTATTGAAATTAAAGAGTCTTCAACTGGTGGTGTCGGTGTTTGCGAAGCTGTCAATGGAGCCACGGTGGTTCCATTAGAAGAACTGGGTTCTTCATTGATGGAAAACAAATCCATTATCTGGCGAAAAACAAGGTTTGATTGTATTTCTGTTTATTTGAGGCTGGTTTAAAAGTACTTACTCCGTGACTGCTTAAGTAGACCGACAAGTGTTGCGGGTCAACAAAAGCCTGCAAATCTTTTAATCTCTGCCTTAAAGTTGCGTTTTCCTTTTCCAAGCGTGCAATTCTGGCAGGTAAAGAATTGGTTGGAACACGCAAAGTGTCTGGGTCTTTGCCGGTAGTTTCCAAAAAACGGCGATACGCCAAATCGAACGCTTGTCCGATGGTCAACGTGATTTCCTCTGCCTGTAGTGTTTTAGTACAAAAGACTCACGATAAGCTTTGATTTTAAACGCTTGCTCTTTCGAGTTACAAAGCAAAAGTACCAATTTGTCACTGACGAAAACAAAGCAAGTGTGCTGATCCGTATCCACTTCTTTCGCGATGAAGGAAAAAAACTTCTTTTCGGCTTTATCGTCAGCACAGTACGAAATGCGATGCAAAGGGTATTGGTGCAAAAGACGTTTCGTTTTAGGCTCCTGAATTCCCACCCCGTCTGCCGAGATGGTAAGTTCGACTTTAGGCGTACGTTGTCCTTCAGCTTTACGCAGTTGTTGCGAAAAGCGTAACTTGCGTACGCCCTCCTTGACAACTTCAATCCCTTTAGGTTGTTCTACTTCGGTGCTACCCAAAAACTACAACATAGTGCACGTTATGCTTATTTGACAGTTCGCTTTGCATTTGCCACGAATTGCCCAACTGTGGAGAATACTCGTTACCTTGACTAGGTATGCAATGTGTCCTTGTAATAGGGCTTCTGGTGGGTGGATCCAGTTACGGGTACCTGCTAAATAATACATGATTTTGAACGAAAATAGCGAAATGTTCCTTTTACCTGGCTTACTGCCGTTGTTTTTGTGGTTTTGTGCCCATTTGAGAAGGTTGGACGTCTTCATTCTGGGCAATCGTTCCTCTAAACGCATGGAAGGCTGTAATTGCGAAAAAAAAGTGTATTTAATTAATCGTTCCCCAAAATCGACTGAATGTGTAAAAAAGCAAACTTCGGCGCTTTCGAGGTTGCTGATCAGTAACGCGTACTAGATATACACCGTTAGACTTCCTTCCACCAACGGAATGTAGCTCGTTAGTTTGGTTTGCTCATGCAAATTAGCTCAAAAATAGGACGACGAACTAGTAAGGAAAGGCACGATTTCAGAGCTCTAAGAAGGTTATCAGTTTCAGCCGGAATATGAGCAGATTCGTATATTCTAGCAGTTTTTAGTGAACTACATTTAGTAGGTAGGGTGTGGTTTATTTCCGTCCGAACTTGGAATTTCAAGTTGATCGAGAAGAATTGTTGACCTGTCATTGACCAATTTCGGTTCGGTAGCTGTCTCACATGAGGCGAACATCCGGGAAGGGCGGTTGCTTCATGTTCAAGAAAGTAAGACTAGAGTTCATGAAAAAGTTCCCTAACAAATTCTGAGACTAACACATTTGTTCGGGTCCGTCACCAAAACGTGTTTTAGGTAAGTGTCTAATGAGTTGTGGAGGAAACTTTTAACGTATAACAAGGCAAGAGTCGAGTCAACTCAGAACTGGTATGGAGAGTTCGTATTGTGTGATGGGAATTGGAATGGGAAAGGAGGCCAACATGATTCATAACTTTTCCTCCTGCTTCATTCGCCCAGCGAGATAAAATAACCAAGTTGTGTTAATACTAAGGGAGAACAAAAAAGAGCCTATACATGTTGTATGGGTCCCCCCCCCCCATTCCAACTTCCTTTTTCCTGGAGGACAACTTATTGGTGCAACAGAACACGACGCATACTTCGACATTTAGAAAGGAAACACAAGAATACTTTCCACACACATAGACCTTACCTGGGCTTAGAAGAAATAACGACGCACAAAATTGAAGTTGCTGGAATTAAGCACTTAGGGACAAATAATCCAAATTCGGTTGAAAAGCCCTGTTAGCTGTTTCGCTAAGTTTACGCAGCCATTCTTGTTTGGTTTCAACGTTTAAAAATGTCCACTTGTTGAATGTTAAAGTAACGCTGCTTGCAGACTTCTAGTGGGTACGTGGAAAGCCCAAAACAAAAAATAACGGTAAAATAAGTAAAATCGCTGCAGGTTGCAGAGCATATAAACACACTCCCGTCCTCGCTTGCTTACTTGCTGGCTCTTACCTGCACCGCTGCAAACAAGAGCTCCACCAGCACCACAAGTCGAGGTTCTCCAGCTCTTTAACGTGTCAGACCCCCAGGCAGAATGCACACCTGGAATTTCCCGCTATTCCAATCCCAAATACCTTTTTTACCTTGGTTGGTAGATTGCTTCTGGCTCTTTCTGGAGTCAGCCCTTGTTTTGCTCTCGCTACGCAAGCAAATCAAGGCTCCATGAACAACCGCGGATTCCCGGAGCAATTGTGTGCATAAAGAATAACCTAAAATCACACTGGTAAGCTTATCGTGTTATGTGTTGGACTCGCGTGCTGAAAGACTTGGAAACAACTATTCTTACCAGGGCATAAATGTACAATGCAATTGAAGCTGTAAGCGTTGTGGTTAGCAAATCTCTGGTCAGTTCAAGAAAAGGCAGGAGGAAGAAGGGGGCGGGAGTAAACTGATACACTGGAATTCGACTCTCAGGCACGCCGACCCATATTTCCCAGAAATTACGGCTACAATATGTGTAAGCTCAATGTATGCATGAGCATGCTCAAATTTTATTTATGTGTGTATCAAGGATAGAACAGATTGATCTTGACTTTATAAAAGTGACGTAAATTTCCCGCAGCATTTTGCAATCGTTCTGTTTCTGAGTTATAAGATATTCGCGAGATTAACCACACGTAATCCAAACTCATCATTCGTCATGCGTCTATGTTCAAATCGTTCTTTCTTTTGAGCAATCGGGGATTCGCAAGCGACGAAAGTTGCTCGCTGCAGTTCTGCACTGGAGGCGTCAACGGAGAAGCTAATAAAGGTGGTGGATTCGGGGTCAACGTTGTTGATGTGGGGTCCTTATAATTCCACCGTAACTGAATACCTTGTTTACTTTTCTGTGTCTGCGAGAGAAAATGAAAACTATATAAAGTACAAGACTTTAGAGAAAGACTTACACTTGAAGGCGGGGATCTACTGTTTTCCCAAGGTCTAATGCCCACTAGTAGCGAACTACGATAAATGAGTTTTCGTAATCGGCTAATCTCTTGAGAGGACTTGTGGTGATCTAAATAACAGAGCGGTAAATAAAATTGTCCAACAATTGACGGTAATTTGCTAACCGTGTACTAAGTGAAGACGAACGCTAGCTGGTCGATAAAACCGCTTGTCGCACGTAGGGCACGGGAATACTAATCTTGTTGTCACGTGAGCTTCCCGCATGTGACGAATGGTTGCGTTCAATCCAGGAAAAATTATTTTGCCTGGAAAATTAAAGTCCTTAGTCACGTGTCCTTTCTGGAAACAACTTTTTAAAAGTTTGAATGCAGTGGTATATAATTACAAATTCGACACTTTCTGTCTTCTAAATCTAATCCTTGGTCATCACCGTCATCTTCTCCGTCATCTTCCTCAATGCAAAGTTTGGCTTCAGCAGCCTGCTCTGAGCTGGGAGTAATATGGCCATTACAATCCACCCAAGTTCGATTTTTCCGTAAATTTCTCTTGCGAAGTTCTCGCACTTGGTGGCGCATACTTTCCAATTTCCCTTTGCTCTCAACGCTTTGAAAAACGGCGTTCTGAGTTTGACAAATGGGTTCTAAGAGCACTGTTGGTAAGGGGTCAGTAGTTCGTTCTAGATAAACTGGTGTGTGTGTTTCATAAGGAGGATTTGGCGATACCAGAGTATGTTCAGCTTTGGCTCGAAGCTTGCAAACAATGTTATTCAATGATTCTTCTTTGACTGAAGGTTCCATAACTGCATCTTTTGAAAAGGGTTCAGGTAGAACTAGGGGAACTGGTCCAAGTTCATCTTCTCTGCTGCACAGAATGGTGCTGTAACCATGGTTAGGGTGGATTTTGTGACAAAATGCTGGAACGAAATCTTGCTGACAATAAAACCTCTTATGGGAAAGAAAATTGGCTAAACTTCTGAACAAATTTCTACAAACTTTACACTCCAAAACGACGTCACATTCATTGGTCAACATGTACCGAACCTAAGCGACAAAGCTTAAATTAATCACGCTGAGAATCAAATAAAACAGTAAAGTAGGCTACTTCTGGGGTTCCGTTTTGTAAGGTTTCGGCAAAGTATTTAAGGTTGGTAACGCTGGTTCTGATAGAAGGTCTTAAAACAGAAATATCTTCTTTGTCTGAACCGTCTTGTGCCTGTTGAGACCCATGTTGAAAATCTGTACTCTGTTTCATTTCCTAAGCTAAGATCACGAAAGTCTTCAGTCTTTAATCAGCTTCAACAGTTTAAAAAAAAACTATCGATATAAAACTTACGTTTATGAAAGAAAGATAGCCATGTGGGCATCACAGACTTGCCAAAAAAGAAAGCATTGGCTATCACGACCCTTTGTGTTTACTTCCAAAAGCAGCAACTCGCGGAAAAGCGGGTTCAGCCATGTTATGGGGGCGCCTTGCGATCCGCAGCAAACCATACCGAGCCTTATTTTGCTCCATAGGTTAATAGCGCGTTCCACTTGCTGCACTGGAGCAATATTTTTTGCCCTCAGAGCATATTATCGCGTTCCAATTCGACGTCCGTGCCAGGGCAACTGCTCGGATCGCGTTCCACTTACAGAATGCGCACTGGAAAGAGCAAAACAAAGCAACTTTTCTTGCTCTGACTTTTTTGTCAGTGCCGGGTTTCAGAGCACTTTCGTTTTGTCGCGAATATGAATGCAAGAGACAAACAGAAGCTACTTTTTTGGGTTTTATTACATTATTATTATTATTATTTATTGCATTTAAATAAGGCCTCTTCAATTTTACATTCAAATATCTTTTCTGAATTCTTTAGGATCAAAAATTTTGGAGCCGCAGTGTTCATCAAGATTGTTCTTAAAGGTGTAAGGAGCAGAATTAGTAAACGTATAAATTTAAATCTCGATAACGATATAATAGGAAGAGTTAATAAACTAACACTTATCATATGATAAACGCNTCATCAAGATTGTTCTTAAAGGTGTAAGGAGCAGAATTAGTAAACGTATAAATTTAAATCTCGATAACGATATAATAGGAAGAGTTAATAAACTAACACTTATCATATGATAAACGCTTCTAACCATAACGCTAGCTACATGTAACTAACATGACAACGTAAAGACATCTCTCGTGCCGAGGCCAGAACCCTCGTGAATGTCTATACGTAGTCCAAAGGTAATCTTAGGTTAAACCAGTATCCCAAACCCCCTCGCAACCCAAGCCTAAAAACGGGTTACCAATTGAGGCCACAGAGGGTAGACGCGACCAAGGCGCACCCCGATTCCGATGTCCAACCGGCCTATAAATACGGACCCACCGAACGTCAAGGAGCATCAGTTCACCCCTGTTCATTACTAGTTCCACCAGTACTCCCATAGTGCTCCTCAGCCGCAGTCAAAGCTCTAGCTTTTCCACCACCGTCTATCGAGACCACCAGAAGCCCAGTCGAAGCCATCAACCGAAGCCAGCCGCCGATACCCGAGCCACTAGCCAGACCCGCTACCCAACGTCATCCCCGACCTATTCCCGTCACCCCAGATCTTCCCCCCTGTCCCTCTCCCCTAACTTGTACCAGTCCCGCTGATAGCAATTTAAATACAATATTTAAACTGACTATCACAAAGGTTTGGATTGAGGAGGACTTAATAATTTTTTCTGGTAAAGCATTCCATTCCTCAACTATACGGTTTTATAATGAGTCGTCCAGCTCAAGCAGCGACGACGAATTTGAGGAGCAATGTGCTCTTTTATTTTATTTAAGCAATAACCCGGTTCCCAAAATAAGGAATAATGTGTCTGTGGTACACTTGTATTCAGACGACGAGGTATGTTGTTAAATAAACATAATTTTGTCACTATCAAAACCGAATTTTGGAATCGCTCCATTCCCCTTTTCCGTTGGTAGAAGTAGGAGTACTATCTTCATCTGCTTCAATTAAACCGAACGAGTCGTTCCCGCATAAGTGACTGGACCTGTAATTGTCCTAAAAACACAAAATATGTCGAAGATAATTCAAAAACTTCTAACTTAAGTAAAACATTTACCATCAGTGTGAACGGTGCATAAAAATAATCCGTCGCTCATGGCAATTTGCCCGTTTTCCATTTTAACGAAATCCTGAAAAAAAAAACATTGGACGCCATGCTTGGGAGACGGTATAAACAACAGTTGCCCTGAGTTCTCCATGTGCGTTCCACTTAAAACGCACTAGGGTAGACTCGTGACGTCAATCCAGTTTCCAGGGCAGAAACTCAGGTTGCTCTAACCAAAACTCAGTGCAGCAAGTGGAACGCGCTATGAATCCGCTTTTATGCGTTTTACTGCTTTTAGACGCCTCCTACGACATGCCTGAACCCGCTTTTGCGCGAGTTGCTGCTTGTAGATGTAAACAGAAAGGGTCATGCTAGCCCGACGTAAAAAAGAATCACGATCGTTTAAAATATTGAAATAATTGTAATGTTAAACTGCCGGAGCTAGCCATCTAGCGAAAAGTTTGGAATTCGCTTCACAAACCTTTGTGCACACTCTTGCCTCTCTTTCTTTCCACTAAATAATTTGAGGTGCTTGCCAAAAAATTGCCACAAGATACAATATAAACAATTTCTAAAAATAAATAAATTGTACGGGTGTAAAAGAGAAAAGCCGCTAATTTCTCCACTATGTCACAGTAGCGACTTGTGGTGTACTGTACTCCATCACTGGGTTTACTTTGCTGATATAAATGGTAAATTGGTACATACATAATTTTGATAGTAAAATTTTGGTATGGATGCATGAAAAAAATATCTTGTATCGAGCGAGAAAGTTCTCTATGCCATTTGTCGACCCCGGTTTATTTTATAACAGATTTTCACACCGGGCTACATGCATGCGGATAAGTCGTGCGGATGATGGAAGATGGAACGGGAGTGATGCGGTACGTAGTAATGCCGATAGAGGCACAAGTCGACCGAAAGCTATGCAGCGACAGAGTCCCCTCTCAACGTCGAGAACTCATAATATTAAGAACTATTTCCTTAGTCTATTTCTTATTAAATTTAGGAGGAACTCCCGACGTTGAGAGGCGCTAAGGGCAACCCAGGGATATAAATATTTGCTGATAAGACACATTCTCTACAAAGTGTTTTCTGATTCACGGTTCACCAGTCCAATCAGCTGTCTTGAGTACTGCAGTCTTTCTTCTTTTCGTCGTTGTTGTATAGCCGCATTAAAATAATAAGAGCATTCTGTCGTAAGTCAGTTCAACTGATTAGTTTGGTTCCTAAATTATTTACTTTTGTCAGAAGTCTGCTTAAACCGGTAAGCTTTTCAAATATTTCCTTTACTTTAGTTTAGAAGTTGTTTGCCTTTCTCATGGGAACGTGTCATACAATACGTCAATAGTTTTAATTAATAGAATAATGCAAGTAAATAGCTACAAAAGCATTTATGAAACGGTATAGAACTTGTACGTGAAGTAGAGCAGAGTATTAATAAGTCTTAATAAGGGTGCTTATCATTGAGTGTCGGCAATACGCTTTCGTTAGTTAGATAGAACGCGGTTGATTTTGCTAAGCGTAAATATATTATCGGCCATTTTTTTATTAGCTATATGAAAAGCTTACAAATTGTGTCTGTTAGGAAATTTTTCTCTCGTTCTATACGGAGTACACGATTATTGACCATAACAAAGCGTGATGCTTATTGCATCAAAGTACCTTCTGACGTTTCTGTAAGCCGCAACGTGACCCTTACGTTTTTAAGGCAGGTGTTTTGGAGAACTCGAACGTTGTGCAAGCAAAGGTGAAAAGGCTCGACAAATACTGACAAATCGTTTAAAATTTCTGTAAGTAAAAAAAAAAGTGTACGACACAGGAGCATCGGTAGCTGATAAATCACATTGCATTGTTCATGACCAGAGTCGTGTCTTATTGCTATACCTGTCAGTGGTCAAACTGTAATTCAAGAAAGCCGTAGGAGTATGGGGCTGGTGTTATTGCAAGTAATAGAAGGAAGAGACCCGTTTTTGTGACGAACGGGATCGGGGCCTATTGCCCTACTTT
Source organism: Lepidurus apus apus (assembly GCA_022832285.1). Taxonomy (NCBI): domain Eukaryota; kingdom Metazoa; phylum Arthropoda; class Branchiopoda; order Notostraca; family Triopsidae; genus Lepidurus; species Lepidurus apus. Next base: position 77,346 of record JAGJRO010000624.1, on the reverse strand, counting down.
TTCGGCATAGCAGACAACAAAATAGTATCCCCTGTACACAATAATGTTTTCTTGCTTTCCGCTTAAAGTTTGGAAGTTCGTAAGCGAGTTAATAATCGCTAAACGAGAATCATTTTTCGCTATAGCCGAGACAATCCCGTATCTTATAATTTTTTAAAGGCAATTGCCACCTGCCCCCATCCCGCATTTTTTGTTGTCTGGAGCACATTAAACTTATCAGTGAAAAATATTTCCTTTCGGCCTTCAGTAGTGTTGTGTTTTTAGTAGACCTCACACTTAAAATCAAGGCCAATCTCGCTTCGCATAATCAGTCCACTTTTTCCTTCCTGTTTACTGTGAGCTCATCTAAAAAAAAGGAAAAGAAAAAAGCTGGGAGTGTATTTTTGCGATAAAGTATTCGTTCGGCCTTGGCATTCAGCGTCTTGGAAGGTTTGTTTTTGGTCAGCCACAACACTACGCAAGTATTCACCGAAACTTATATAACTTGTTGTCGCTGTTAGCTCTGGGAAAGGACATCACGCGCCTTTGAATGTAGGGGGCATCTACGCAACATTCCACCTCACAAAGCAGAGAGATCTGGTTTTCTAATAATAGCTTGCAAAAGTATGTCTTTTGCTGTATCTGCTCCTTTCATGAGTATAAATCTTTCATAAACTCATTTATAAGCCTAATTTACCGAAAGTTTATTTAGGGTATTAAGTTTATTTAAAAGGTTTATTAAGGGTATTGTGATAAGCTTTGTCGTATTACTAGTATTTTAACTTTCTGTAAAATTTGTTTTAAAAAGACTTAGCGCGCCACAACTGCGTCGCTTGGTTTTTTGTTTCGTTTTGCGTGTTTGTTATGTTCGCTTTGTCCTTACGTCCTGGCCAAGGCGACTGCTCTCTAGTTTCACGGTCAGAGCCTACAGAATGGCGCATTGGGTAGTTTTACCTCGTACGGCAACCGACGTCGCGATCCTATTGGTGTGCGTAAGAGGCTGGGCATCGAACGAACCTCGTACCACTTATTTTCCTGAGCTCTTTTGTCTGCGACTCTCTCTACGTCCCTAGAAATCCCGTTCACTTTACTATCTCCAAAAAAGGGAGCTTGTTTGGCGAGCCCACAACCAACTCTGCTCTATTTGAATATCCGTCTGCGCGTTAAAGCGATCAGTTCTAAGTTGGCTCTTGTTTTGGTTGGACCTAGCCAATTCGATCAGACAGCTAGGTATTCTGTGAAAGCATTTTCTTTTGTACCCTGGGCTGTGCATTATAAAAGTCTGCGAAATTTCGTAAGTCAATAGATTAGAAAGGGATTTTTTTAATAGTAACAGTATCCTGTAGCTTTCTTTAGAAAGGATTTATGATTGTCTACGTGAGTCATTTAAGTAATTGTAGTGAAATGGATGATTTATACTTCTGTGATTCCTTGATAGCTTAAACTCATGAAAATTTTTATTAATTGAAAGCTTCTGTATTCTTGTTACTAGATCTCGTATCGTGATGATTGTGGGTACCAAGTTCCTGTTTCCCTAGAAAGCCTGGCGAAATTGTTTGGAAGCCAAAATGAGTTACTTAGGGTTAAACTATATCGGACGCTTAGTGAGCAATTTTAAAGACTATTATGCGGGAATCAATGCAGCAACGCTTACGGGCGCAATTGACGTCATAATTGTCCAGCAAGAAGATGGGACGTTTATTTCGTCACCATTTCACGTGCGTTTTGGTAAATTGGGCGTACTGCGCAGCCGCGAAAAAATTGTAGACATCGAAATTAATGGCGAGCCTGTAGAGATCCACATGAAGTTGGGAGAATCCGGAGAAGCCTTTTTTGTTGTGGAAGCTGAGAAAGATACGGATCTACCCAACTATCTTGTGACTTCCCCACTACCTCCGTTTGAAAATTCCGAAGCCACATTGACGTCAACCTCACCCGAACTCGCGCCGGAACTTAAACCGACTCAGGATGAGCGAACTACGATTTCTTCAACATTAGCACCATCTTTAGACTTGCACAACATGGGAGTGTTGCGCCAGGATTCTTTGATGGGCAAAAGGCAAAAAGATCTCTTAGCAGCCCTCAAACAATGCGCATTGGAAGCTGAAAGTCATACGCCTTCACCTCCCGAGGCTCCGAAAGAAGTGAAAGTCTTTCAAGCTACTTCTGTCATGGAAGGAAGACAAGCTGAAATGCCCTTTCGTCCAATTGTCACTAGTCGTGAAGAACAACTAGCGTCCAACAGCGACGTTGACGTCTTGCGACGATTAACGCCCGGAAAATCCAAACAAACCAAGCGACGTAGATCTCTAAAGAAGAAGAAAGGCAACAATAGACGCAGCTTGGATGGCGCGGCTCCGTTTAGCACACTGGCAGTTCCTGGTGAAGAATTGCCTGCAAATGAGGATATAAGCAACAGCGATGTTGAACAATTAGATGATGAGATAGAAGGAATTATGGCCAAACCTATGGAACCTTCCCAGCCACAACCTCTACTCTTCCCCGAAGAAGTTAACAACCCTATAGTACAAATTACCAGTCCTGGAGCGACACAAGAAAGCCATTGGGGAGCTGTAGCCAAAACGATGGGACCTGATTTTCATTTCTTCAGTGACACCGAAGTTTGCAGGTAATTTTGTCTGTTTATTTCTTTTTTTTTGTACATTATATATATTTTTGTTTAAAATACGAATAAAGTATTAAGGTAGTAAGTTTTTGAATTTTTAGTCCGGAAGGGTCTCGACCAGGAACTCCGGTACATTCCGATTCGGAATATGAATTAGGAAGTTGCCGTGACCGATCTCACGCATTGTCCGATCCTGGACAGAATAACCAACAATCCTGGCGTTGGGGTGAATTACCAAGTCCTCCTGGACCCCGCCCTTCGCCTGTTCTTACGGCTAGCGGACCGCCCGCTCGCGATGCCTCAACTGAAGATAAAGAAGGCGGGGAGTTGTCCATTACAGAAACAGACTCAGCAGCTCAAAAAGCACAAGCTCAAAGTGGGTTTTATTAAAAAAATAATAAAAATCATCTAGAAAGTGTTTAATCACTCACAACTAATTTTTTTTCTCTTTCACAGGTGATGCCCAACGCTCAACGTTAAGTTCCATGTTTAGTTTTATGCGCCAAACCAAAAAATTACGCCATGATGCCTCATCCATCCCTACGGGAAAGGCAGGTCAACCAGTAGGAGGTGAAATTTACCTGGATGATTTGGATACTGATGCTTTGGACCCCGAATTAGCAGCCTTGTACTTTCCGCCGCAACACTTGCACCATATCCCGCCTGCATCTCAAACTCAGAATCCATTCAAAGATGAAGATACTGAATCGGGGCGTGGCGCCTCCTTACCTCATTCCCCTCCTACCGTAAACGCTGATAGTGACAGCGAGGACTCGCAACGGCAGCGTCATGTGACACGAGAGGTCAGAAAAGAATTTCCGGAAATTTTGTTGTCTCTTTGTGGCGGCTTGGCTGATATGCCTGAGCCTCCAGAGAATTTGTTTCTTCAGTACCTCGTAACTTTTGATGACTTGGCTGAGAACCCCCGTTTACTGGAAAGTCCTGACTTGGTGGTCAAAATTGGCTCTAAGTACTACTCCTGGAGTGCAGCTTCACCTTTGGTGATGAGCTGGTTTTTATTCGGACGCCCTTTGCCTTCCCAGACTGTTGATGTCTTGACTGATCGCCGGTCCGGAACCTCTACGTCGTCCGTCGCTGAAGAGTCTAAAAAGGACGAATCGCCCCGAGAAAGAACTTATTCGTGGTGGAGCTGGCGAAGATCCCAACCGCAGCCTAAGAAAGACGTTGAGGGTGGTCCAGGCTTAACGGACGAACATTTCAAGTCAACGGCGGAAACTGAAGCCAGCCACGAACATTTGCAAGATGTGGTGGTAGAAGCTCAGCCTAAAGAACTGGAAAACAGCAACAGCCTGCCTTCTACGGAATCTACGGAAGTCCGCGTTTCTGGAACTTCTTCGGATGATTCGGATGTTGGAGATGCATCGTCCCCCCGAAAGATTCCGTATGCCAGGCGATCGTATTATGATGGTAGCGATAAATATCGCAAAACGCTGCGTCTCTCTTCTGAGCAGATTGTAATACTAATGACCTTGTGTTGAACTTAAAAAGTATACTAATTTTTTCCCCATTATTGTTCTTTCAGGCATTGCTTCAGCTACGAGAAGGACCCAACGAGGCTGTTTTTAGTGTGACTACTGCTTATCAAGGCACTTCACGCTGCAAGTGCCATATTTACCTCTGGCGGTTTGACGACAAAGTCGTAATTAGTGATATTGATGGCACCATTACCAAGTCTGATGTACTGGGGCATATTCTGCCAATTGTGGGTAAAGACTGGGCCCAGTCTGGCGTAGCGCAACTTTTTACGAAGATCAAGAATAATGGCTACCGCATTTTATATTTGTCAGCACGTGCCATAGGTAGGTGTCTTTTACAAGCCAATGTTTTCTTAATTTTTATTTAACATAATATTTGTAGGTCAAGCTAGTGTTACAAGGGAGTACTTGCGTTCTGTTAGGCAAGGAGGATTGTCGTTACCTGATGGTCCTCTTCTTCTGAATCCTACAAGTTTGCTGTCGGCTTTTCATAGGTAAAACTTCTTTGATATATTAGTAATGGGTTATTATATTTCATTTTTCTTTATTTTCAGGGAGGTCATAGAGAAGAAACCAGAAGAGTTTAAAATTTCTTGTTTACGGGATATTCAAGCTCTGTTCCCTACGGATTCCAATCCCTACTATGCTGGCTATGGAAATAAAGTTAACGTAAGCTTTTAATATATATATTTATGTATATATATATATATATATATATTTATATATATATATATATATATATATATATATATATATATATATATATATATATATTCATATATTGTTCGTTTCTGTATCTTTTTTTGCAGGACGTGTGGGCTTACCGTGCTGTTGGTATACCCATTTCTCGTATTTTCACTATTAATCACAAGGGCGAATTGAAGCACGAGCTTACGGAAACGTTTCAATCATCGTAAGTAACCAACTAAACACATTCCGTGGCCTTTTTTATCTTGCTGGGCATGCTTAGGGAGGGATCCGAATTTAGAAGCTCTTAGTGTAGAACATGTTCAAACTTTATAATAGCTGGATATTTAACCGTTGACCCAAAATCTAACTGTTTTGCTCCACAAGCTTTTGGCGAGTCTTTACCCATGTTAAATGCTGTTTGATATAGTTTTTGCTTTTTCGGAATGTTGCCCCCTTTGCTATGGATCTGCGGCTTTCTAAGATCCTTCTTTTGGTGGCATATATCATCTTCAGTGACAAGCTGTTCGCGTCCTCTTGGCGAGTCTTCACCCATGCTAAATGCTGTTTGATATAGTTTTTGCTTTTTTGGAATGTTGCCCCCTTTGCTATGGATCTGCGGTTTTCTAAGATCCTTCTTTTGTGGCAGATATCCTCTTCAATGCCAAGCTGTTCACGACCTCTTTCCAGCGTTAACACAAGCAAAGGCACACATTCATTGTCCTGCACCTCAAAGACAACGCACAGCTCCCATTTCCATAAGCAACACATATCAGGGTTGTATTCGCCAATCAGCTTGTCAGTCTTGGAGTGAAGAAAGTAACGAACAAATTAGCCGGGCTGCAATAGTACGCTTGTCGTCTTGGTGAACAAAATAAATTCTTAAATACAAGAACACTGCACCTTTTTACTTGGTAAGGCTGCTGTTTTGTGTGCAACTTGTATTTTCAGGCGGACATACTCGCCTCCTTTTTAGCTTTTTTTTCGCCCGTATCCTTATTCGTACGCTAAAACATACTCAAATGCATTAAATTGTAATGTTTTGGATGTGACTTACTTAATGATCGTTACGTGTCTGTTGCAGGTATTCCAAGCAGAGTTTTATTGTGGATTTGGTCTTCCCGCCTCTGAAAGCTTCCCAACAATCATCGCACGAAGTGTCCGACTTTTCACAATACGCATATTGGCGTGAACCTTTACCGGAGTTAGCACCCACTGATTGTGCGTCATTATGTGCCCCGTACGAGGACAAGCTGTCGAAGGGTAGAAAGACTTCTCGCAGGGAGAAATAAAACAAAATGGATTGATCATTGTCGATAATTTATGTGTTTGGTGCTATCCGTCTTTACTATTTTATCTCCAGGATATGCACCCTTGTTTTCCTAGCTAAATTTGTGTTGCTGGTCAATGACAGCCTGGCCAATCTGGGGTATTGATTTTTTAAAGGCATTGTTTTGTGATACGGTGGTGAAGAGAATCAAAATTCTTATTGTTATTCAGATGTTTTTTTTTCACTATTCAGTAATTGGCTTAAGGTTTTTTTTTTTAGTAATTGCGGACTGAAAATATACATGAATATACGTTCGCGTAATGTCCCGACAAATGTTTATTGGTTTTAATTTGTTACACATAAAATTTTCTAAGTCATAATTTAGCTATACAAAACTTCGAAGTGAGCCTTGCGAACCATCTAAAAAATTCCTTTCAATAAAAAAAAATACTAATAACAGTATACCGTGTGAACAATGGCTATAATTACCTCTCCACCCTATTGATTAGTGTCGATTTCTTGGGAAGTTATAGTCTTTCTGAATATCTATACGGCGCACACGGCTTTTTAACAGTTACTACGATGAGCCAAATATAATAAAAGAAACTCGCTCTCGCTTGTATTCGGAACAACACTGAACCTGCACCCAGAGGTGAACCGGAGCTGTTTCAATAGCCCTAAGCAAATATTTATTCACTTGTAAGTTGTTAGAAAAGGGAGGGCATCAAGGGGCAACGTTTTATCTTGTTAGTTTTGTATACAGGTTTTTGCAGTGTTAAGTTGCTGTTCGAATGAAGTGAATGTAAATATTTTTGTCATAGTATAGATGAGCACAGCATAGAGGTAGATGAGTGCATATTTTATCAATATAAGCCTATCTCATCAGGGAACGATAAGTGTCTTAATCTTTTGCGAAAAGAGTATACCGACGCCAATTTAGTGTGAACGTGACACAGTACCGGCCTAGTTTTTATTCATCGTATGTGGCCAAATAACCAAGAGAAGTAAAGATCCAAGCTGTTGCAAGAAGATGCAGAATGGACAAAGCGTCTCGTTACGATTCTACGTCTAGTAAATAGTTTTTTTTTGGCCGGCCCGATGTTCCGTAACAAAGAATCGTATAGACGAAGGGATTCAAAGTCTTAGTGCGATACCGAATCTTACATGTATTAATATAGCTCAATAAAATTTAACCCGTCCCATAAGAAAGCGTTCGTCTAGATAGGTGCTACAATACGAGGCATGATGACTACAAGCCCAATAACCCACGCCCCACACACGGGACGACTACAAGCCCAATAAGTGTCCTTGCTAGTCCTGAAAATCAAGATTGTTTGCTCCTCAACCAATCAGATAAATCTTCTACTAATGCCATATCTTTTTTTAGATTAAGTTTATCATTCAGTCGCAACTGTTTGAGCTCTTGCAAGGCTGCCCTTAGGGAATTGTCAACGTTCGACGCCTTCAACCAAGCCTTGTAATCCAAACCGACATCCGGGCTCCTTTCGATCACTCTTGCAGACTTAGCCAGCCATTCCGTGTAGGGGTGATGACCCTGCTGCGGAGCAACGTTAATATTTTTGTCATTGAGCTTATTCGTCATCTTCGATCTGAGCCAAAATTGGTTTTCAGTATGCATTTGCGCCAAGACTGGAACAATTTTGTTAGAAGGTGTTCGGTCTTGATTCTTGGTTTTAAGCCAGTAGGAAACGGCTTCCTCCACAGGTAATTTGGCCATGAACTTTCGTTTCTGTTCTTCCTTTTCCGTCTGGTTTTCCATCGCTACTTTTTGACAATTATCGGTACACACGCAATCGTCAAACGAGGCGCAAACCTCATTCGCACGGCAAACGTTCTCCAATCGAACTTCAGATTTTTTACCACCATCTTGTTGACCCGTGGTACGTGGGGACAACCAGCGCTGGTTGTCATGACCCATGCAAGCAGCAAATGTTTCGGCCAAATTTTCTATCTCACAGTTCAAGTTGACATGTGGACAGCACGATTGTTCCTAAGAGAAAACATAGTTTTTTAAAAATGCACCTTCTTAGCAACAAGTAATGCATAAACAGATACACTAGAATGACGCGGACTTGCCTTTGTGTGTGTCTTGTCTGACATATCGGCTCGGGTTTCGCAATCAGCCTTGGACACTACTTCTATGCTGTCTGAGCATAAGGATAAGGTCTTGCCCCTGTTATCAAACGCGTCGAGTAGCTCCGTATCATCCGACGTCTCCTGCATAAGCTGAGCAAGCCAGCTTTGCACATTGCAGGGCTTGCCATTCACATTCTAGATGGTGTTACAGAATAAAAACAATTAGCAAAAAAAAGAAAATGAATTAACTAACTTTTTTATACGTTCCGAAAGCACTTTTTTCATCTACTGATTCCTTCTGGTCCGTAGTTTTTTCATGACGGGCCAGCCAGTAAGAATAATCTTTCGGTAACTTGGGAAATCGCACAGAAATCGTTAGCGCTTCTTCAGGAACAGGAGACAAGTCGGCTGCACGTTTGTGTCCACTCAACGGTTTGTAGAGGACATGGTTCTCTTCATCTTGGTACTCTTCAACCCTAGTAGAAAATGATATGAGAATTTGAAACGAAGTTAAAATAGGAAAAGTTAGAGATAAACTATTATATACCTATTAGGAAGGCAAGTTGACGTTTCTTGATTTGGAATAAAGAGCAAACCGTCAATTTCTAGACGGCCAAAAACAGCAATGGCATTTGAGAGAGCGTCTTCATCCATCTCCAATTTAAAAGGCGTTTTGGCGAATTTTTTCAAGGAAACGCTGGGGAGTGCGCACTGTCCATATTGTTTCAAAGCTACGTTAAGTTTCTGAGTGGTCTTCAAAGCTCCCAAAACGCGATAATAATAAGCAAACTGGTTCCTCAAAACTTCTCCCCGATCTTTACTAAGAACATCAACTTGGCGTAACAGCTGGATTTGTCGTGTATGTAAACGGCTCAGCTGACGAGCAAAGGCATCACTTATGACATTCTTTGCCTAGAAATAAGCAAAATTATAACCACGTCTATCAAAAGCGACCATGAAAACATACTTGTTGGGCTTCTTCCTCGAGTTCCTGGATCGCGTTGGTCATGTAAAGAATAGCTTCTTCTACTTCTTCAATTTTGGCACGAAGTTCTCCATCAACTTCGTTCATTTTCTCCAGAATCGTTGGAACACACCTTTACAGTATACGACCTAGCAACAAATGCGCAGGTCGATAACATACTTATGCCATTGCCAAACAATATCTTTCTGTGTATATATCGTTCGTTCCGTGTATACCTTACCTGTTAACTGTAGAATGAGCACTTTATTGCAAACGCGAAACGGTTGGATACCGCGGTATGCGATTAAAGACCTTGACCAACGATAAACACCAAGATAACAGGATATACCACAACGTCAGCTGTCTCGGTCCATCGTCACGTACGCACAAACATTAGATATCAAGATATAGCAGAAAACAAAAATATCTTTGCGCTGTGAAGCTCCCAGATGGCACCCCTGTATGTCAATTTTGAGGCGTAACTCATTGACCTCCTAAAGTTCCTAAACTGCTCAGTAGGAATAGCGGTATTTCCCGAACAAAATGTGATCTTCTTTACAGAGCAAAATGAAAATTTAAGTTGCGAAATGGTAAGAGTTATACTCATAGACATTTTATTTTATCAGAAGATTTAGGAATAACATACTGATCTAAAGAAATATGAACATTTACCACGAACTTTCACGAAATATAATTAAACCTCAGAGCTTTTATAGAACTTATTTACTTGTTTGTCAAATTGCAATATGAATTAACATGTCCTCAGCCCAAGTTTTTCGTTTCCTGCGTCTTTCTTTTTTTTGGGACCTTACAGTACGATTCCAGTACCCGAAGTAAAAAGAAGTCGATAACTATGTTATGTTTTTTTCTCGTCCGAAAGGCTAACTAGGATTCGAAAACTTATACAAAATTTGTAGTAATAATTTATTTAGCACCGTTCCAATTAACTTTCCCAAGCATATAATATCAGATTGATTATCTTCTTTCTATATTCGGTAGTGACAGAGCTAATAGCTATGGTTTTTTCTGGGATGATGTGCTACATATAAGCACAACGCGGTATTGATATTGGATTGCCAGACAAATCGCGTAGCTGCTGACTTGTGCCTGCTGACTGGAAACTTGAATACCTTGTTAGAGAAACATGAAAGATGATAAAACGCACGGTTCGTATTCGTTATGGATCTTGTGAAGCAAATTAATCGGAAATATCAAATAAGATGTGAATATCCCATTCCAATTCAAACATTGTTTGAAAAGCGCAGTGCAACTTGATTACACATTGAAAGATAGGTTTAATTTGGGGAATAATGACAATTAGTGCATCCGAGCGGAGTATATAGATACGATACGTAGTAACTTCCGAGTTATGCGTTACTTAAACACGCCACAAACATTTGTATTAAATTGCCGGACGCGAGACATTATATGAGCCTCTTGACAGAAACTCGAATACCCTTGCTAAAACAACAGAATAACGAAGAAATATCGATGTTCTTATTCGTTATATTATATCCCTGACATTTTTTGCAGTATTATACCGCATTGTTTTGTTTTTCTATTCACCAGTTGTACTGCACCTGGGTCGTGACTCGTGACACATGTTCAAGCGGAATTCGGGAATCTAATATAAGAATATCAATACCTACTTAAAGTTAATGACGTTGATGTATCCGACTGCGGTATGCTTTACCACAGATTGTAATGAAGTCCGCACTAGTCCGAGGACAGTGCATCCGTGAACACACAAACGAGCAAAGAAAAAATTATAAGATGTGTTTTAATTATTTGAGGTATATACATTGTCTCTTATTCGCTACATCATCTCTAAGTGCTGTACCACGGTCTAAAGTATTTAAACGGAGTCAAAAGGGGTGTTTCGTTGCCAATGCTTTGACGGACTTTATCATGCGAGAAATGGCAACGCCTACTCCTTTCTTTTGCATGGCTTTGTGTCAAAATACTTTCAAATGCCCTTTAATCGTGTGGCAACAAGGTACTTGAGTAAAAAAAAATGTATCTCATTATTAAGAATCCCTACTCCGAATAGGCGCGTATCCGCAATGCTTCTTGGTCGGCTCTTTTGGTGTTAAATCATGGAACAATTCTCTATACTTGGCATCATCTGTACATTATACGTCGATGATCAACGCAGCACAGATACTGACAAACGGAAATATTAGTACAGGGAGCTTTGGGGTCGCTAATGGATCAAATCCAAATTACATCTTCTGCAGCAATCCCCAGATCTGCTACAGAAGTGCAGCCATGTCCTCCGGCTCAACATTTCGAATGACTTTTAACACTCCATTAAACATAGCGCGGATTCGACTGTTCTTTGTGGATGTAGGAGCTTATAACGTATTGCAGGACGAGCACTTTCACACTGATCTTATGGAATACTTACGCAGTGTAAAACCAACTCCTCTAATACCCAACACACACGTAGAATACTTCTTGAACACCACGGCATTGACCCACACTTTAAAATTTTGTGGTATAAGCAATGGTATGTTGGCTTTTAATGCCTTACAACTATATGACGTCAAAAGTAATATTATTTATCCGTAAAAATTTGGACGCCAAGTCGTCAGTCATGTTTTTTAAAGGCTCCAATCCACTATCCGCAGTTTTGGAAGCGTATACGTACATTTATTCTACACGGGTACTTTTGCTATTTAAATTGTGCTTGCTAAATTCTTCGGAGCGAACATTTTTAATGATCTATTCATGTGGGTTTTACATATTCATAAAAAATTTCCGGGAACACAGACATAAGTCTAAATATTAAATATTTGCTGTTATTTACGAAGTGTGTTCCTTGGTCGAATTTCGTTGTGCGTCTGTGTATAGCACTATCAAAACTTAAATAACGTGATTTAGGAACGGCGGTCTTTTCTTCACAAGCTCTGAGAATGGAAAATTTCGAAATCAGCATCCTGTAGTGCAAATACATCTTTCATAAAGTCACGAAAAATTTTAAAATACGTGACCCCATGATTTGGTCAGTTGTATTGCTTTACTTATTCTAATAACCACTTCTTTACGTTTCAATAAATAAAGTTAAAGTACAATAAATAAAGTTAATAGTGCACTGTGTGAAAGAATTCTTCGTCTAGCGAACCCCGAAATCCCAAATTAACATTTCCCCGATCAGTCTCGTCCCCTGGATGCACCGAAGCAAGATCTTGGTTGTCTGATCGTTCGCTGAGACGTCTTACCCGGAAAGGAATGTGCAATTTAGGAGAACTACAATATTCACGGGTTTGCAACTTTATCTCTGAAACGGATGCTCTTTCTTCCTTCTTAACAGGCTCTTCAATTCTTTCACAAAGCGGCGAAAAGCAACCAAAGACATCCCAATACGCGGGAAGATACTTGTGATCGAAGAGGTATTTGGCCAACAAGGAAACCCCCATATGCATTAAAAGCGAAACTAGCATGGCGAAAGTCCTGAAAGGAAATAACTGCTCTCCGCTTTGGGTATCGTAGAAAGGATAGTATATCACAGCTGGTAAGTCCAGTAAGATTTCCCCACCTAGAAATTTCAAAATTACAGTAAAATCCTCAAAAGTAGTGACGTAATTATACTCAAAAGCCGTAAAAGAAGTCCACTAAAATACCCGGCTAAGCAACCGTAAGTGTTGCAGTGTTCATTCCAATGAATGACTAGTAGCAATTGCGGGAATAAAACAACGTACACGAAATCCGAACAAAGGTAACTGCAACATTGTCAAAGTAGATTATTTTCCCAATTTTTCGAATTATTACAAACCTAAGTCCATAAATACTAGTAACAGACAAAGCCATAACCGTAGCTAAACCGGCAACGAATACAATGGACACCCACAGCACCCGGACAATATGCTTTTCCGAAGCCTAGACTTTTGATTATTCAAGTATAGCTACGAACCATGGACTCATCTAATGTTACCGTTTGCATAAATATCCCTTTATAAATATTCTGCGCGAACATGGAACTTGAAGACAGAATTGAAGAATCTGCCGAGGACATAACGGCAGCACTCACAGCACCCAAACCAAAGAAAGACACCCACTACAGACAGGGGAAATATAAATGGAATAATGTATGCAAGATACTTGATTTTATGTACCGTAGGTGTGAGATATTGCAGAACGAGAGGCAAAACTAGTGTTGTTTGCTCTTTAGTAATCAAATCTTTCCCATAATCCGTGCCGTTCTTCCAGTCTAAAATCAATCACAATAAACAAGGTGACAAGCTAACTCTAATGTAACCCGCCTGTTCCTTTTGCAATGATTCCAAGCAAAATAGGAGGAATGGCCATTACAAGACACCCTGCAGATGCAGCATATGACAGAAGCCGAGCTTGCTCTGCTGTCTTCGCCGACAAGACTCGTTGGAAGTATGCCTGCAAAATTCATTTAGAGGTTTAAAGCTATTCGATATATTTAATCCATTTCAATAAATCTTCACCTGCCAAGGAATTCCTCCAAATATTAAGAGCATGTACAGATCAATGTAATTTCCCAATGCTTTAGGTTGGATGGTGCCAGCTACATCGCGATACGACATGTTCATATCAACGGCTGGATGATTCCACGCAAATGGAATGCAAATAACCTTTAAAATAAAAATGAGTTATTCTGATACTACAATAAAATTACAATCTATTACTAGTCCAAAAAGTATACAAAATAGTTGGACAACATCCGTATAGGCTACACTGTATAAGCCTCCGAACAAAGTGTACCCCACAGCCACTGCGGCACTAATAAGAATAGCTGTTGTGTTATTTAAATCGAGAATAACCACCAATGTTGATCCTAAAAATAATGACATTTCTATTCCTTACCATTTATTTTAAAAAAAGGGAAAGTATACCTAACGCTGAAAGGATTGCTCCGCACCAAAATATTTCTCCGCATAAAGCTGGCAGGAACAGCAAGCCCCCAATACGGGGTCCGTATTTTTCTTGAAAAGGATCAATCATAGTAACATACCCACGTTCTCTCATCGGTTTGGCAAACAAGAGACCACCTAAGGTGAAAGTGAATCAACACAGCATCCAGCGACCCCGTTTATGGATGAAACATACCTAAAAGTAAGCTGATAGAATAACCAATTGGAGGCTGGCACCATACGAGTCCCGTGGTATAAATAACTTCCGCTGATCCATTAATAAAACCGCCTCCAACCCAAGTCGCTGCGATAAATAAGGTAATAAATACCACATGATGCTCAAGATCGGGGAGTTCTGTTTTCAAACCTGTCATGGTCAGAAAGCCCACATAAACGCCGATGTTCCTTCCTGCCAAGATGACCGCCTCAGTGCCATTGCCCTTTCTACGCTGCTTCCAACCAGCCCACAATCCAACACCCAAGATGATCAAATAGAACAGCACAATCGAAACAACGCCTGGTATGTTTACCGCCATACTAAATTAAAACTTTGCATACAAAGAACACTAATTATGAAAGCTGCTCATCTGGGACATGAAGCACACAAAATAACTTTGAAACTGCAATGGCCATAAGAAAAAGTCAGGTAAACAACCTCCTCTCCGCTAGAGTTCAAGTCGGGAACAGAAGAACTTCACAACAGGTCTTGGGATGTTCAAAACGGCTCTTGCCTCTAGGAAGTAGCGGAAAGGGCAGAGTTCCCTTTTTCCCACCTTCCGCACCGTAAACCGTAAACCGTGATTTAATCTCAATGCAGCGTGTGGAGAGTATGCTGCGTCTCATATGCTGCGTGACCTCAACTTGTTATGCTGTCTAAATGCTATCTGTATTAGAGGGCGTTTTTCAATACAAAACACAGAGGGGAAAACTTCGTTCGCGAGGAAAACGTGAAGTAAAAGCCTTTCTTAAATACAGGAAACGGACTGAAAATGGTAAATAAACTTCCTCCGATATTAACGGAAAGATATGCAATGTCGTAAGCTCAAACACAGGCACGTATATCAAGAACAATGTAATGAATAAACCGTTATACTGTGCATGTAATCAGTTAAGGCTGATCTAGAACAAAAACAATAAAATAAAAATAGTACGCATAGATTTACCAGAGATCTTCAACGTTAGTAAGCTTCCTGCCAAACAATTCAGCTTCTAATTGGCCTAGCAAATCTAAATGGGGATTGCTAGGTTGCGCGGCTGACCGTAAACTTTTAACGTAATAAAAAGCATCTTCCAATGTGCAATATTTTAGATGCATCAGACACGCCATCACTAAAGTAGCGCTTCGGTTGACACCTTGATCTCCCAAAACTAGAATGCGTCCCTTTTCACTGACAGCTTTCCCGACGAAAGCTATGGCTCCTTGAATGGCTTTGTGCAAATCAGCGCTTTTCAACGATTCCGTCCAAGGAATGGTCAAACACGTCATACCAGGGAAGGCTAAAGCTGGTCGCGTTTGCCCCACTACAATTAAATGCGTTAATTTTAGACTGGACAGTACCAAAGTATTGGCGCCTTGCTCCGCTCTTCCGAGCCACAAAGTCCCATCTAAGATGATGGACGGGTACCAGCACATAGCCCATAGCTTTTCAGGCTGTGTGCCTATCAAAGCGGTGTCAATGCCGAGTCGTAAATCGGCACAAGAAGTCGAAATCATGTACGGTAGGTGCCGTTCAACGCCTTCTAAGCCATCAGCTAAGCAGAGAGCTGGCACGTGGACAAGTTCCTGCATTCTGCGATGCAGTTGTCGGAGTGTAGAGTCCGTCGTGGAAACTGTACTACTTCGCGTCCAAGCGTTACTGCCTTCTTGGTCGTATAGGATGACGAGGGCGTATTTTCTTAGCTCTTGCCCAAGTTTTTCTACGTCTTCTAAATTAAGATCGCCGGGTGCATCAGGAGGCGCGTTACCTAGAAGGAGATGAGCAGCACCCGGCAAAGTGCCGTACCAACGCGCGGCCAGTACGTGCTTCTCCAAAAAGGCGTTTTCGTCGCGGGTGTCCAATAGCAGCATGTAATCCGGATTGGATATATAAGGCGCGTAGAAACCATCGAAAAATAAGTTATGGAACTGACGCAGAGACAACAAACTTTGCGGATCCCCAAACAATAGGTGGGCATTTTGCATCAAAGTAACATCTTCTTCGGGTTCCAGTGGGCGTGGAGCCAACTTCAAGCCTTTAGATTCTTCCAACGAGGAATCTTTCGTGCCAAAGAAAACAAGAGTCTTTGAGTTAAAAGACTTGCTGAAAAGACCCAAGCGAGCTTTTTAATGATTCTTACAGCGGTATCCTAAACGTTTTCTTTTCTTTTCTAAGCTTATAATTAAGAAAAGAAAAGAAAACATTTGAATGGGGTCACGTACAATAAAACATGCAACATGTATACTTAGGAGCTTCCTGGATATTGCTGATGCTTGAGAGAAGAAAAAAAGGAAGAAAATTGTTTTTCCTTATCACCCCTGGAAGGAAGTGTCTTAAATTAGCTCAAGGAAAAAGAGCCAAAGGATCCTGTTAATCCTCCTTGATTTATGAGTCTGAGAACTAATATGACAGAACAGGGCAGCTGTTGCAGCCCTGTGAAGATGAGGTCTTGATGGATAAATTATTGGACGAGCTTGGATGCCTGGCTGCGGGGACGCAACAAGCGTTTGATTGAAAATTTTCCTTGACGCATCTTCACCGGGGAACCTGAGAAAGTTTACACCATATGTCTGGTTAGTCTAACCGGGTGCCGCGGAATCTTGAGTGTGTTAGAAATAGCTCTTTCTCTCTCCCTATTCCCTAGCACACCCTATACTGTGGACGTGACTATGTTGACTGTTATGAAGCTCCGCACATCCCGCAAAATTCCGGGTGGTCGCCTGCCACAACTAGGACAACCCGTCATTTCACAGAAAAACCAAATGGTCTAGTGACCCAACATATTTCGAATTACTATCTCTGCTGATATTATGATCGTTAAGGGGAAAACGAGTTTGAATTGTACCTAATTTCTTCATATTTACCTAACTGATACTGATGCACGCGTCCGTAGACGGCTTTTGGAGAATTACTTAGAGTGCACCCCATATTTGACAACGAGTTCTGTTAATGCAATAACGCCAGTTAAATTCAATTTAAGGATACACACATGTTCTGCACAAGGAAGGAAAATACGACTATCGCTGCTATTCCGAGTGAGAAATTCTCCGCGACTGAGGACGACTCGAAACTTAAGTTGGCAAGAGGGAGTTTCCTTCGGCAGCGTCGTGACGCAGATTGTGGGCATGACTCTGTTAGCGTCTGCACGGAGGAAAAGAGCATCTTTTCTACGAAATGCATTTTTCATATGAAAATGAATATCGTTATAATAATCGTACTGAGCACAAATACATAGATTTTATCAAGTGACAAGTTATGTCACCGTAATCTTTTGTTCTAGTCCACTTGCATTCGCTTTATACTCCCGGTATTGATGCTTTATTTGATAAATTCTATAAATTCCAATAACAAACGAGTCTCAGGAAGGCGGCTTACTATTTTTTTAAAATATGGTGTATTGTCACACTGAAAGGGTGCATATTACTGAAATAATCAGTTAATTAAAAAAAGAACGGTGATTGGTGAGTTATTGGATTCTCTTTTGTTAAAGTTCTTAATATTTGTCGTCATAAAAATCGTAATGAGAGCCACGGTAACCTCCATATGTGGCCACGGGAACAGAATGGGCTTGCACGTAAAGGGATCCTCCATAACCTTGGTTGTACACGCCGCTACCGTGACCATAGTCAATACCAGCAGTGCCGTACTCGGTACCGTAACTAGCGTACACGGGGGGTTGATAGCTGGAATAAGCTCGGCTGTATCCCTTGTTAGGATAGTAGGGGGACCCGTGTGAGCTGTATACAGGTGCATAAGAGTTGTAGTGAGCATCAGTGTTGGCACCGTATTGCGGAATGACCCGGTAATGGCTATGCGAAGAGTACGCAGGAGTATGACCATACCCTTCGGCTCTATGTTTGTTGTAACCGAAGGTTTGATGGGTATAGAAAGTAGCTGTCGGATACGTGTAAGAGCTACCACCATAGGTACTGGCACCATGACCAGCTACTCCAGCAAATTGGCCAATGCCAGCCTGTCCGTACGATCCCAAGCCCGAAGAATGACCAAGACCTTCATACTGTGCTCCTGCTCCTCCGTAATAATTAGAAGCTTCAACTTTCTGATCTTTTTCCTTGGTATCAACAGCAACGGCAGTACGCGCAGATTTCTCGATTCCATTAGCCAAAACGGCACTGGCAAGCAGAAGCACTGTCACCAACTAGAATATAAAATCTCAGATTCTGGAAAGTTATAAAATCGGAACTTACTTTTGTAAACGCCATGGTAAAACGGGCAGCTAAACTGACCGAACAAAATAGTTGGGATGTTTAGTTAGCTCAAATAGTCTAGATGAGACTGTTGTGAGGAGATCAGAGGCACGCTCTCATTATATACTCCAGAAACCAACCCCTGCCCAGCCTCCCCCCTTTCTTTGAATTGCAACTCTTTCCTCTCTTAACAACATTTTCTCTGGCTTTACTGACATACTGAGCATTATTATTTATTTGTTATACTTTTTGCATTATTTGGTAACAGTGTCTCCTTGCCTCTCCAGTGTAACTAAAATTGTCACATAGAACCTTTCAGTTTATTACGGATGCGTGACGAAGTTTTGTGTTGTGTAATTCATAGACATAATTAGCAAAATAGAACTTTATAAATCTTCGACTCGGGTTTTTTTGCCTGCATGTGTAAACACTAGCCTCCGGAGTTTCAAGTCGCGATATCGCCGCTTTGTTAGCACTGGATATTTCTCATGCACGCTTATTCAGTGTACCATATCCCAACCTATAACGTTAACCATGGAAGTTCCGAACTGGGAAACTTTCGCCTTCTATATCCCATCCACAAAGTTTCACTTCGCAATGGAGTTATTGTACCGGAAATCTGGTCCTCTTCTCCATGATAAATACCTCACGTTGATGACCAGTTTTTACCTGAACGCTACCGCGCTTTACTGCTTAACCATCTCGATATCAGAACTTGTCTATCGAACATCTAACACATACATTTTCACCAACCACCAAGTCAAGTACGCATGTGCTAGAACGTGATTCATATCTCACAAGAACGAGTTTTAATGGGACCTGATTTTTCATTTGTACTTATTTTTGCTAATCTTACTATACTAGAAAGCATACTGTTGCCCCACTTTTAGTTTCGAGAATGCTGCGCGCTTGGCTTCTAGTATCTTCGTGATATTTAAGACCGTCTAATATAGGAGAGCAACCATTGCTGGAGCACTCAGCACAGGGTGCTCACATGCTGACATCAGCAACCGTCGAAAAGTCATTTGAAATATAAGGGTACAACAATGAAGACTGAAATTAACACCGTGGTTGTTGTGACCAACACCCCTCGTTCCTATTGCAATGTCAGGACGATCCTTATTACTCTTTATTTAGCTATTCAGATCGTATACCTGCAATTATACAAAAGAATTACCATTCGAAAGCTTAGGTAAGAACTTTCCCTTTCCTCGGAACTTGTTGAAAGGCCATTTATATGCAATTCATTTATAAAGATCAGGAAATCTTTGGAAGATTTTTATAAAATAACAAGAATTATAACACACAATTTAGGGAGCGAAACTAAGAAATTATACTCCAATTTGCTGCTTGTAAATAATCCACTTCATTCACTAATTCACTATAATTCCTTAATAACATTCATACGAAAAGCAACAACTTGAAACACGACTGAGAAAGTGAAGAGCCAATTTGGTCAGCTACAGTTCAGGGTGGTTCCCAAGTTTTTTTTTATATTAAATTACTGCAATAAATTTATACCGTCTTTTGCATATAGGCAATATGCATAAACGCGGGATATTTGAAGTCGAGCTTATCAAGATTGTCTCTATCGATAGATGGTATTTCACCAGAACAATGACCATTCCAGATTTGTACTGGCACGGTCACTGACCTAATTAAGCTCTCAGTATACGCTATACATCCATTATAGCCCGAACAATACTTCTTTACCCTCGGAGAGTGAAAGTTTTTGATTACCACTTACTGTCTTTTTCTGGTCAGGTTATCCTTTTACCTTGACTACAGAAATTGCGAGTCAGCTTAAGTATATAACACGCTGCTGTCATTAGCACGCATGCTTATTTCTACGTCTGACAGCGGTTTGGTCACGGCGTGAGGCAAGAGTCCTCGTAACAGCACGAGACTGAATGCTTAGGTCAGTCAGGTCAGCACGGAGTGCTATTTCTACGAAACATGAAAAGCGCAGCTCTTGGTCTACGGTTTAAACTGTTATAACACCCACCCACATCTCTTATCGAAGTATGGAAGTTCGCTTTTTAACCTTACTGTGCCCTTGTAGAGTAGAGCTGCACAAGTTAATCTATGTTCTTTACCCATCGTCCCACAAGCAAGCACGGTATAATACAATTACATACTTATTAGAAAGTTAGCGCTGAAACCTAACCATGAAAGTAAATAAATTCCCTTCGAACATTCTAAACCGCTTAAATGAGCGCACAAATGGGTGGACCCCGTAAGTCTTAACCTTTTGACTTTATGAAGGTCAAAAGTCCCTTTGAAAGAATGAAATTAGACTTGAGAATACAGATTGAGCGATAAATCAAAGCTTAAGGTTTACTATCATTTTCGGGTCCTCTTACGCACCACAGTTCAAGACTTACGTCAATCATGCTTGTTTTTATGCGAAAGGGAAACCTTTGCGTTTTCTAAAGATGAAAGGTTTCACCTTTAACGCCGCTGTGGTGCACGCCAACGTCTCTTGCTTTTTCAGCTCCCCTTCGATTATCTGTTACTTTTATAGCACATAATCTTTTTCGTCTCTGCTTGCACTGACGCATGCAAATGCATATAAAAAAAGACAAGATCACAGCTAGCCACTTTCCACTCGTGGCATCCTCCTGTCCATCTAACTTATTATTTGCCCAGTGTTTGTTGTGCAGGCTCTCGAACATAATAAAACATTATTTTTACTTAAATTGAAAGTACGACAATCTTATATTAAAGTCATTCGTCAAGAAAATTCTAATAAAGTCTTCTTGCAAAAAAAGTCTTGAATAATGACAACTCTTTGACATTTCAATTCATTTAAAAAGAAAAGAAAAGACCCCAACTATCAAATCATTTCCATAGGTGGATATAGCTGCTTTGCAATTCTGTGACTGGATGCCATTACAAGCATGTCACTTATTATTCTTTTGTTAGTTAAGACAACTTAACTTAATGCTGAATATTTTGGGGGAAAAACAGAGAATGGTAACAATAACTGCCCATCAATCCATGGGATTTTATGGAGATATTTTCTAAGTCTGTATAATCCGCCTGTCAGGGTGGTGATGAACAACGCAGGGATATTACAATAATTACATATTTAAGGTGCTCTGCAATAGCAAACAATACATAGACAGCTTTTGCTGGGTAAATGCACGCACGGAATGCATATTTTCGATTTAATTGCCCCAATTTAAGCTTTTACTTCCATATACGTGCCAAAAAATACTGAGGAATTCTTAATAGACACATGTCACCTCCAGTGGTGTAGCCAGCGATAGAGTAGCCCACGCGACAGAGTAGCCCACGCAAGTGCGGACGACAAACTGATCTTAGGGCGCCAAAATTGACCGCCAAATGGGCGCCAAATCTGTAAAGTGCGTACCGTTAAAAATCTCTAGCTACGACGCTGGTCACCTCGCCCTTCGACACTTTCCCTCCCTAATACATAAATTTCCTTAGTCGACTGTCGTATAATTCCTTGACGAGATGTAGGAGCAAAGCAAGGGTAATATAGTATTGAAAGAAAAGTAACGTTTCAAAAAATAAAACTTTACAATAAGAACAGGAAGCTAAAATTAAGACAAAATTAAAGGGGTTATTCACTGCCCCACTTATTTGAAGTTCTTCATAGATAAATATTAAAAGAATAACCCGAAACTTAAAGTAGAAAATGTAGAAAGTAAAGCAAGTCAGTACGAATACGTTACAGCAAGAATTTTCCGCTACAACACGGAACGATTTCCATATCTGCAATGGTTATGCAGGGATTTATTACTAACACAAACACATTGTGTTCCTTCAATAACTCGTTCTGAAAAAATTGCCTTCCCTAGCCTAATAAAATTAACTTGATTTGCCTATCTATATACCTACCATATAGCTACTATAGATTATAGTAAAAAAAAATGTGGTGACTATATATGTCCGCTTTTTATTACTTGTAGCACGGGTATCTTTTTTATTGCAGCTAGCACAAAATCTTGAACAAAAGAAATAAAACACATTAAATGCATTCATCTGAATACTAAAACTGCAGGTTGGATTAACCGGAGACGATTTCTTGTAAAGTAATAAAAATTTATACAGCCCAAAGTTAGTGCTCAAATTAGCTTTTCTCCATGGTTTTAAGCAAGCATTTTTGTACCATCGGCCAAACGTAACTCAATTCATTACAACAATAAAAAAGACAATGCCTCTTGACACTAAAGATACTTACCAAACAAGCCGCAGCAAAGCTCCCATCTTGTCATAAAATTTTTACGGGCGGTGTCGTACTCTTGCCCAATATACCTTTGAGATACGACAAAAGACTCTTTTCGGAAACCTGCAATACCTTGTCTGTGCAGGTATACAAAAATATTACGGTATAAGCAGTTCGAAAATCGGCATGGGTGTATACCCAATACGTATCTTTTACATCACGAAACTTTTTATCTGTTCGTCATCTTTTAAGAAAGCGACAAGCTAAAACTTTAACCGAGAGGACTCTTCTAGAAGTTTCATTAATGATTTAGCTAAAAACAATCGTTTGTGAGAAAGGTTACATGACAAGCTTATCACTACACAAGAGCGAAGACAATTTCATGCTCTCTTGACTCATCATAGAATTGTTCAGAACATCTGCGTAGAAAAACTTGAATTGAGGACTGTCCATTGTAGTTATGTCACAGGATGCACCTTATATAATCACGCTGGCCAGGTCTAAACCCAAAGAGTTTTCTTAGAGGTCGGTTGTCACGTCAACTTTACCGTTACAGAAAGCCAGGCTCCTTCGACGCATCTTCAGGAGAAGGCCTTGCCAAAGGCAATAACGTTCCCAATAGATTACCCGCGTTTATTATTAATACGGCTCACCGTGCCTTAAGCTCTCGGAGGAACTACGATAAGCCGTGAAACCATAAGCATCTCTTCTTCTTTTTCAAACCAAGAAGCCTTACAAATATATATAACTTTTGCTTTCTATGACCTGCTTTACATTGACAGGTTTCCAACCTCCCAAGAAAGATCCCTTTGCATCGCACAAGGGTTTGATCGGTGCCTCATGGTTTACTTGCACTTGGCATTAGCACTTTGTAACTTTCTTACGTATCCTTCCAAGAACACAGCGTTCTATAACGCACGCAATGCACATCTTTACAGACCAATGTGCACGATTCTCGGTGGTAATAGCTAGTTTTTTTTTTTACATATCCCTACTATTTCTGTAGCCCATTAAATATGCTCTAGCGTAACCATGATGACGTTAAAATGAAATAATCTTTACTAAATGTCACGAATTTTTGGAGATTTTGTATACTTAGGATTTAGCAACTGTGTCCAAGGTGGTTTCAAGATGAGATAGCATTCCTCCCAAAAATGACCTCCCGTCTAAAAGGTCTGAATGACACAAATCAAGAAGTCAGAATATGTGGACAATTAAAGTGCGCTACCATGCAGGAGATGACCGCTATGCTGTAACATTCCATGACAAGGTTCAACGAAAAAAAGACCATAACGAAGTTTGCATGAAGCGATGCATCTGCCAAGCCACGCAACCCAAGGTAAGACTTCGACGCCAAATGCAGTCTAGCCAAGTTAACACACCATCCTTGCTTATTGAGTAGATCCGTAGGAGAAAACTTTCTTCAATAAAGAAGCTGCGTCAAAGAGGAGTTGGGGAAACTTATAAAAGGGGCTCTGGGTCCCCACGGCTCGGGAAGAGTACCTCGAAACAGGGTCCGTGTAGCATCTCCGGTAGCATCACAACACCTCTTTCGAAGATTGCTTCAATTGCAGCAATTATCCTTTTATAGTGAGTAGAAAAGGCTGTGAGTTCCAACAATTGTTAGATCGCGAACCTTAAATCATCGAGTACGGAGCTTTTCGAGCAAAAGTCAAGGGATCAATTATACAGGAATTGGAAAGATTTGCAAAGGAATTATTATGGTAAGTACAATATTTGTTCATAGTTAAGCCCTCGTTACCATTCCTTCAACAGAGCTTGAGGAAAAAGTTCCATAAGACTGAAGATTGCCTAATTACTGTGTTTTGTTGTGGCACTAAGTGCGAATTACAAAGTAAAAGCTACTCAAGGCTAAAAGCGTCATTGACTTATGAAACTTATGAAATACAGATAGCAAGGCGCATAATTAACCTTTGCCTGCCACAATCCAAAAGGCTATCCACAGCACAATCACAGCGCTCTTAGAAAGCCTTATTCGATTTTTTTTTTTTACTTTTTGACCTCGGCTTCCCCATTTTTCGTTCCACACACGACTTATTCACACGAACGCAACTTGAGCAGCTAAGATCAATTCACGATAGCTTTATTTTTATTTTCGCTTCAATATTTCTTGGAGGTTATAATTCACGCCATTAATGTACTGTACAGCTATTCGATCAAACTTGCATTCCGGATTTCAAACAGTTTACCATACGAGTAACACGACTTACTTTTCATGGACTACGCGTTTGGAAGCTGGGCAAATAAATGGTAACAAAGGATCTCTTGTCCTGTTGTTCTCGAATTATAAATTAAATAACTGTCCAAAGTGTCCTGTTTGGAACACAAAATGAAAGTTTGCCCTTTTTATGAACCATGCAGACTGTCGTAATAAACTATAATTAGGGTCTAAGTAAGTGGCTTTACCAGTCATTTTGCACTTGATAATAAAGTTCACAGTAGCCAGGTTAGATTAAAAGGGTAACTCGGAAATGCTATCTAAGAGCTACGCTACTGTCACGCTCAGATACAATGTGGCAATCCCTTTCCCTTTTAATTTTTCTGGACCTCAACAAAAGTAGAGCAGCTATACGCACAACATCATCAGAATTTTCATAGGGATCCTTTTGTTAGAAGCAAATAAGCCACTTGAGAAACTTTCACGTCATCAAAATATATACCTGTACTCTCCAGTCGCGACTTCTCACTTGTTCGCGTTTTTCGTACCATAATAAAATACTCCTTTCTAAATTAAAATACAAATAAAAACAACACAAACAAAACTTAAATATATCTTCGAAGAAAACGTCTTTCCATCCATAGAAAAAACTTTTTGTCACTTTCTTGCAGCTGAAGAGCATAAGGCCACTAATAAGGGCTCGATTTTATAATAGCGAGAGCATTATACATTCATCTCATCAAGCTGATGGCACCGCTAGAAACTCGCACGTTTTTAATTTCAGTTGTTGCCAGGCAGACGTCTTTGAAATATATTATTTCAAGCTTCACCATTGCCATCCTAAAGTGCAGCAGAACTATTTAACACCTTGCTCTTAAAAAAAAAATAAAAAAAAAATAAAGAAACACTATAAGAAATGATAATGCAGCTAATAGCGCTTTCAACTGAAAACCTGGTGCAGCACTTTCTAGCACTGAGTGCCACAAAGGAATTCAACTGCAAAGTGCAGTAGCACTGAACATGTTCAACTGGGACAGGGAGCACTGAGTCAGTTGACAACAATACAACTTTTGCTGCACTGACTATTTTGTCCGTGCTGGGTTGCAGGGTTTACGTGCTGTAAGTTTTGGCGCTAAATATGAATCTCGCTCATAAACAAAAACTATTCTTTTAGAGGAAATGTCATCCTCCAGTTTAAGCAGTACAAGTAACACTGATGAACTAGTTGCTGTGCTACTTTTGGATTCCAAAATTCCTAGGCCAAAAATACGAAATTATATGAACTATTCGAAAAAATGCGTAATTAAAGATATATTACACAAGAATTATATATTACAAGAAAATTTTGTACCATTTACTATAACTGTGCAGAGGAAATCAGTTCGGCTCATTGCAAAGTCACCACTCTCGGTTCGTACAAAGTCTTGAAAACACGCCGAGTCCGATACAGCCATGTTTACAAGCGAGAATGAGAACAATGGGTTCCGTTGCACTGAGAAAAAAATGGGTTAGTGCCGTGACGTCACAGGGAAAACAACTGAGTTCCTGGTGCCACACTCAAACGGCACTCAGTGTTCCCAGTAGAAAACGTTATAAGACTCGTCAAGGCAATGACAAAACGAAAAAGAGGAGAAAGGTCTCCGAACATGCGTAAACCTAACTTTATAGCTTTCCTTCTTAAACAAATTGGGTGGATAGCTCCAGTGTTGGAAATGAAACCAATGATGAAAAGACAACAAAATACCAACAGGTTTGCTGAATGGAATTCTAGATACGACCCTGCCAAAGACACCTTACAACGCAATATATGGCCACCTAGAAAACAGATCTTAGATATGTGCTTGATAAAAACAACATCCTCCTGACTATCCAGACCAACGCTAAACTATAGTTCTGCTGGCAGGGAGTTGGAGAAAGTCTAAAGAAACCACTTCAACGTCCGTGTTGTCAATCATCCAAGTACCATTAGTCAACTTTACTAGCATTTTTCCTATCCGAAAACCTCACGTAGGTCTCTTCGGCACCCCTCGTATTTTTGTACCCAAAAAACATGGGGAAAAAGAAAAAGAACTTGCGTACCTGATGAGCTTTCCGGATTCTAAAAAAAAATCTGGCACTTATTCCGTCACTTTCTCCTCTATCTCTTAGCTGGGTTTACAACATCCTATGCTGTCGAAAGCCAAGCCACCCAACTCTTCGACCCTAGTGACCCTTGCCATGGCATGGGTTCTCACTTTACTATACGTACCACATAAGCCACTTTCTCCGGCATGGTAGCGCCAAGGCGAAACCGAAAGGCGTAAGTCGTATACAAAAGCGACTAACATGCCCGATACACCCCCATACATTTTGCTCCATGGGTTGATGGCTGTCTGGGTTTCCTTTTCTTTCCATTGTCCCACCTTAGCAATGCGTCTAAGGTATTCTTCTTGTTCTTCGATAGAGAAACTCTATCTATCTTAGTTAAAATCCTTTAGCCATGCGTAGTAACGGGACTTTCCGTGGCAAGTCTAGAAAATGTACCTATGAAAGGGTCAAAGATGAAACCTACAGCCAGCCTGACAATAAAAAATACCTCGTTACGAGCCCCAAGAATGATCATCCACCAAAGACTAGATTCCCAACTTTAAAATCCTATTATGTAATTGATTTATTGATCAAAGTTGATGCTTGTTTATTTTACTCGACTTTGTAACTTTGTTTAGACATCTTAATTTAAATATGTTAATTTTTTAGAGTTGGCACCTTTTCCGGTTGCGTTGGGGATACTGGGTGATCCTTACGTGGTCCACCACTCATGCCATATTATTTCCAGCCATGGTTCAACGAAAATCGTCAGGAGTCCAAAGTTGGTCGCATTCTTCTCAAGAGAATGACGACAATACCTTTCCTTTCTCTTGGGGAAACCGCTTAAATCGACAGATTTTCGAGTTTGACAAAGAACTGCCGATTCACTCTGCCAATTTGATAGCTCTGCCCTCTAAACTAGAAACACCGACCGGTCACGAAAGCGTTTCTCATTCCGAACAATTACCGTTTTCTTTGGAATATTTGCCTCCGCCACCAGCACCACCTACCTTGGAATACCTACCACCACCAATCTTAGAGTACTTACCGCCTCCAAGCCTCGAATACTTACCACCTAATTTAGACTACTTGCCTCCCTTACCTGCTGCAGACAGTAGTTATCCTTCACTAAATTTACCTTCCCAAAGTCCGATTATATCTTCACTAAGTGCCAGTGAAGCTTTATCGAGTTTGCATGCAGTTTTACCCTTGCCAGGTTCCAGTTTAAAGGTACAAGCCCTTCCTCCCGTTTACTTCACTCCACCTGCAGTGGAAAAGCTTGAGCCTTCCATCCCCATACCGCCAGTATATTTTACGCCACCAGATAAGGATTTCATTTTGAACCAACCAAGCAAGCCAGAACCTGTGCTTGTGCAAATTCTCCTCTCGGACAAATTACCGTGGGAACTAGATGTTGCTACAGAAGCTTCACAACCAGTTCCAACGACACCAGCACCAGCACCTGCTTCCGTATTTTTCTCGTTTACCACATCTAGTACGTCGAGCCCTTTAACGTCTAGCAACACTTCCAATGAACCCTCGCTACGTACCACAAGTACGTCCCGTTCTTCACCCTGGGATGGAGTAGATCCTTGTACGCATGCCTTTCACCGATGGCTATGTGAAGGTCAAAAGCCTAGGCCAAAAACTGCTCAAGCGCTACCCATTCCAACGACCACTACTACCACTACTACAACTACCACACCGCCTCTGCTATTGCCTACAACAACCTTACAGCCGCCAGTTCCAGAAGTCCAAATTCCAGCTGCATCTAATATCAACAGAGATACTTTTTTCCCTCCCAGCAGGATACCATTAACAACGACAGTAGAGACACTTCCCTCCAAAGCCATAGGCAGCTGGGAAGGTGTGGACCCTTGCACGCATGCATTCCATCGCTGGCTTTGTCAAGACAGTAGACTTAAGCCTAAATCCACGACCCCAGAACCAACAATACGTACTAGACCTACTCCCATTCCTACCACGCCTATTCCTTTCATCCCAGAAATTGCTCGTGTACCCGAAGCTTCTAACCCTCGGCAACAAACTTTGCTCCCATTCGTTACCAAGGACATTCCTAAACCAAGAACTGTCCTGGAAGATCCTACGACAACCGAGCCATGGAGTGGAGCTGATCCTTGTACTCACGCTTTTCATGCACATCTGTGCCGCAAGAACGTTCTGAATGATACTCCAGGTGCCAGAATAGCACCGGCTACTATTTCTAGTAGCTCAGGCAACAATATCGTCATTCAGCCGGCACCAACGACTAGAAGACCCTTCGTAGCAGCCCCACCACCTATGATATTGGCATTTATGCCACCACCATTCCCTACAACAACAGCTCCTTGGGAAGGGGCTGATCCTCGTTATCATGCATTCCATGCACACTCATACCAGCCTCCTCAACACAGATCTGCTGATCCGCCCATCAGTAGTGCTACTTCTTTGGACACGGCTTTAATCGTCCCCGAGCAACCAAAACAAAGCTTTGCACCTCAGGTACCGGTTATAGTGCCAGAAGTACGACAAAGTAACAACAAAGATGATCAGCATGGGACCTGGAAATCCTCTACGGATCCTTGCTCCCATTTTCTTCACGCTTGGCGGTGTACACCGGCAAATAAAAGCTCCTCTCGTCGTTCATGGCACCATCGAATGACTCGTCACTACCCTTTTTTATCTGCTGTCACGGATTATGAAGAAGCTGCCATAGTTATAGATTCAGTCGACTTTGAAGCCCAGCGTACCAAAAGGCGTCAAGCAAAAAAGTAACAGCCATATCTGTATCCCACGTTCACGCAATCTATAGTTTAACGTGCCAACGCTAACCAGCGCAAAATTCCCAAATAACCACGAAGGCAGGCCCTTGAAAGCGATATGTTTGGAAGACAATTCTGAGCCTTGGTCTCGATGAGAATAATAATAATAATTAAAAAAACCCGCATCTTGAGTATTTCCCCTTCATGTAATCAAGTATTTGGAACGATTTTATGTTTACGTTTCTTACTACATAGCCGTGGGCTATTTTTCTCTTCCAAAATGATCTGAATATGTAAATAAATCGGAAACCTTCCATTTATGGGTCATAGTCGCCGTTGCCTCATAATCTTTAATCCCAGCATCCAATAACCGGAGGGTATCGGTCATGGAAATCGTTCCCGTTAGGTCTACGACTGCTGTACCTAACTACTGTATATACGAGAGTAAAATAGTTTATGCCTACAAGATTTCCCCGCAGATAGTACAATAAATACGGAGTCCGTATACCTTTTACCATGTAAATGACAAATATGCCAATCGTGCTTTAAAGTAGTCCGTCATAAACAAAATCAATACCGTTGCAATTAAAGAAAAATAAGTAGCAAAAGGCTCAGTTGGATAGTTACTTCCTGTTGCAGTGAATAGCTAAAATGGCTAAGGATAAACCGCAAGTACTGACTTTGTAAAAGGCGATCCTTCTCTTCGAACCAAAGGAAATCCTAATGTGCGTAAGCATAACGGTTCGCACCACATGACGTTTCCGGAATGCTGTCCTCGCTGTCCCTGTTGTGTTCTCCTTCTTGGATCTGGCCCGCCTTCTGGGAAGTTCATTGTCAAAAGCAGCTGCCGGCTAGCAACACAGGAAATGCGAGGCTGAAAAAGCAAGCCAAGGACCAGGGTCATTATCCGAACGGACAAGTAATGTGCTACACTTGCGCCAAAAGAGCGTTCAATTCTTGCTTAGTGTTTAGTGGGACACTCTTGTCTTTCAAGTATCTTTCAGCAAAGTAAGACAAGACGTAACGTGACTAACTCGAAAGTCGAACTTGCAAATCCAACCTAGAAATTCAACTGTGGTTAATTTACAGTGAACGGTATTGGCAAATTATGTAGAAAGGAAGAAAGAAGTTTTACCATGCAGGTAAGTCGTGCATTGCCTATCTGAAACCTTTCTTGAAAACAAAACAGTTCATAGAATTTCCTTTCTCTGGCTTTGCTCTCTCTTTGCTAAAAATGTAACGGTCTAGGGGTTACAATTGAAGGCACGTGACTAAAAGCAACAAGGTCAAGGGGAAAGGTTTCTCTATAAAAAGCCTTTTCCCATGTTATCCTTTTTTAGTAACAGGGATCTACCCGTGCGATAGTCATCATAAGATCTTCATTCACACAGCTACTTAAATTTGTCCGAATTTTCTCGCTAACGTTCTCTGAAACCATTTATTGTGACCTAGATTGCCTTCTGCCAAGCGTGACAGATGCAACCAACGTGCAAAACCAGGACTCAACATGCGGATCCGCCAGACAAGGTAATGGTGAACGTGAAAAATGATCATAATCTCATCTTTATGCTCGCACGAATCTTCCATCTTGAACATCTCTTGTCCCAATTGTCTGATTTCTCTCTAACATGCAATTATATGTCGCTTTCGTTTGATATGTTTTCAGACCGCTGAGCAAGTAGTTTTGCAAGTAGACCTCCCCGACAGCGAAAAGCCTTCACAGCGAAGTACTCAAACTGAGAAGAGCACCACACATCAGTCGACAAGTACAAGCTCTGCTCCACAAACATCCGGTTCCCCTCCTGTTGAACCGAAGTCTCATTCCTCGCACAGGTTGAACTCTTCTACGTCGCTAGCTTTTCTGCTTGCAATTGTTGCAACGCTCCTAGGAATCATGCTGGTAAGTTTTAAAGTTAGTTTCTTGTTCTTCAAAATTTATTCAATCGTGTTTCTCTCCCTCTCTCTCAGGGCTCGATTATAGTGTTCTACGTTTACCTTGGTGTTGCTACTCAATTTGTCGTTTCTACATCTCCAATTGACCTTTCTAATCCTTCAATCCCGGAACCTGGCCTATTAAGGAATCACAAATTCCCAGATGAGATTTCTACGGCCCCGGATGTAGTGCTGCTAAGTCACACTAATCACTCTGTCAATGTCACCGATCATCAAAATGCCTCAGAGACCGTTGAACACCTGATCAATCCTCGAAACGAGGCCTTAACGGGACATCTACCCTTCGTTTACGACCGAGATAACTTTCCATCTAAGCCTAAAGTTCCGTTTACAGCACCAATCGTGCGACAGACTAGCACTAGTCGAGAACAGTCTCCAGTACCATATTCGACAGGAAACTTTGGCACAGAATTTGCACAAACCGTACATCCCAAAACAAGCTCTAAGAATTATTGGTTTAATCCATTCCGGCGTTCCGAAGGACTTCAACGCTTATCTGACATGAATAAGGATCATGACGGGAACTTGGTTCCTTACCCATCCAATCAGCCAAACACCTTCTCCAACCGACAAGGATATCTCCCGCAATTTCCATCTAACAACAAACGCACTCCTGTCTCCTTCTCAAATGTCAATAATTACAAACGGCTGCCTGTTAACCCTGTTCCAGCTTTTACCGTTCCTCAGTATGGCCCAGCACCAAAATTTACCGCTGACCGGGGTATAATCCGACGCCCTAACGCCCACGAATATCGCCCACCATTGCAACATGTACCTCCCAAGCCCATGACACCGGCATCTTCTCCATTTAAAGAGGAACGCCAACGAGGACCCGTACCTACTTATGTTGCCCCTCCACCCCGATTTCGTCCGAGTAATGTGGACTACACCGACAACCGGAATAGTCCGTCGCGTATCGGGGATCGTAGCCGTGTTCCCAATGCTAATTACAATTACCCTCGCGACGCCTCCAATATTCAGGATATCATCAATTACATGACGACTATCGGTCATGGCTCGTCATCGTTAACATCTTCGTCCTCTTCTTCACTGAATACCCGTCCGGTACCCAACAAATACGACTACGATGACACTGTCTTCAAAACTAATTCGAAACCCACGTCAAACAGCAATACTCGTAATCGCTACTCATCTAGCAGCAGCGGCAGTCTGGGTAGTAACAGTCCTAAAACGTTTGCAGTAATGCTGGATGTGTATCCTGCCGAGGAAGGTCGCAATACTTTCCGTGCAAGTGGTTCTCAAACTCGTCCTCAGCAGTCCAGGCCGTCGTTCCAATCTACTTCTCTAAATTCACAATCCTATGAAGAAGAAGAGCCTCTAGACGACAATAAGCATCAAATTGTTCTCCACCTGAATCTGTACGCCAAAAAGCCACAGAATCGAAGGTAAGCACTTATTAGAAACTAGGCTAAATTCTGTCCGAACCACTTTTCCAAATTTCTATCCATTTAGGAACAATTTGGGCCGAGGAGGGGAAGTTGCGTTCAGCCAACCGATAGGGAGCCTGGCGCCTGCTGACATCTACCAGGCAATCTTTCAAGGTGGTAGCGACAACCGAAGAGATTATTTGTCATTTTCGGATGGTATTATTAAAAAGTTGCTACTATTTAAATAACTGCTATTTAAATTCTGTCTTTCAATGTTTTTAAATTCTGTTTTTCAACTCTTTCTAGATGACATGGAAGATATGGCAATGAGTCGTGATCAGGTGCAAATCGAATTATATCCTTACGAAAAAGTCAAGAACCTGACGTTCCTACGACGGCCGACGACGACGACCCCGGAACCCGAAATTGTTGAGGGTTTCGATCCAATCCAAGACTTACCTCTGCAAGAAAATCACCGCTTCTACGAATCTGGCGAGGATTACCGTAACAAGAAAGTAACGAAGGTGGGACTTTCGTCTACATCTGGGTCTACTCGAGAGACGACAACGGAATATCAAGAGGTGGACGATGAGGAACCAGAAGAATTGCCAAGGCCGTGGCCTCAGAAAGCTGGGACGGTATTGCCACAAAGTGTAATGGAGAGTGATTTATTCCACGCAAGTGACGGACCTCTAAGTGATGGAATGTTAATTACTTCCGAATTGTTCGAATGAAGAATTTTCATTGTTCCATGTTATATTATGTTCTAGACTGACAAAAGCATTTTGCTGTTATACTTGTGACTCCTGTATATTTAATACAAGTACCTTTACACTAATTTTTTTAAGATTATTAATTGTTTTTTACTTTCTAGGTCTCGCATTCTTACAAGGATGTGGAAGTAAAGTACCATGATTGCAAAGTTAATCTTCTCGCTCAACTAAAATAGGACCACGCCCACTTCTTTTTATTTTTGTGTCCCTCACTCTTTGAAACTCGATAGCCTTTTTAACGCGGAAGATTTTAATCACTAAAGAAGGGTTGCACTAAAACGTGCGAGACTTCCGTTAAAATGGAGGCCGTTAGGTCTCGCACCAGTGCATGGGTTGAGAAATACCCCTCACTTACGTTCACTGGAGTATTTAGCATATAGCCGGAATATTCTTTACCACATCCCTAACCCTTCCTTCCAGTCTGCTTCCCAGACTAATCTCGTTAAGCTCAGACCGGTCCGCACAGTTTCCCCACCTTTGCCTTAATTAGTTATTACCCCGTTACCAACACACTTTAACTGCCCGACCACCTTAACGTGAGGTGAGTCGAAAAGTAGATTGAATCTCCTACATCAACCATCTACAAATACAGCAAAAAAGAATTTATGTTTCGATCAAAAACTCCTACGTAAGCTCTTTTTTCTCCCCCCCCCCCATACAGAAGGTCACTAACATACCCCTATGCGCCGTCTCAGGCACAAGCGCGAGCCTTGTGCTTTTGACCGAGTCGGCGTCGGCTACGTCTTTGCGTGGGGACAACCCTCGCTTGAAGTACGAGAGACCAGGAGGAGGGCGACTGTCGTCCTAACTTGGTATAAACTAAACTATTTTTCTTCCGTTATATGATAAAAACTTAAGTTTTAGGGGGATATAGACGAGCTCTTAATTGGTTGTGATTTCTTGTGCCCTTCTTCTCTTATAAAAAATAGTTTTTGACAGCAACACAAGCAAACCAGTTCAGTTTAAACATCAAGTGAAGTGCAGTGAATTAAAAATTCAGCTTTGAAAAGCACACCAGGTCATTCGCTACCAGGTAAGTCAACGTTTTTCTTTCTAGCTTAACCCAGGTCTTGAGTGGGTTACCACAGTTGACCCAACTTTTGGGTGAGGTGAATTATTGAGCGATGCCGGGTCTCGGGAGGTGGGTTCTAGCACCTCAACGCAAAGTGGGCCCTCCTAGCTTTGGAGACTGACGTCAGAGAAGCTTTGCTTGTAGCGTTCTATGGCTTTACCTTTATGAGCCACGCCGAGCGTGCGTACGTACGTGCATACCCTCCGGGCGTCGGGGTCCTCGCTGTTCATGAACCAAAAATCTTTACCAGGCAAACCCATCGCACCTTGATGGGTTTTCCCTATCCCTGTCGGGAGACCTTTAGCGGTATTTGACTTCATTGGTACAATGAATTAGACACACGACACAAACCAAATGGTTTTTTCCATTTTGTCCACTCAAAATTGATTTAGCTTTCAATAAACTTATAACGCTTTTTT
This sequence comes from Lepidurus apus apus, assembly GCA_022832285.1. Taxonomy (NCBI): domain Eukaryota; kingdom Metazoa; phylum Arthropoda; class Branchiopoda; order Notostraca; family Triopsidae; genus Lepidurus; species Lepidurus apus. The sequence continues at coordinate 42,131 of JAGJRO010000624.1, read as the reverse complement.
CCTTTTTTTGCTTTTACTTGCAGCCAAAAATAGTAAAGCGTTCATTCAACCCGAAGTTTCTCAAGTTGTTCAAAATACCCTACATCCTAATAGTAACGACTATTCTTGCATATGTGATTTGGATTAGATGATCGTTTCACATTCATAACATTGTCACCTCAAATGTGCGGCCTGGGGTTTCGGACTCGTAATTCACCGTCTCAGAAAACGTCCCTTAGGTGGGGAGATTGCTGTTTGTCTACAATTTGCCCAACTTTACCGTCCCTTTAAAACAGCCCTATAACGGAAAGCGAACATTACCACGTGACTTGCAAATCAACAAAACGAAAAGAAATTCGTCTTCTTCACATTTAATTGAGTCCAGAAGTTCGACCCTGCTGTTCAGTTCTTACGAACCAAAGAAAGAAACAAACAAAACTACGATTCGCTTTCCCCGACAAGAAAAGCGACTCCATCTTTGATCGCCAAAGTTATTTCAGTCAAAGCTAGAAAAAGCTCCTGCACCTGAGTTGGAATTAAGCAGGGCAACGACTTTTGTTTAACAAGCTGCGTGGCGGTGAGCTCGCGGAAGCAACAGCCAAACTTCTTGACAAGGTAAGTGTTACACATTTTGCCGAGAGACACGACTTTTAGAAACCTGCGGACTTATTTTGTTTTTGTCCAGTGTTGCCTTTACTTTTGCTAGAAATTTACAAAGACCTAAAGCCTATTTGAAGCTTAAGGGTTCGCTACGACCTTAAATACCGGACGTGACGGACGTTCAAGCTACGAAATGTTCAACCACGTTTTTCACGCAAGAAAGAAACTTTTTTTATTAATCCACCAAAGGGCTATAAGCGTGCGTATTCTCCATAGGCGATATGCATATAGCTTACGTACAGTTTAGCACGATTTTAGTCTACTATGGCTTGCTCAGAATTCCTGTAATAAACACACACAAAAAGCACTGAAAATAAATAAATATGGAAATCCTTTGATACAAATAAATATCACATACATGACAAGATGGCATAACAGGAGCATAGCATGGTACACGACATAGGCTAACTTGACCATTATCAACCCAAAAAGCTTTATTTCTACGTGGTCTAGTAATGTGAGGCATAATTCTTAACAACAAAAATTCACGTAGACGAAACCGTGATCCTTGCAGGGTTTCGCTAACTCATAATGATAAAGTCCCTCTCTCTGACTTGCTTATTTGTCTGGAAAGTTTTAACATTGTGTCCTAACAATTTTTCCCCCTACAGAAGTCAACGAAAATCTGTCACAATGTTTAACATTGGTGGAGTGATAGGCGTCGTTATTTTTTATGTGCTCATATTGCTGGTGGGAATATGGGCGGGCCGGAAGAAAGGTACTGGTGCAGGTTCGGAAACTGAGGAAGAAGTGATGTTGGCCGGACGCAATATTGGCCTTTTCGTTGGTATTTTTACCATGACAGGTAAGAATTCAGGGGATTGAGACTCATTTTGCAGAAAGGTACTAAAACCCATTTGGGTTTCTTTACACAATAAGCCACTTGGGTGGGAGGAGGCTATATTTGCGGCACAGCAGAAGAAATTTACGGACGCGGGATTGTTTGGTGCCAAGCACCATTCGGCTATGCACTATCGCTCGTATTTGGTGGCTTCTTGTTTGCTAATAAGATGCGAGAACAGGGCTACATTACTATGCTTGATCCCTTGCAAGATAATTTCGGTGGGCGAATGGGAGGATTACTCTTTATCCCCGCTCTCTCCGGTGAAGTGTTTTGGTCGGCTGCCACCTTAGCTGCACTAGGTAAAAATCCTTTTTTTGTAAAGAATCGCCCAGCACCGCCTTCTGCATGCTAAATTAATCATCTAACCATGTTAATGGCGACAGGTTCCACCATCAGTGTCATTATCGATATCGACGTCTCCGTGAGCGTGATAGTCTCTGCTTGCATAGCTATTTTCTACACCTTGTTCGGTGGCCTTTATTCTGTGGCGTATACGGACGTCATTCAACTCTTTTTCATCTTTATTGGCCTCGTAAGTCTTTCAAGACCAGCTTAGTTGGAACAGATTTAGTAATGGTAGACATGACATAGTGGATAAGTATTCCTTTTGCTGTAACTCATCCTGCTGTCGGGTCCTTATCACCCCAAACTACCGACTGGATTGGTACCGTGGACCCGGACTATTACGGCCAGTACTTTGACTATGCGATGTTGCTAGTTTTCGGCGGTATTCCATGGCAGGTAAATGTAGCCCATACTAATGGACTATACACTTTACTACTCGCATTACTGCTCAATTGCGTCAATCCACTTTTCCCTTTCAACATATTTAAGGCGTACTTTCAACGTGTACTGTCCAGCAAAACAGCATCAGGAGCCCAAATCTTGTCTTATGTGGCAGCTGTGGGTTGCTTCGTAATGGCTATTCCTTGTGTTATCGTAGGAGCCGTTGCCAAGGCTACAGGTACTGTACTTATAAAAAACAGAAATCGTCACACATTTTAATGTCTGTCGCATTATTACTTAATTACTCGCTACACGAAAACTTTTCATGTGTCCTAATGCAGCGTGGAATGAAACCGATTACCAAGGAAATTACCCATTAGAACCCGAACAAGCTCGCATGGTGTTGCCTTTAGTTTTACAGTACCTAACACCAGGGTATATCTCGTTCTGCGGACTTGGGGCAGTCTCGGCTGCTACCATGTCTTCAGCGGACTCTTCAGTATTCGGAGCTTCTTCAATGTTTGCCCGTAACGTGTACAAGCTTATATTTCGCCAGCAGGTATGCCACAAAAACTCCACGCTAATGAAATAATAAACTGAGCTAATGAAATTCATGGGGAAAAAGGCGTCTGAGCACGAAATCGTGTGGGTAATGCGGATCTCAATTTTGGTATTCGGTACTTTGGCGACGATAATGGCTTTAACCGTTCAAACCATCTATGGTCTGTGGTAAGTTACTTTTTTTTTCTTCATCGGTGGAAGAATGTAGTGATATTTTCTCCTCATCTCAACAATGCAAAACTTAATTTCCTTGTTTTTCTCTCAATTCCTACTTCCAAATAGCAACCCATTTTAAACATTTTAATCGTTTATCAAGGTACTTGTGCTCGGATTTGGTGTACGTTATTTTGTTTCCACAATTGCTCATGGTGGTCCACTTCAAGCACCACTGCAATACTTACGGAAGTTTAGCTTCGTACATTCTCGGGCTATTTGTCCGCATTTCGGGTGGTGAGCCTCTCCTGCATTTACCTCCCTTGATCCACTATCCGGGATGGAATGGTACGGAGCAACTGTTCCCGTTCCGTACTTTTGCCATGGCGATATCCTTGATTGCCATTATTGTCTTCTCGATGGTAACGCGCCATCTTTTCGAGTCCGGCAAGCTAGCACCCAAATACGACTTTTTGCAATGCGTCGTCAATATTCCGGAAGACGTAGTGCGCGTAGGTGAACCACAAGAGGGCGAAATGACTGCCATGAGCAACTTGGAGGTCAAAACTTATTGTTCAGTTGATGAAATGAACGGCCGCGTAAATCCTGCGCTCACTTTGGGAAGCGACTCTGAAGAAGATATCGAAGCGGCTACCAATAAAGGTTCCTTGACTCGGTCCAGTAAACGTAAAGGTAGCAACAGTAGTCGAAATAGCGTGCCTCCGACTGCCTCAGCATTTGTGAATCCTCGACGACAAAGTGTACGCTCGCAGACCAGTACTACTACATCACCCGCTAAAGTGAAACTGGGCGAGATCCAAACCACATTCTGATTCCTGGTGCATTCCATGAAATAAACCATCTGCTAGTCCCGCTATAGTTTTACGTTCTAGCAATAGAAAGACTTTATCGATGTTAACGTAAAAGCAAGAACATGTCAGTTCATGCTTAATAAGGGCCCTCCCATACCATAGTCTCATTTGCAACGGCAATAACACTGTTTTCTTTTTAATAATTCATTCTCCAAAACCCTCGCAAACATAAACTTGAATGTGATGTTTCCCGGCCTATCCATGTTTGCCGTACTGCTAACTGGGGAAATTTGACGTTTCCATGTGGTAATTCTAGTTGAACATTACTAAGTGTAAACAGAGATTATAGACTTGGAAACTAAGAAGCAATTGTCCTTCTGACTCACTCGCCCTCTGGAGAAGCAACAGCGCACAGCTCTTAATGTATTAACGAAGAAACCCGAGCAAATGGGACTAAAATGGACAATTACGGTACACAATGCTACCCATTAGTCAGCAAGAATGAAGCAATACTCTGAAAGTACCCCATTAAACCACAGAAGCCAATAATAGCTCGTAACATAGCGTATCCTTTTCTGAATTACTGTCATGTAACATTTGTTTGATGGTTGTTATACGTTATATAAATACTTTAGATGTTACCGAAAAACAGATGAGAGAATATATTTGATGTGCGAAAATAAAACAGATTCTTGTAACCATAAATATTTTTTTTCTAAATAAGCGTTTACAGTAGAGCAAAATTTGTATTTCAAATATATTGTTTTCTTCGCTTGAGAAGGAATTACAATGAGTATTAAAGGATTTTGTTGAAGTCGAGCCAAGTTGAGATGGTTCGATTGGTTTCCAGCCTGCAGAACACCATTTAGCGTCCATAGCCAGAAGAAGAACCGCCTCCAACGTATACCGGAGCGGCGTAGGTAGGAACAGGGACTGTACCACCATAAGCCGGTTTAACGGGTGCTGCTCCATAAATAGGGGTAGCATAAGCTGCACCACCATAAGTACCGCCGCTAACTGGAACAAACCCTCCATGGCTGCCGCCGCCATATCCTCCACCGATACCCCCGTGACCGCTTCCAATACCTCCATGACCGCCGCTTCCATATCCGCCACTAACACCTCCATGACCGCCCCCGATAGCTCCGCCGTGACCACTGCCGCCATATCCACTTCCAATACCTCCATGGCCACTACCGATAGCTCCACCATGACCACCGCTGCCATATCCGCCCCCGATAGCTCCACCGTGACCGCTTCCGCCATATCCGCCTCCAATACCTCCATGGCCACCGCCGATAGCTCCGCCACCATGTCCTCCACCAATAGAGCCACCATGACCGCTTCCGCCATATCCGCCTCCAATACCTCCATGGCCACCGCCGATAGCTCCGCCACCATATCCGCCGCCAATAGAGCCACCATATCCACCGCCAATAGAGCCACCATATCCGCCGCCAATAGAGCCACCATGACCGCTTCCGCCATGTCCGCCTCCAATACCTCCATGGCCACCGCCAATAGCTCCACCATGACCACCGCCATATCCGCCTCCAATAGCTCCTCCATGACCACCGCCATATCCGCCCCCAATACCTCCATGGCCCCCTCCGATAGCTCCACCGTGGCCGCCGCTTCCATATCCGCCTCCAATACCTCCACCATAAGCGCCGCCATGACCACCTCCAATAGCTCCATGGCTGCCACCACCGCCAAGAGAAGATCCACCGTAACCACCAGATCCTTTGCCACCGTGACCGCTCACCACTCCCACACTTCCATATGCCGGGGCATAACTACTTCCTAGTGCGGCTCCACCATGGGATGCTCCGCCACCGTAACCGCCGCCGAGTCCTCCGCCATAGCTTCCCCCACCAACTCCACCCACTCCACCTACTCCGGCGCCGTAGACACTTCCAGTGTCAAAGCTATCCCCTCCGCCTCCATAACTAGCTGTTAATAAAAAATAAATACAAAATAACACTTGTTCATTATCTGTTAGCTACAAAAGAAACTTACGAGAACGCTTGACACTTTTGTCCGCCGAGCTCTGTCCAAGGAAGATGCACAGCACCAGGACTGATGATACCTGTGAAACAATCCCAATTAGTCAGTGTAAACGAGCAATATATCTCTAGATTCGGGAATATTTTCTGCGAGTAAAAATTTTTTACCTGGAATAGCTTCATTGTAGAGAGCTACGCTGGGAATTCACGCAATTGCAGGGAAATATAAATAGGACTTAAATACTTGAATTTGTTCTGCGAATGTTTGCTTGTGGATGGCAGAGGCTATTCTGGCTTGCCATACTCTTTCAGTAAGTTGCTTTTATACCAAAAGGATTCGCCGGTTCCAAGATAGAAGAGGTGGGGGAGAAAGTGAAGCACTGTTTTTTCACTAACGTTCTGTGGTCAAAGAAACGGGGGAAGTTTTTGCTTTTCTTATACATAGTAGCGCATATTCAAAGACGGGCGATGCCTGTGTTACACTTGACGTTGTCACGCAGGACGCTTTTAGTTACAACAACGGGCTTAAATTCGCTCCGGGAGGCATCGGCGTATGTAATCGTGGTCATCAACAGACCAAAACCGCCTAGAGAAAGGTGTTGCTGGGCCTGTTCCGTGCTGACCACTTCCCCACCTTTTCAACTCCTTCCAAAATTCCAATTTTATGTCTTTCGTACAAGTTTCTACCAGGTAATTCCGTCAATGTTAAAGAAAAAGAAAGAGATTAATTCCCCGGAGCAGCAGGAAAAGCTCTCTTTCGCATTTTTCTAGTGAGGCAAGTTGCAAATATGGGTCAGATTCGTACTTCCTGCAACGTATGTTTGGGTGCTTATAGCTACTTGTTGAACCGAGCTCAAATTCTTCGCACTTCTATCTTGGTTCGCGTGAAGATTAGCTGTGTCTCACGATTACGTTTAAGATTAGCTAACAAAAAATTTTCAATTCGACTAAAATAATGAGGGAGCAAACTAACAATGGCGTAATTCAGGTATACCAGGAAGAGAAAACTTACCTTCACGGGACATCATCATCTCACTACTTGGAGTGCAAAGCGTTACGAATGTCGCAGCTTGGGTTGTATAGTGAAAGTTAATACGTTAGCTAGTTAGCCCTCGAACACCACGTTTCACGGTAAGGAAAAAGCGTAATTAATATTATATAATAGCTCTCAATGTTTAATTAAAAAAGGTGCCATGCAAGACTGTACTTTCTTCACGGCCATGGTTATTTCATATGGAAGTCATCCCAAGTTACACACATCGCAAATCTTGTAATAAAATTAGCTAGAGTAATGTCCACACGCGACTCGATTGTTTTGAAAGTAAGGTTCCTGTGAAGTGGCTGACTGGCTGTGTGACAAGTGTCCAAACCCAAACTATGGCCTATCGTGCAAATGCCTCATCGTTCCCGGTCTATCAACGCTGTGATTATAATTCCTCTAACGGTAAAACTTTGAGACAGCGCCAGACAGACAAATAAGTACAATGGCGATATTTAAGTTTTGTTTCATGTCAAATTGAGCCCTGCCCCAATAGACAGTTAAATAGACTAAATGCATGGGGAAGGTTTGGGTTATTGTTATTTTTGTATGATAACTTGCTGAGGATAGGTCAATTTTTATACTTGATTCAGCAAAAAAGAGAGAAGTTACAAAAATACAATACGACGAACCTTTCCCAGCAAGAGCTGTTTCCTGAATGATGTTTTGCTTCGAACGAGGATGAAACAAAAGTTTAAAAACCTTCGCAATTCCGAGATACACCTTGAAGGAGACGTTGGACGACGACTACAAGTAGCTTTAATTATTATTTGCCATGGTATTCATTTTTGTTTGGAGAAAACGTCGAGGCAAAAATGGTACTATGAGGCAAGACAACTTATGATTCCACAGCTTTTAGATCGCTTATCGTACACAAAAATAGAACGTCCTTGGTTGTTGGGTGAAACCTATTTCCTTTCAAAAATTATCCGGAGCATTCCGGATCAAATAATCTTCATGAATTCCCCGAGAGAAGGGAGCTCGCCAATGGTCTTTGACGTCAGAAGTAGATACTGACCAGCACGCGAACTCGATAGTTGGCGTGACCATAACCTGCCGCGGAATACGGATCGAGCCAAGATTTTTATTGTAAGACCTGGTAGAATAGCAGGCTATATGTTAGCCTCAAGGGCCACCCCTAAAACGAAGTTTTTTTTCCTTCCCCGTGATCCTTGTGTTCTTTCCCTATTTTATGTATACCAACAGGGGCGCAAGCGTCTTTGTCCCAGTCAATACTTGGCATGGTCCCCCATCATCAACACAGGTGTACCGCCCTAAGGTCTCTTCAACGTAACAACGTTAGAAGTATAGCACTGCCTCATCAATACTGCCCACTTCAAACGAATATGCACGGAGTATATGCTGTCCAACTAATAACTGTTAACTAGTGCCTCCCACAAACCAGGAAACCACAGAAAAACAAAAGGGAATTTAGATTGCCCGCGCTTATTCCCTCGCTTGGACTATATCTCTGATCATTAAGATTCCGGAAAGAAGATATGCAAGCAAAAAAAAAGCGAATAATTTTAACGACCGCTTGTTTACAAATGAGTTTCTTCACTAATTTGTTCACTTTTTTTTGGTTTCTAATACAGATGGCAATCCGAAAGTCGCTGATTAGAGAAAGCGTATCGCAACGTTTCCTTTTTCTGTTTATCGCAATAGACGCAATGAAAGCGTTTAGCATAATTTTTGCATCCGAAAGCTCGTATAGTTCGGATCGATGTGAAAGACCCTCCAAGCCAAGTTCTTAATGGTTAGCCCAAGTTCACGTAAATATCCCGCTTTCACTTAAAAGATTAGCAGTAACAAAGGTACTAAATGGGGAATACCTAGAAACTACTTACCTACGCATTTACGTGCTCAATGACCTACTTTTGCTTGGAGGGAAATGCGAAAAAGCAAACGCAATGAAACCCTTCTTTCCCTGCAAGTAGTTTCAGTGTAATGAGCCAAAATACGAGACAACAAAGCATGGTTTCAACTTTCCACAGGGTTTTCCCAGGGAAGATCTTGGCATAAAAAATACTTGGGACACTTCACTGTTGTAGTTGCAGCTAAACTTGAAAAACTCTAAAGGTGCAGGACCTTTTACGAAAATCCAATTTACAAAAATATTTAACATCGAAAAGAAAAATTGTTTCTCATTACAAAAAGTTAATTTATTTTCTTATCTCACTACGCACAGTAGCAAAGCTTGTTAATATACATTACACGCAATCCTTTTCCTTTCTCGAGTCGCCTATGAGAAAAAAAAGATGACAGATTTAATTGCCACTTGGGTAATTCTGTACTCCTGGTGTACTTGATTGCTTGGACCCAAAAAAACAAAAACAAAGAAAGCGGTAATACTTGAAGGGTAAGGTAGATGCAAAAGGGGCTTTGGTTTTATCTGTTGGCGATGACATTAAAATAAGACTTCCAAATGTTAATAGCACGCACACTACATGAATGACCCAGATCCCTATCTCACGTTACAACAGAGCACCACGTTTCCCTTGACATAAGACCGAGAAGTACAACAAATGCACATTTTATGAGCTCCAGTCCGTGTTCGATACAAATTTCGAAGGTAATCTCTAAAGCAATATGGTTTACCTACTAGGTAATTCGAAAGAACGAGTCAGTTACGAAATTCTCTTCGCTCTGTAGTGATTCCATAACCTCCAGAATAAAAATAACAGGCATAACGGAAAAGCGTATCGGACAACCTTAGTATATGCGTTCTCCGGTAAATACAAGTGAAGGGCACAAGGTAACGAAGTGAAGGTTTGGGCACCAATAAAGCAGCGGCGACGGTCGCTGAGAAAGCCGTGTGATTCCGCTTTTCTTAGGATATAGCAGGTAGAAGACACGGATGAGGAACAGCGAGAGTAAGAGCTCCACGGGTTTCGCAACGAACCCAGAAACCATAGCACAACGGTCGCATCAAACCCTCTGTCTCTAGCCTCTACTTTTTCTGCCTTTCACTGTCACCGAACAAAGGGTCCCTATTTCTGATTCTTACGCCTGTCCTTTATGTTGCATAGTTAGCCTTCAGAGGAACCATAAAAATCATGGATATTAAGGTCACGAAGCCATCTTCAAATTTATATAAAGTGCTAACTTCGCAACGTTACGGTCATAATCCAAGGAAGAGAAAGTGCGCGAATAGGAGCACAATTCTTAACACACGACAAGGAAGCTACGTAGCTCCTTAGTTATTAAAAAGAAATTGGCTAGGGAGAAAACGGAAAGCGTAGCTAGCTTAAATGAAAAGAGTCTCATATATTTATGTTGCGCAAAACTTGTCCAGAGTGTATCTATTATAGCAAGATCTTATTGCGTATCTTTTTGCAGATCATAAATGTTTTTTAGAATTTCAATATACCGAAACAAGTCTATATTTTCTCAATTAGCTATATTTTCTTCCACAGTATGCGAGAAAAGTATTCTGAAAATGAGATCTAAGTTGCACTGGACTGCTCGTAACTAAAACGAAGCCCATCGATGTGTAGCTGCACGAAGCGAGATATCCTTAATGTGCTATCTGCATGATAACCTATATTTGTTGAACGGAAATTACTGTGGGAACCCACCAAAAATAAATCTATAAAAACAAAGCAAGCAAAACGGATCACACGACTTCGTCCGATCTTTGCCCTAATTGTCCAACTTTCTGTTTCAAAATAACTGACCTGGAAAGCAATCTATATACCGGAGCCCCAGAAAGATGCACGAGTTGGCTTCACGAAGACAACAAAGGTTAGCTAACGGTTAGCTTAGACAGCTGAAGACCACCACTCACTACTTTCACTTTACTTTAGCGTTACGAGCCCAAAAATTCCCAAAGTCCCGAAGATCATGCTGTCGCTGCCTTTCTATCTCTTTCAAATCTTCTGTGTACCAACTAAGGACTCGCGCTTTTTAGCGACCTTAAAAAATTAAAAAAAGATCTTCATTTGCAGGATGAGCCAGCAGTTTTCTCTTTACGCATCTTTTATGCGACATACCCAGCAAGAGTTCGTGGTTTGGTTCTTTTGATTACTTAACACTTCTAAAACTCGTAATTTCGAAAAGACTCCATAAATTCCTTCTGCCGAGGCCGTCTTTTCTATTCTACAGGCAAGTAAAAGCTTCTCACGCATGGAAACAAAACTAAACCATGCTTTTTCTGCCTTGGAGAGCATCCGATTATCACAGGGTAATACCCGGGTGCGGTCACTCAGTTGCGGAAGAAATTGTGTCGCTTTCTCTAAGCGAATTAGTGCGATATGTTCAGTCAAAGTCAAAGGGACTTGTCTATTTGTTTCTATTTCTCTCTTCTCCTGTGAAGCTCCTCGTATAGTGCGTTTACGTATTGGTAACCTACACTTCGTTTCCTATATATCAAATCATCCGTTTCCCTTTCTCGGAGAGTGTTCATAACAAAGAAGCCTTTGGGTTGGGCCTTGCCAGCAAATAAAGCATGGGAATGGTCAGTCAGGCTAACAGACTCGGTAACGCACCCAAGTAGAAGAAAAAATACTTCTGCTTCTTTAACTTCTTCTTTCCCTGCAGGCCTGACTTGATGTAAGAAATAAAGATCAACAGGGTATGTATGTCAAGGATTTTTTTCTACTTAAAAGTCTTTAAAGAGAAGATGCAAAGTTAATACAATTACCATTTAAAAGTTGGAAGCTCCGGTCAAGCTGAAGTCATGTAACGAAAAGGCAAAGCTTTCCTTTATCTGGAAAAGCTTACATCGCTGGAGATCGAGAAAGGGCAAAGTTGTAAATTTCAAAACAGGTAAAAAGCAGCTAACACGTCCTGGCGAGGATAAAATGTCGGATTGGACGTTGCAGCTCCGAGGGGAAGATGCTCCAACGTTGTTATCTTTAGATGAGGACTGCAGCCAAAGTGAAAGTAAGCCTACCAGAAAGAGAGTCAGAAGGAAATGCCACGCTTTTTCCTGGTTTGCAACATTACTTATCCGTTGACGGCACTGAATAGCAAGTCATTACTTCGGACCTAAACAATCAAAATCTTTAGCTGACGTTCTAATTTTTATTTGAAGTAGGCCGCGTATATAAGCTTACGCCTGTTGCTGCCTTCTGTTCTTCTTACAATTGCACAAGATTACAAACAAAAAAAAGCAAATAACATTAATTGACTTGACGTTAACTAAAATAAAAAAGAGTGCGTTAAGGCACACTGGGTGGGTAAGGGGGAAGAGGAGTATGTTTACATCTTGACTGCTTTCTTCATAAATGTGAATAATGCTGGATAAATTTGATGGTTCGTGAGGAGTTTTGTATGTTAAAGTACAAACGAAGGGTGCTCAATTCCCTCAACAAGATTGCTCTCTCCCTGTTTAGATTGCGGCAGTGGAAAATAAGGTGTGTAAGGTCTAATTATATACTGACGTTCTAATTGTATAATACAAGCTCTGAGCGCAAGTTTCAATTATTCAAGCGCTTTTTTAATTAAAAAAATCTATAATAGAGAACATGAGATGATAATGCATCAATAAAGCCAGTGGCTCATTAAAAATACAACACTTGTGTTACTGGGTTTATTTTTGGATGTTTGAAAAAACATTCATTCAGAATATCCCAACAGCTACATCGGCGACCTATAATGGGAGTGAAAGTTTCTGTTTACGCTACGCAGCAATTTCATTATAGGGGTAAAGAGTAAAGCTATGCAGGGAAGAAGCACGCAAAGCAGCGGGTTGGGTTGCCACCTGGATGTTCGCAACGTTCCGTCGAAACCACTCAGACATGCATACTGACGTTTCTAAATCTGTTTACGACCGATAAGAAACCTTGCCGGCCTGGTGATTCGGGGATCAGCAGAAATGAACATTACTGTCCTGGAAGACGTTTCCTTGACCCACTTGGGACCAAGGAAGAGGGGGAGGGGGATGCGAAAAAGATGCCAGCATCAGCATCACTGTATTCCTAAGAGTTCACTATTGCGCAAAAATAACTTTCGAACCTGTTTAACTTTGGCAAGTCTACCGCCACAACCTTCCAGGTCTTTCAAGTATAGCCTTTGGATTTCGTAATATCGATCATGCTAAATCTTAATACGTGGTTAACAAGGCCTCCTTTAGAGGGGCACGCTGACTAAAGCTGTTCTAAGAGAATCAAGGGCTCCACAACTTTTGAACAGACGAATCTTTCCTTGTGATTAATTGTAAGCGGACTTCATCGAATAGAATGTAATCCAAATTTGGAGAAGCTACGTAGCTTCTCCCAATTTCTAAGAATTAATAAGCTGTCACTACAAATACACCAACTAAGCTCTCTGGATGCTGTGCAGTATGTAGAATTTGACTTTCTCATTAGTTAAGAAAACGCAAGTGAAGAACAGTAAGCGACTTTCTCTGCAAGGGACTTCTAATGCTAACATGTCTTAAGGGGGAAACACGATAGGTAAAAGACCAAGGCATGTGTGCCCTATGTAATATCATATAGGTTGACGAAGACCCCTGTTCATGCCCCAGAGGCGGAGGATCCTCCCATTCCACTCGTACAACTCTCTCTTCGGCTTCATACCTGTATTGTCTCACCTATATAAGATCCTCTGCTAGAAGCGAAAGAACATTCAGTGAATCGGATCCCACTTCACAGCACAAGTTCTCAAAACGGCTTTTCATTCAGTGCGTGGCAGTCTTAGCTTACAAAGACATCTTTAAAAAAAATATGGCTTCTCGGCGCTCCGTAAGTGACTTTTCAACCCTAAAGCCGACACTACTTCCTATGGAATGCGTTACTTAATTATCTAACACTTTGTAGATCTCGTTAGTGCTGTGCGTCTTGCTTGGATCTGCTTTTGCTGCCCCCCGACGTAAGTTCGTTTTCGACTATCGCTTTAAGAATACGGTCTAATTTTTTTTACCTACAAAATTATAATTTTCTAGCGGATGGACATGGTCATGGGCAAGGTGGACATGGTGGAGCTCAAGGTGGAGGCTACGGTGGCTCGGGAGCAGCAGTTGCAAGTACATCATCATATGGAAGCGGCCAGGGCCAAGTCGCTCAAAGCGTAGGCCAGGCTTCGTCATATGGAAATGAGCAAGTATCGGTCAGCCAAGCTACTTGGTCTGCACCAGCGCCAGCTCCTGCTGCTGAAGGAGGTTATGGTGGCCAGCAACAACAATCATCTTATGCAGCCCCAAGTATAAAAACACAGCCTCAACCTACGTACGGAGTACCCCCTCCTGCTATTCAGCAGTCGTCCGGCTACGGTGCTCCCTCCGCACCGGTCCAACAAGCTGCTAGTTACAGTGCCCCGGCCCAACAAGCCCAAAGTTACGATGGCCCAGCATCGCAACAACACCATAGCGCCCCTGCACTAGCTCCAGCGCAGCAGTCTGCTGGCTATGGTGTTTCCGCTCCAGCACAAGCCCAACAATCTTACGCTGGACCTCAATCGTCATCCTGGTCGGTTTCTGCTCCAATTCAGCAAGCGTCCGGCTATGGCGCTTCTTCTTCTCAGCCTAGCTATGGTGCTCCCGCTCCAGCTCCTCAACCTAGCTATTCGGCTCCTGCTCCAGCTCCTCAGCCCAGCTATGGTGCCCCGGCTCCAGCTCCTCAACCTAGCTATGGTTCTCCCGCTCCAGCTCCCCAGCCCAGCTATGGTGCCCCCGCTCCAGCTCCTCAACAAAGCTATTCGGCTCCCGCTCCAGCTCCTCAGCCCAGCTATGGTTCCCCCGCTCCAGCTCCTCAGCCTAGCTATGGTGCTCCCGCTCCAGCTCCTCAACAAAGCTATTCGGCCCCTGCTCCAGCTCCTCAGCCCAGCTACGGTGCTCCCGCTCCAGCTCCTCAACAAAGCTATTCGGCCCCCGCTCCAGCTCATCAGCCTAGCTATGGTGCTCCCGCTCCAGCTCCTCAACAAAGCTATTCGGCCCCTGCTCCAGCTCCTCAGCCCAGCTACGGTGCTCCCGCTCCAGCTCCTCAACAAAGCTATTCGGCCCCTGCTCCAGCACCTCAGCCCAGCTATGGTGCTCCCGCTCCAGCTCCTCAACAAAGCTATTCGGCCCCTGCTCCAGCTCCTCAGCCTAGTTATGGTGCTCCCGCTCCAGCTCCTCAACAAAGCTATTCTGCCCCTACTCCAGCTCCTCAGCCCAGCTACGGTGCTACCGCTCCAGCTCCTCAACAAAGCTATTCTGCCCCTGCTCCAGCTCCTCAGCCCAGCTATGGTTCCCCCGCTCCAGCTCCTCAGCCTAGCTATGGTGCTTCGGCTCCTGCCCCAGCTCCTCAACCAAGCTATGGTGCTCCCGCTCCAGCTCCTCAGCCTAGCTATTCGGCTCCTGCCCCAGCTCCTCAACCAAGCTATGGTGCTCCCGCTCCAGCTCCTCAGCCTAGCTATTCGGCTCCTGCCCCAGCTCCTCAACCTAGCTATGGATCTTCCCAACAATCTAGCTATGGTGGTTCAACTCCAGTCTTAGCCCCCGCACACCAGTCTGCTAACCATGGTGGCAATCAGCAATCTTCCAGTTACGGGTCGTCTCAGGCATCTGTGCCAGCAAGTGGGTATTCATCCGCTCCAGCCAGTGCTTCTTCCAATTCTGCTGCCTCTAATTACGGTAGTCAATCCAGCCAAAGCGGAGGTTATGGTGGCCAATCCACCCAAGCCGGAGGATACGGTGGTCAATCCAGCCAAGCCGGAAGTCATGGTGGTCAATCCAGCCAAGCCGGAGGCTACGGTGGCCAATCTAGCCAAGCCGGGGGTTACGGTCAGTCCAGCCAAGCCGGAGGTCACGGTGGTCAATCCAGCCAAGCCGGAGCATACGGAGGTCAATCCAGCCAAGCCGGAGGATACGGTGGTCAATCCAGCCAAGCCGGAGGTCATGGTGGTCAATCCAGCCAAGCCGGAGGCTACGGTGGCCAATCTAGCCAAGCCGGAGGTCACAGTGGTCAATCCAGTCAATCCGGAGGCTACGGTGGCCAATCTAGCCAAGCCGGGGGTTATGGTCAGTCCAGCCAAGCCGGAGGTCACGGTGGTCAATCCAGCCAAGCCGGAGCATACGGAGGTCAATCCAGCCAAGCCGGAGGATACGGTGGTCAATCCAGCCAAGCCGGAGGTCATGGTGGTCAATCCAGCCAAGCCGGAGGCTACGGTGGCCAATCTAGCCAAGCCGGAGGTCACAGTGGTCAATCCAGTCAATCCGGAGGCTACGGTGGCCAATCTAGCCAAGCCGGGGGTTATGGTCAGTCCAGCCAAGCCGGAGGTCACGGTGGTCAATCCAGCCAAGCCGGAGCATACGGAGGTCAATCCAGCCAAGCCGGAGGATACGGTGGTCAATCCAGCCAAGTCGGAGGTCATGGTGGTCAATCCAACCAAGCCGGAGGCTATGGTGGCCAATCTAGCCAAACTGGAGGCTATGGTGGTCAATCCAGCCAAGCCGGAGGTCACGGTGGTCAATCCAGCCAAGCCGGAGCATACGGAGGTCAATCCAGCCAAGCCGGAGGATACGGTGGTCAATCCAGCCAAGCCGGAGGTTATGGTGGCCAGTCCAGCCAAGCCGGAGGTTACGGTGGCCAATCCAGTGGCGGTCACTCTAGCGCCACGTCTTATGGTGCTGGATCTTCTTATTCTAAGCCAGCTCCCAGACCTTCTGGCGGATATTCCTCGGCCCCTGCTCCCAGACCTAGCCAGAGCTATGGTGCCCCTAAGGCGCAAGCCTCATCATCTTACAGCGTCCCTGTACCAACCTACAGTGCCCCACGCCCTGCACCATCTGCCCCAGTTTCAAGTGGATACGGACGTTAAAAAATCTGCGTTGAACAGTCGCAGCTCAGCAAAAACGGCTCAACGGAAAAAATAACGTCGCATTTTCCATGAGATAATATATTTTTGTATGTATGAAATTATGAATATCATTGCAATAAACGCTAAAGGCTCCATTATAAGTTCCATAAGTTATTAAATTGCAAACGGAATTCTAAAACGAAATGAAGGTATATTACTGCAGGAAATATTTCTTAGAATTGGACTTTCAAAACAGCTTCGTAGTTAAAGAAAAGCTGGCTTTTATCTTCATAAAGCTACGTTAAACATTTGGATTCTTGAAGCCATGATTCCTGATGTCTCGTTGAAAAAAAAAGAATGATCTGAAAGGTATTACTACTAGGCTAGAAGAAACTTCATAAATGGGGAGGATACTGAATGCTTAATACAGCAGTGTTAATAATACAAGTTGAAAGTGGATATTTAAAAGCGATGCTAACAAAATTTCCAACAAAAAATTTGACACATTGGTATAACACCTAAGTTAAAACGGAAGAGAAAGCTCCGTAAGCCTTCAGGTCACCAAACGAAATATGAAAGGAAAATGAGATGCACGGAAAGAGACCGGACAGTCTATCTACATTTTCCCCAACGCAGCTATCGAATTTTTCCTCGTACATCTGGATTGTTTCCTCAAGGGTAGTATCCGTTCCACCTCCTTCTTTTCTGAGTACTCACATGGGGGCAAGTCTAACAACGGACCCAAGAGTCCTACACCCCTGCGAAGGGTGAAGTGCCGTGGAATGGAAGAGCAAACCAAGGGAGTATATTAGTTGGGCAAACAAAACTTAATGGATACTGTATACACACAAGACTTGATGCAGTCTAGAAATAGCCTCCTACGTGCCTTATAAACCTATCATACTTCTCTGTGAAAATTTCGATATTTTTAAACATTCATGCCTGTGGCTCGGGAAAAGAAAAAACTTTAGCCCTGTAAGGCAGCAATGCCCAATGCCTTAGGTCAATTATGAAGAACACGACCCAAGTCTAGAAACTAGCAAAAGGCTTGGCTACCATGTCCTACTGGTGGTAGCAAGCGTCGCCAAGTTTCAGCCCCAAGGCAGAGGGCCAAATTTCTTAATGAGGTCCATGTGTTAGGACCATTACTAATCAAGTCTGCTTACTATAAAGGAGACAAAGAATGGCTGCAGCCCAACAAAAGAAGTGCGAAGGGTGAGAAGCTTCTTCGGGACAACCTGGGGTTGAAAATCTTTGTCATCACTCTCTTTTTCTCCTCATTTGCCCTTATATGCTACATGCCATGAAAATTGAAAGACCTGAATAGTTGACCCCAACCCCCATCTACCCCTAATGCAGTCTTACGTCAACAATTTTCAATTCAATGGTGGCAACACGAGGAGAAAAAAAACTAACCCTCGGGCTCTCGAAAACCAACTTGTGCAGTGCCACCGTTGTCACCTTGAATACCCTATCACCCTTCAATAGTCTCCCGGGGTTTTTTTTGGGGGGGGGGGGGGGGGGGGGGGGGGGGGGGGGGGGGGGGGGGGGGGGGGGGGGGGGGGGGGGGGGGGGGGGGGGGGGGGGGGGGGGGGGG
>JAGJRO010000624.1:0-24006 GCA_022832285.1 Lepidurus apus apus | reverse complement strand
CCCCCCCCCCCCCCCCCCAAAAAAAAAAAAGAACGCCTGCCTCACAACGTCACCATTCATAACACGGACAAATGTTAACATACACGCCTCGGAAGCAATCGAAAAAAAGAAAAGTGAGTTCTATGTTGTTCCGGCAAGGTGGAAAGAATCAATACTTTGTCCCAGCAATCACCTTGAACATTCTATGCTACAAGAACCCACCAGCGGGAATCCTCCGGAATCCACGCACCAAAAGAACAATCTTTCCCCTTCTCGAGCGTATTTTTCTTATTTTCTAAGCATGTCTTAAACACTTCCGTGACTTATCAATTTATTCCCAAAAGATATCAGCAAGGTTTCGACGTTTTCCAGGGATGCTTTAGAGGAAAGTATCACCGGAATTCCTTTGATAGCTTTCTTGAATGAGTCATTTTTCAGGAATAACGAATTGCGTTTCCGTGCAAGATGAGCTAAAACGTAGCTAAGTGGACCTAGGAAAATCCTAAATCGACATCCATGCTGACGAGTAGTTTTTTTATATTCTAAGGGCCCCAATGAGAAGTGCAAGCCTTTGACCTTATCCTCTTTCTTTCTCTTTTTCGACAAGCCTACGACCGCATCCTTTTCTTATTGTGGACCATAAGAAATTCCGCCTATCTAGCTCCTAAATCGAGTGGCAGACCCAAGAGTAAAATAAATACTAAACACCCACGCGAAAACCGTCCTCTCGACTCCTACACAAGAGGTTTTTTTCCATCAGTAGAAACATTCCAGACTATTTCTGGGATTCCCTGGGGCCATACCGAAGTTTTTTTACGTAATATTCTCCCACATTACGTTGCAAAATGCAAAACGACCTCAGAAAGAAACACTTATGCAGCATGGTAATAGCTGTTTTACTGTATATGAAGAGAGTCGGTACCCATTTCTGCTCCGCTTGTTCAAATGGGAAAGGTCAGGGTTCATTAATTGAAGTGTGTAAGCGGTGGAGTGTGGGACGAAGCAGACAAGCAAAGCGGGTCCTCGGCGAGTACATCACCTTTTCCGGGGTCCATAATGCAAGCCCGGCTAGCGAATCAATAGCCGTCGTCTTAGAATGTCACGTTCGCCTTCAGCCAATCGAAGCGCGGAGCTATACTGCGCCGGTGGAAGAAACTCCGTCCGATCCAGACTTGCATGCTCGTTGCAGGTACCGGTCGTCCGTGGCTTTTTCCCACGGAGCGTGCTCCTGAACCTCTGCGTTGCTGCTGGAGCTCCCCCTTTCGCCCTTGCTCCGTAAACTCCGCTATTTCTCCTTCTCTTCTGGGCCCGTAACACCTTTGGCTGCCGCTGGTTTCGCAGCCGGATTTTTTCTGGAAACTTAACCTGGTGTTTTTTTTCGTCTTCAGAGTGAAGTGAATGAAATTCTACAGAACACTCAAGTTTGCGTGCAAATACTCGACATTAAGATCTATCCAGGTTCACAAGCCAGTCGAGAGACGACCAGAGGTAAAAGTATTTCTTTGAAATTAATTGGACATGAAAATAGGTAAAGGAGGGTAATTCCGTTTGAAACCAGTAAGCTTTAACAAAATTGTCTAGTTTCATAAAGATAGAACTAGTAAGCGACAAAAGTCCCACCTAGTGAGTTTAAGTTAGGTCATCCATCTCCGCCCCCGTTGCAGTCTTCCCTCTCTAATCCACGATCCATTATTAAAAAGGGAACATAAGCCCTCCTTAATACTTGAACACGTTTCAGTTGACGTCAACCTGAATTGCGAGTGGTTATCCATTTGCCATAAGACAGCGTCATACATTTGCCATGAGACGTGCTTCTTTTTTCTTTTGCCCCTCCGTGTTCGACCGACTGCAGTAAAAGCAACTCAGGCAGGTATACCATTAATGGCATTAATGTACACAGGTAGGACATAAAGCACAAGTGCCACGTACTACCAGGGTCTGGGCATAAAGGTGCATGTCAGAAGGGGAAGCAGAAGGGATTTGTAGGCACGCAGTGGTGTGCTATACTTACGCAGGAGGGTCTATATAGGTCTACCACCACCAGGTCAGCCTCAGCAACCCCTGCCTTATACTCTATTGATCGAACGTACTCGCTCCAAATACTGTAGCTCACATTTTTTCCCCCCAGAACCAGGCATTCAAGCCATTTCCGCTCACCGTCATCAACATCAGGCAAAATCCTAATGCCAATCCCGAAACTCCTGCTGTGTCCCTTGATAAGCTGTCATATTTACTTTGTAATACCTCTGTCCTTAATGACTTTACCTATCAAAAACACAAGACAAGGTCCATCTTGTAGTGACCCACAACAAAATCATTAGTACACTTCCAAGTACAAAAAAACTGGATCTTTTCTAAGCGTTGACAGAAACCTTCCAGACTGTGCCTCTACGCAGCAGACAAAAGGGGCTCGAAAATCGATGACCCAAAAGGTAAAGGTACTTTACCCTGACCGATACTTCACTAGAATACAAGGGCGTCGGTGGATGTAACAGTACTGCTCTAGCCCAGCTTATAACACGCACAAAAACCCCAAGCTTTTAAAAGTACACCAATGGAACGGAATAACCTCTTACTCCCTTTACATTTGTCCGTTCAAGTAATTGAACCCTTATCATGACGTACAAGATTGCCACGTAGCTGGCATGCTTATTCATTTAATTCAATTCCCTTTTGAGTACAGTGTCGTTATCCGCTTCGAGAATAAGCTTACGGAGCTGCCATCGTTCAACTTTCTGATTAAGAAACAAACCCTATTAAACTAGAAGCTATGAAGTAAATTTCTCGTCCTATTGCTGCAGAAATGTAAAACCGCAACCCAGAAAATCAAGTCTATTTTACTACAGCAAAAAATTAACCCGGGTAGCTTTTAGTTTAGAATACACTTTCAAAAATAAAAGACACATAAGGCAAATAAAGGAGAACTGGTGAAAAAAACAGGAAGAAATAGATAAGAAAATAACAATCACAGTTCCTTAATAAGCTAATTAACGTTCACTCCTGACTAAGCAATTCAAGAACAACCACAACGAGGGATAGATATTTCGTGTTCTCCTTTTTCTACTCTCCTTATTATCCACGTACCGCATCACTACGGAAGGATTGGTATAGACGTACCCACGAAGGAGGGAGTCTCCTCAGCAGGGGCAGGGTCTCAGCAATGAGCTTTGTGTGTTTGTACGTTGTTTGTGTTGACAAAATGTGAGGGAAGCCTGTTACACGGCTCGGCAGTTCAGCAAGAAATTCCGCGGTTTCCCCTCGTATACACGGTTCGACTCCGCATGTGTGCCCTTTCTGTGAACACAGTAGCTGTCCCACCGCGAAATTTCATCTTTTGATAAAGAGGACTACGTTAGGATAGTGCAGTTTAATAGAAGATGGAAACACAAGGGCAAAGAGCGTCAGGAGGTAGTGTTCCCACGGGATGCCCTCCATCTGATGCAAAAACTGTCTTCCCCCCTCACATCTCTCGAATTTCAAAACCGTTGTAAAAACCCAGCCAAAAAACGCAGCACTGTGGCCACTGCACATCTTCCACGCAGCACACCCACTAGGTTCGTTACTGGCAACACAAACGAGTATCGGAAAAAAACAACAACTTTATTCTGGCAACGTAACCAGCTTTTCTCAACTTTCTTTTTTTTTCAAAAACAATTAAAAGGAAAAAACGTACCGAAAAGAGCGAGCTTTTTTAAAGAGAGAACGCGGGTTCGCTGGGACTTGGTTTTTCACCAAAAAGATTTATTTGAAAGCTAACTTAAGTACACGGAACGCTGTCTTCCAAATACGGACTGAAACGTGAAAGCTGCTATTACCCTAAATAAGTTATTGTCTCGCTCGATCATCATTTCCGCCTAAGCGTCAGCATCAGGTATACATCTTCATTTATACTTCCAAAAAGACAGACCTACGGGAAAATGCAAGCAGGAAACGGGGACAGTTTCCCAACACGAACGCGGTGCACACGAATCCCAGTCCGCGTCTTAGCAAATAAGTTTTCTGATCCGCCTATTTCCTTAATTTAAAAACAAATATTTACTTAAAATATGCCAACTAATGGTGCTCCACTTGTTCTTTCGCGTGTCAATTTTTCTCCGTTTTTCCCTTTGTTACTGGTTGGCATAGCAACGAGAATCCGGTGTGGACCCATAACCTGAGCAACAAAACGATGCTAATGGGTCTTTGTTGGGCGTTCTATATAACCCCTAACGTGCTGCTGTGTGTGTTTTTGCCCAGGTGTATTATATTAACGTGTGCAACCCCCTTTTCTTTGGCTTTCTATTAAAGCCTCAAGTAAATCCCATTTTTCAATTTAGCTGTTGTATGCGTGGTGTATAATAGGCTAAATTTAATGCGCAAAGGGGTGAAAAGCTGCAAGTATAGAAATGCAGATGTTAAATAGAAAATGTACCTCATTTTCCCCCTTGGTACGCTCGTCTACGTTTTCCCCGTCCTTTTCCATTACCGTAGTAATAAATTAACCAGCCGGGCAGTAACCAAATGGAAACTTGATTGATTTTAGTTCGTGACAAAACAAACAAGCTTCCCTTCAAATGGTTGAATTCGCCGTTCACTAAGTTAGGTTTTAGAGTGGTGTACGGAAACGAGTGTTGTTGTGCACGCTACTAATGTGAAAAAAATTGCCAAAGGTCACAATATTTTATTTCTTCCCGTATTTTTTTCTCTTTACACGTAGGTTTGGAAGCCCGTGTCGTGCAACCAACACTCGTTTTCTCTCCCGTTGTTGCCGTATAAGGAAGGAAGAACAGAAATCCGTAAAAATTCTCCTCACCGTTCCCCCTGCGACCTGACCTGCTGTGACCTGGGCGGTTGAGGGACACAAGTCGCTTTGGCGGTGTACCAAAGACCCTGATCTCCCTTGATCATCGTCTCTCCCTTAATTGGATTGAGTCACGATCCCATCTCGCGCTTTCCTGCTCGGGCCTAACGTCTCTCCCTACTGCAACCCTGAAATTTCGCCGAGGGCACTTCTGGGGTCCTAGGGTTAACTTTCTACTTCCAACGAAAAAGGAGCAAATATAGGACAAAAAGAACGTGTCCCTCCAACGACCCCAAGTAACAAGCCCAGGCAAATGCAGGTATAAGAGCAACTTACCCATAAAGCGTCAAGTATATAGCCTAACAAGGGCGTGGTCGACTATTTCGTAGCCACCTAGGGTGATTGCTTCGGAAGGTGCAAGCCATCGATTTGGTTTCTTTTTCCGTTTCCAACTCAAAAAAATAAAAACTGGGACCCTCATATAACTTACCATATGCTCCACTTGAAGTAAAACGTCGCTGTTAAAATATCTCCGTTAAACAGAAGCTGCACATGTCAAAGCTTTTTTTTCAAAGAGATAATTGCAAAAGAAGGTGAAACTCTCCGGAGACCCCACTCGACTCTTGTGTGTGAGTCATCTACTTGATCTAACTTGTGCTTGTACACTACAGTATCCACTCCAAGCCTAACCCCTCTCTGCGCCGGAAGACTCACGTGTGTTCGCGAACAAAAGCCTGCGACATGGTATCTACAACAGGCTTTTCAATTCACCCTCTTCTTTGCATTCGTTGAACAGCATCTTTATTCTCCAGCAAACTAAAAGGAATTGCTCTAGGACTTGCAAGCCTCTTTAACCCAATTCAACTTTTTCTCCCTACAGAAGACTACCAAAACTTGACTCCCTCTTCCTCAAAGACTCGAAAAAAAAACTCCGAGCCATCAAGTAGATGAAACCTTTGTGATCTTTATCAACTTTGGCAGTTTCTTGGTCCCGTGTCCCAGAATTTCCTTTGCCTTGAATACCTTCTCTCCCACAAAATAATTAAGATGCCACGCATACCGATTCTAAACATGGAATACGCGGAAGCCAAAGAGCTTTTCTTCCAACGCGTCCAGGAACCACACATGCAACGAAAGCTGGTTCTAGTAATCGTATCCATCGCACTCTTACTAGATAACATGCTTTACATGGTCATCGTACCAATCATTCCCGATTACTTGCGAAGACTTGGATCTTGGGACACGCACGTCGAGGGCGGCGAGTACGTCACAGAGCCGAACCGCTGGCACGTCAACTCGACCGGCAATTACAGTGTGGTCGAGAACAAGACTGCTCACCTAATTAACGGCGTAATAGTGTACGAAAACGAGGATTCCGCCATTGGGGTCCTTTTCGCATCCAAAGCCATCGTCCAGTTGATGGTGAACCCTTTTTCCGGCGCCTTGATTGACCGCGTCGGGTACGAGCTGCCAATGATGATTGGATTGGCCATCATGTTCTTCTCCACCGCTGTCTTCGCATGTGGTCGAAGCTACGGCATACTGTTCTTTGCCCGGTCTCTTCAGGGTGTGGGTTCCGCGTTCGCCGATACTTCGGGCTTGGCTATGATCGCCGACCGGTTCACCGAAGAAAGCGAACGAACCAAAGCTTTGGGAATCGCTTTGGCTTTCATTTCGTTTGGTTGCCTTGTTGCCCCACCATTTGGCGGTTTGCTGTACGAATTCGCCGGAAAAGAATTCCCATTCTTGGTCCTGTCCCTCGTATGTCTGGCGGACGGGTTTATGTTACGCTTAGTCATGAAACCCTATGGCATGGTCCAGCTTAAAGAAGCCATGAACAATGCTGGCAATTACCAAGGCCAACAACCTGTAGGTATCCCAATCTGGCGTTTGCTAATGGACCCTTACATCGCTGTCTGTGCCGGGGCACTCATGATGTCCAATGTTTCCCTCGCCTTCCTTGAGCCCACCATCTCGGTCTGGATGATGGACAACATGGACGTCAAGCAATGGCAACTAGGCATGATTTGGCTCCCTGCATTCGTTCCACACGTTGCGGGCGTCATTCTTACGGTCAAAATGGCTCGACAGTACCCTCAGTATCAATGGGCCATGGCCGCAGGCGGTCTGGCGTTAGAAGGACTCTGTTGTCTCATCGTCCCTTTCGCGCGGTCTTACTGGGTTTTAATGATTCCAATCTGCGGTATCTGTTTCGGTATTGCGTTAATTGACACCGCGCTTCTGCCGATGTTAGGTTACCTGGTCGATGTTCGCTATGTCTCTGTCTACGGAAGCATCTACGCTATTGCTGACATCTCTTACTCAATGGCGTACGCTATTGGACCCATCATCGCCGGTGGTGTGGTAGAATCAATCGGATTTTTGGCCTTGAATATAGGAATCGCCGTTTCAAACCTACTCTACTGCCCCGTACTCATGTTTCTCCGTCATATTTACGACTACAAGCCCTTCGAAGACGACGAGGCGAACGTTCTCATGTCCGATCCTCCGGAGAAACAGTATCAGACCTATACTCTCCAAGACGCTACCAGCCCAGTACCAGTATCCCACGAAAAGAAAAACCACTTAGAATACGGCAAGTCCAGCAACGGCAATAATGGCAAGTACTCCACGGAATACACTCCCTTCGAGGAAACCAACGTTGACCAGGGATACGTTCAAGGTAACGGAGAGAACGGCTACGCCAATTTTGCCGACTTTAACAGCCACACGAGCTACGAAATGCAACAACGAGAATCACGGACGGTACCCCCACCGCGGCCTGCCTTGCCCCAACATATCGCCATGAATCCCATATCACAACCCCAATCACAACCGCAAACTCACGGTAGTTGGTTCAAGTCCGACGCTGTTAACAATACGCCAAAGAACGACACAAATCCTTTCCGATAGAATCGAATCCAAACTTTCTCTGAAGTATCTGTATATTTTCTTCGCCATTCGGTCTTTTGGAATGTAACCTCCACCCCCTAACCTGTTCCCTTTATACCCCTCTTAAATTCTTGCGCAACATCTCATTTTCCGTAGTATTTTTTTTTTAAATTTTGAGTCCTATGCAAACGTTTTGACAGCTTTGACTGTGAGATCCAGTTGTGTTGCCCTGCCAACCAGTTTAATCCCTTATAAAAATTTCACACCTAATTTCCAAAAGAATACATTAGGGTGCAGAGGGGAAAGGGAAAATAGGCTCTGCTCCCCATGCCCGCGGACGTTTCTTGAAGCAAGTGTAACATGCAATAAGTTAACTATTTCGTCTCTCTGCCGCAGAATGAATGATTCATTCCTTACCTAAATGAGCCATTTTTTTCTCTGTGTCGCACGACTTGAATTGCCCTGATTATTTTGTAGATTTTATCTTTTGCTCCAAAAGCCGAACTTTTGCACTCGGAAAAGTAAATTTTGCCCCGTGTCTTCTTTCTGTTGCTTATACGGTGTACATAACTTGGTGTGAGACAATATGATGGGTACTATTTTTTCTTCTTCTATCTATCAGATGATATCATTCCAGCTGTGCTAAAAAAAATATAGAAAATTTATTACTGAGAAGAGCCCGGGCCTAAAGTGCAATGGTGCAAATGTCGTAAAGATAATGGCTGTCGAATTTCCCTCCTTCTCTTTCGAAAAGAAAGCCGTCGAACTTTGCTGTCTTTACTCCTTAACTTATTGTTGAATTATTTTGTTTTGGTTTACTCCATGTTTTGGTTTACTGCCATGTGTTCTAATTCGTTAGGATCGAATCCTATTTCCCAGTCAAGCCCCTTAACCCTTAATCCTTCCAAAATCTATAGCTTCAACCAAAACTTGTGTAAATAACAATACATGTTAATGTTGACAAATTTATCTCTCTACCTACCTAACCAAGGAATATTACTTCACGGTATTTTATGCGCCCGTTTCGTTCATTGCATTACGATATATCTGTAGTCTAAAATCGAAGAAAAACTCTTGCAAGGCAAAAAAAATTATTTCCCTTCAGAATTCGAAAAGCGAAGCTTGAGGAAAGCGGATTTTCCACATCATTCCACAAAATGCTCCTTCTCTGTTCTGTAACTGCAGTGGTACCCATTGTTCTTTGATCTTTTATACCAGTCGCTGATAAGACTCGTGGTGATCCTTGCTTTATAGGAGCTGGCTCGCAAAAGGGAAACCCACAGAAACCTACCTACAACCTTTTATATGTTATTCGCGGCACCCTCGCTGGCAAGTGAAGCTGAGCTCCGACTTAAGCCATGGGCAAATCGTCTTGGATCAAGTGGGATCTAGTCACATAGTCAATGACATGCTAATGTCAATCCCAGTTTCGCCGCCAGCCTCACCTACAAACCACGAGACATTTCCAGCCTAAAACATCTCTTTTTACGAGCTGGGAAGAGAGAGAGGGAGAGAGAAATCCTACAAGATCAAAAGAAAACTCAGGCCATCTCTTTAATGCAAAACCCAAATCGTTAGAAGACTGAACTTCGTAATGAGGACGTCTAACATTTCCTCGTTAAAGACGTCAGGTGCCAGGTTACAAGCGATCAACACAGTACTTTTTAACGCTGTGTTTGACATTGCATGTCGCTACAGCGACGGGAACAGACGGTTCTGGGTACACGCATTACTTGCTGCACCGCACTTCGGGTGCTGAGTCTCCCTATGCGAGTACGACCCAGCATCTACCCTTATGCTAATCACAAAGACATCGCAGGGCGAAAACGAGGGCGCTCGGCCGCGCCAAGCTTGCGTCAGCCCCCTGATTTAGCTAACGAGCTTCCTTCCCTCTCTTGCATCTTTCTCTCTTTAGTTTCCTTTTAACTTTTTTTTTGTACCCCCATGAGTCTCACCCGGAAACTTGCCGGTCCCATACCACCTCAAAAGCTTGAAGTTGCTCAGCATCGTCAATGAGATCCGACTATATACCTATTTTTTATTTGTAACCTATAACCTCGAGCATCTTTAAAACTTCCCAAAGTCTCCCAACAAAATGCCACACATTTGGAAAACAAAGAAGATCTAATAAACCACTACGTGAAGGCGGAACCCGGAACCGCCGAATTCCCAGGTGACACGACCGGGAAATGCGTTCATCTTCCCGCTTATTTTTTCTCCTTGACAAAGTACACTTCCATCGCTTTTATTTCTACGAGATAGATCTGGCACTATTTCCCTTGGTACCGAGTCCACGTCAGCCATAAAATACTTTAGACACGACGCATTTCTCTCTTCCCTTCAACCGCCGTTAATGTTTCCTTCCGACGTCGGGAAGTAACAGCCGCGGGTCCGCGACACCTTGAAAGCTTCACAGCCAAGCAACAATTCTCTCTTTTTTTAGATTTTTTTCTCATCCTGAATAGCCTAACTTTCTTGATTCCTATAAGTTACCCCGAATGACAGAAGGGGCGGAAGACTTGAGGCCTTCGACGACAATGACTTAATTGACCCCACACCCCGTAACGTGGCAAGGGGTACTCCAAATGAGGCAATCCATATACTGAGGCAGGAGTAGGGGAGGGGGGCAGAGGCAGACGGTAACAGCTCCCAATCCTTCTATGTTTGTGTTGCCATTCTGTACGTTCCATGCTGCAGCATTTACTTGAGCAGTACAACGCAACAACGCTTTCGGGCCTAGGCCGTTTGTTGCCATTGCACCCCTAAGTCTGGAGAATTTTGTCTCTCCCTTGCCGCTCGCTCTTTAAACACATATACAAGTCTACGGGAAGTACGTGAAGCGACTCCCCAAGCTCCTATTTTCCTCGCTGCACGTATTGTTACACTACTGAACCTCCATAAATATTCCGTCTAGCTCGTGATTCTCCCCTTCCTTCTATTTTCTTAGTGTCCAAATAAAATGGACGCTTCAATTGCCGTCAGCCTATTTTTTTTTCTCCGGTAACGGAAGCATTGATATTGGTGCACCATTTTAAGTGTAACACATGAGAAGCCCTGAGGTTAATCAATCCTAGTATATCATATCCTGCAATATACATCCCATAACCCACACAACTTCCCCACTGAGAGGCAGGGTGCATCACGAAAGATCCTAAGTGAAGGCTGATGAAATATGACGGGGTTCATCAAAACATCATCTCTCATCTCCACCAACGTACGATCATCCCTTTGAGGGCGTGAGTAACAGGCAACGGGTACGCACATGCGGTAAAGGGACAGGAAAATTTGGCGAGGTTAATTAACCCAATTTGTATTTCGCGTGATCACCCAAACAACATATATAGGTCCAACACCGACGTTTTATATTTATTGAGGAAGAAACTAAAGAAAAATTGAAGAGTTTGTCTTTTAAAAAGGAAGGAACGCTCGTCGAAAAGGTTTCGAAAGCTAGCAGATTTACCTGAGATGATTGCTGTACAAAAGATGTGAGGCCTCTGGAAAACCCCAGAGAAAAAATGGAGAAATAAAAAAAATAAGAAAACTATTTTCCTGATTGCCTCGTAACTTGATTTCGCTCTTTGTTGTGCTGTGCTTATACTCCGTAGACTTGCTCCCAAGAAAATTGGCCGTGGTTATTGGGGCTTCTTTGGCTGGGATTCGGAGTCGGATTCACGTTCAGCATCGACTTTCAATGAACTCCGTTGCTGCAACCAATATAAGCACCAGCACCGACAGCAACTACCACGTAAGTAAGATGAACCTTATTGAACCTCCCGCAAAACACCTTCCAGGTTTCCTTTTATCTCTACCTTCTTGTATTTCCTCCCTTTCTTTACTCCCGTGACAAAGAAAAATTGGGGCGTTCAATACTCACCAAAGGAAAGCGTTCAAAACTTAGGAATTGGAAAGTTTTCCCTTAGCTCCTCGCACATTTCCACTTTACCTAACGTAATATAACTTCATCATCCATGCTGTTATCTTCCAACTGAGGGGAGGAAGATTTGGTGAAGCCTTGAATACTAACTACTCGTTTGTATACGTGCGCGGCGAATGCTTTGGCTTCTGCACTCATTTGCATACCTAACTCTACAGTAACGTTCGCCTTGCTTATCCATATCAAAACATACATATCGACTCACGGAGTTCCTTGATAAAACTAAAAAATGACAAAAAAATTCAACATGGTAACACTTGTCAAATAACGAAGATCAAGTTGTTTACCCATGACCATGAGGGTACTGAATTGAGCTCTTTGAGACTACGATGACAGGTGGAGAGTGGGTTTG
This sequence comes from Lepidurus apus apus, assembly GCA_022832285.1. NCBI lineage: Eukaryota > Metazoa > Arthropoda > Branchiopoda > Notostraca > Triopsidae > Lepidurus > Lepidurus apus. The sequence goes on along the minus strand of JAGJRO010000624.1, from coordinate 12,069 downwards.
TCAGGTGTCAAAAACAGATACATGCAAAAAGGAACGGACAACCTATAACGAGGTCGCCAGCACGATGCGATGCACAGGAAATGTACGTCCAGATTGCTTTTCCATAAAACATAGATTTCTGGGAGATGAAGTTCGGATTCGTACGAAAAAGATAAAAAAAATAGGAAACTTTCTGGGAAGGAACACAGGAACAACAAAAAGTGGAGACGAAAAGAGAAAACACGAGACGTTCTCCTGGGAACCGCCCTTAACTTCGTTACCTGGCTTGTGCTCCATGTGCAAAAGGGGGAGGAAGAAGCGAAGACAGTCGTAAGCATAAGCAATGAGGCTGTGACATCTTCATCGACCCGTTTCAGAAGTCTGAATCATTTCACCTCAGATAAAACCATCTCTGACAAGCAAAGTTTGCCACGCTCTAAAACACTATATCCCTTCTAAGTATAAATTAAGTTACGAGAAAAACTTGTGCAATGCGGAAAGTTAGCCCACGTTCAGGTTTGTTGAGCAGAAGCACACCAGTTACGACTTACATTTTAGAATACGTTGACTAGCGAAATGCTCAGTACAAATTAAGGAATTTTACCATCTGCCCTTCCCATCGCTCTATCTCTGTAACTGTTATCCATCTTGTCAACTCGGATCACGTACCAACGCTTGGAGCCATTGGTTTCCGAAACTTTCTGTGGAGGGAAGACGGAGTGAACATGTTCCACTGCACAAGCTAAGGCTAATATATCCCACAAGTCAGGCACAAAAAAGTACGAGAGCGAAAAAAATCTAAGACTACTGCCAGGGAGGAAATGTTAGGATTAATACGACTAAATCGTGAGGACAAAGGTCCTAGCCAACGCTCCAAGATAACTTCCCCCTATTGACGAAACCTAACAATAGAGCATAGAGAAATCTTGAAGAAAATTAACTGAAGCTACGAATTTGTTTAAAACGCCTGAGAAGGAAAACAAACAAGTAAAAACAAGCTTCTGTGATATGACGTAACATACTTGCTACGACAAACAACTTTTCAGCAAATCTACATAGGAGAAAAAAAAACACTATCTCGATTTCGCTAAATAAGGTTAGGTTTATATCTGTACACACTCGTTACTGTACATAGAAAGCAGTCTGAGCTATGAGCTTGCAACTCTTCACTTTCGCTTTGCGGTTCACATATTTGGACTACATTAGCATAAATACAAACCCGAACTCCAGAGATTTTATCAGCGACTGTTGCTTATTTCATTGCGCATAAGAACGAAACCGATGGATACTGAAGGTGCTGTAGAGCTACTCGACTAGTTGCAACAAGGCTGTATAATCTAAAAGGAACTTAATAATTAGTAATAAAGACATTTCACTTAACACTCGGAACACTAAAAACACTATTTCAGTAAAGCTGTCCGAGTTTTCTAAAAAGACTGCGACCACCTTGTGTCGCCTTGTGATGGTTAGACGCTTACGCCATCTAAGTTAATATACCTTAACCATAACTATAGTCAGCATTTTTAGGCGGTTAGCATGGCTATTGGAAAAAATCGGGAACAAGGTTTTTTGAGAATCGATTTTGCTTATTTACGCGTAATGTATGCCTTACATTTTCTTTTTTTTTACTACGAAGTGCGCTACCAAAGAAATTATTTTTAGTCTGCTTTCTTTATAAATGTAAGAAACTACGTTGATCTATTTGAATTGTTTTGATCGGTTGGGCGGAGGCGACGGGTTCGTTATTGGTTCAACGGTAAAACCCCGTGCACGTTTATTGAGTCTATTCTTCGGTACAATTTGTAACGCGTCGGTAAGTCAAGAAGTCACTATAGCATCTAATGACCGAGTGAGCGTATCTGGCTAAAAACCAAAACAGGGAAAAGGGCAAGAAGGAACTGAGCGAGAGAGGAAGAGCGTGTATATACATGCTTGGTCTGGAATGTGCTGAATGGGCTAAACAATACACAAAAGGAAATTATCGGTTTAAACAAATGGTGCATGAGAGAGAAGGAAAGGCGTCGGTGATCTGACAAAAGGCATCCTGGTCTAGTGTTCCTGGCTGGATAGGAGCTAAGAATTGTTAGTTAGCAAGATGTGGTTTGGGGTCAAAAGAAGATGTGGTTTTCTCCCGTTGGACTTTAGTTTAGCCTAATGGAATGATCAGAATTAAGTTAAAATGATCAGCCAATGGTTTTAGGTTTTTTCTTCACATTAAGTTGCAAATGAATTACCGTTGGTGACGTATGTATTGCATATAATTATATAATTTATTTTAATATTGGAAGGAAATGTAGGCTTTTTTTAACTAGAGCTATGAAACGTGTACAACTTTAAAGATTTTTCTCGCAATATATACATGGTTTAGGAAAATGTGTTCTGAATTTCCCCATGGCCTTTCTCGGCTATTCCCAAGCCAAGGAGTATTGTGGTGAAGCGACGTTAGATGGTGCTACAGGCACGAGAAGAGAGTGAAAAGAACGGAGAGCGAAAAATTGAGGGACTATCGAAGACGGCGGAAGCGATTGTGCGAGCGCGCGAGTTTTGATAGTTGCTAAACAAAAGCTAAAGTCCCTAGCCAAACAGGGCCGTATTTCCCATAAGGCCAGGGTTGATATACCGCGCTACTCCCTTTACCGCGGTAAAATATTTTACCGCAGTCTTTTATTGCGGTAATTTTAAAATTACAGCATTTACCGCATTACCATAAGCCTTTGAAAGTACCGCGCGGTAGCGGTAAAATCGAATTTTTAAGGCCACGGTGGAGCCCCGGCATCGCAACGCTTTGCTGGACATGACGTCACTTTACGCTCCAATCGTTGAACCAATCGTTGAACCAATCGTTTGAGTCACGTGACCTAATGGGAAGCGTGCTTTGGCTGGTTATGCGACTCCACGCGGTTTGAAAGCCAAACATTCCATGATCTGAAGCCCAAATTCAAGCATCGAACCCAAAAAAAGCCCAAGCAGAAATTCTCCGGCTTTTTCCTTATTCAAAGACAGTCATAAAATTTGCATTTTTTTTACCGCTACCGATTACCGCTACCGCATCAAACTAAAAGTATCGCGGTAAATACTTACCGCGGTACGGTAATCGAAAATCTCTTTCCAAAATCCGTTAACGGATAGCGGTAAAAAAAATTACCGCTGTCAACCCTGCATAAGGCCAACCTAGGCCATGGCCTAGGGCGCATCAGGGGGGGGTGCAGAATTGTGCTTTGCCTATGGCGCAAAATTGTGTAAGCACGGCCCTGTAGCCAAAAGTTACTTTCCCTTCCTTGATAGGTGCCTTGTGTCATTAAACTTATTATGTCAATCTCCCTTTTTTTAATTAGCGTAATCGCAATTTATGCTACAGTATGTAGTGGTGAGGCGTCATTCTTTAAGAAATTTTGAATCGAGTTCAACACTAACGTCATCTGTTTTCACGTTTGAACTTGTTCGGTAAGTTGCGGAAATTTGATTCAGCTTTTTTCGCATGCTGAGCCGTACTGAAATTCTATACATTTATTAAATTAGTCGTAAAGTTAGACTAGCAACCAGATCCACAAAAAGGTTGCAAGCTTACTATTCCTTAAAACAACGCTTGTTGGGTAAACGCCCCGCTTCGCGAGTTTGCCCAGCTCGAGAAATGTCATTTCTGCGAAGGTAAAAAAATATTATAACTTGTTATTGAAATGGTCAGAAGCACACGTAGTAGACGCATATAAGACCGGGAAAATCAAGAACTGCACTATCGAACTCGCTTTAACTCTAAGTTTAACTATTACGGTTAAATTCATGTCGGTCTTCATTAGCGAAGAGTGAAGCGTCAGCCAGTTATTCATGTGTCCTAGGTTAATTTGTATCAGTCAATGCAGGGGGAAAAATTAACTTCTGCTGACAATTTAACTATAAGAAGGGGTCATTCAATGGGAAAGAGGATCATGTTTTGCACGGATAGGAAAATAAAGCTGCTAAGAAAATGTTCAAGAACACTACACTCTTTATTCCTACTGTGTAAATATAAACGACTTCATATTCTATTTAAATTCAATACCACTTCATTGTTCAAATTAAAAACAGGCCTAATTGTTATTATACATTGAAAACCCCACAATATCGTGATGTGTTAGAAAAAAGTTTACTGTTGGGAAAGCCTTTATGTTTTGTGGAATCAGTTGCGGACAAGGATTTACAGCTCAAAACTTCAAGAGGGGAAAACGCTATAAATTAAAAACTTGAACACAATCTACGGGTCGCCAATTTATAACCAGGCTTTTCCTTCGTTAAATATCTTTTTATGCAGTGGATAGAAAGGTTTCTACATCTTTTTTCGTTCACGTACACTCGTCGTTTTGAGTAGAATCTCATGAGGCATTCTTGAATTTGCAAAGACAAGGGTAGTATTCCAGTTTCTGACTCAAGTACTATCGTAGGGTGGTGACGAAGGCGCCAATGGCTGTTAGTTATAGTGCCAATCTGTAAACTTTTTTCTAACAGTAAAATTTTTTCTAACACATCACGATGAAAACCTACGGTGAAGGGCGTGCCAGTTTGTAAGGGCCGCCCAATGTGATAACGTTCTGTGATATCCCCTTCCCCAACCCGTTCTAAAAAATGTTCGTTTTAACAATAAACTTTGGCAACAGGCTTATGCCTATATACGCCAATTTTAACTAAAAAATATATAAATAAACTTAAATATAAATTACAATTATTATCGAATACAATACGTATTCATATAAATAACCCCAAGCCCTTCCAAATCCGCCGTCAGTTTTGCGTTATTTGTTTGAGGCGTTTAAAAGCCGAAAGACTTGCATCTTGATTAGAAAGGCTGATGGCTGTTGTTCAATGTAAATAAAGAATATTCCTTGGATAAAATCTAATCTACGAACATGCATACATACTTGTTTTCTCTCTATCTGAAATCTAGACATTACGATGCTTACCCAAACTACCCGTACCGTCAATGACTCACACCCTGGAATACTACCTGGAAGCCGTGAAAATTGCTGCTCCTGATCGTTACGATCAAATAAAGCAATGGGTCAGGGAAGACTGGTTGGAGCCCACAAACGGAATAGGTGTTCAGCTCCAAGATTTTATTTTAAAACGTCGGGAAGACCAAGACAATTGGGTACAAGTCACTAGCATTTTAACTTTAAAAATCGTAAGCTATAACAGGATAGCCATTGTTTCACATTCAAGGCTTATGATTGGTGGACAGATGACATGTATTTCAAAAATCCAATTCCGTTGCCCGTTAATTCCAATCCCGGCATGATATTTCCATATTCAACGAAAGGGCTTAATGGCTTCACCTACTCGGTAGCGCGTTTCGTAGAATGTGTTTTGGACTACAAAAGCTTGATTGATAAGTAAGATTCAACATTGGAAATGTGCTACATGGATGTAATCAATGAAAACAACGCGTTTTATTACAGAGAGCTTCTACCTCAGGATGTCGCAGCGTCAAGGGAAAAAGGGCAGCCTTTGTGCATGCAGCAATACCAGAGGTTGTTTACCGTCTGCCGCATCCCGGGCACGGACAAAGACCATCAACAATTCAGTCCCTCCAGCCCCAACGAGCACATCATTGTGGCATATAAAAACCAGGTCCCCCAAAACTTACCTTTGTGACGTATTCCAGTTGTTTATGCATGACGCTCATGTGAGTTGATGTGGACGAGACTTTCTGCATGTTTCAAGCACCCTGACGGAAAAGCTTGGGAGTTTTGCCTTGCAAATCTTAAGGCATCCTATCTTTAACCATCAAATTTGTATAGTTCTGGAAAGTGGAGGTGAGAAAAGCTGGTAAAAGACTAACCTTAGACAAGATATGGAGCCAATTAGTGTATATCTACCATGATCGAGCATCGGGCGAAAAGGAAAGTCTTGCAACCCTGCCTCCCGTGGGAATATTGACAACAGAGGTGCGGACCACTTGGGGTGAGATCCGCCAGCATCTTCTGAAAGGTAAAGTTTCTTCAGCGTTCTCAGTCTTCCCTTCCCGTCACTTTCTTGTAACCCAACCATAAATACTTTCGATGACCATGGAATCAGCAGATCCTATCAATTTGCAATCGTTGCAACATTTGGAAAGTTGTCTAATGTTGGTCTGCCTCGATGAACCTTTGTCGTTACATTTTAATGCCGACAACACTTTGAAGGAACGTGATGATACTAATAAACTTCTACAAATGATCCATGGGGGCGGTAGTCACTATAACTCATGCAATCGCTGGTTTGATAAAACTATACAAGTAATAAAGTTTTATAAATATATTAAATAATGGGCCTCATTTCTAAACATTGGTCACACGGTGCAGTTCATCTTCAGTCCTGACAATGTCTCGGGATTTTGTTATGAACATTCGGCTGCAGAAGGTATCGTAGTGGTGCAAATGGTAGAAACCGTCTTGCAAAATTTGAAGGCTACACCCCTGGATGAAATACTCAATACCCATTCCGTCGAACTGCCCAGGCTTGACAACATTCCTTTGCTCCTTCAATGGAATCTGCAGGACGACATTGAAGCGGTCATTCGTTCCGCCATCCATAACATGGATAGGTAAAAAGGAAGAAAAAAATGTGAAAAACAATTATATAACTTAGAGTCCAAGTCTTGTAAACCTGGGGGGAAAAAAGAAACTGACACACTTCCTATCTAGATTGGTAGAAAGCTTGGATTACCGAGTGTACCACTTCACGGATTATGGCAAAAACTTCATTAAGACTTGCAATATTAGTCCTGATGTTTACATCCAACTTGCTCTTCAACTCACCTACTACAAGTATATCAATTAATCTCAAATGTATGTACTAAATGTCCGATTGCTAACTTATCGAGCATCACAGACTGCATAACCAGATGTGTTCCACCTACGAGAGCGCTTCGACACGGAGATACCGCTATGGCCGCGTTGATTGCATTCGTTCATCAACCTTACCTGTCCTAGTTTGGATTCAGGCAATGGCAAACAAAGAAGAGGTCTAAAAAGCTCCATAGGCCCGGAAGAAAGAACGGAACCTAATATATCTTGCCCGACTTTCGCTTTCCCCGTAGGACCAGAACTGCCGCCCGCTTTTCACGTCAGCCGCCCAGTACCAAACGCAACTTATGGTAGCAAACATTCTGGGTCAAGGCATGGACATTCATTTATTGGGTTTGCGCGAAGCAGCGAAACTTCAAGAAAACAAGAAGGCCTTGCAGCTATTTGCGGACCCTAGTTACGAAGCCATCAACCATTTTTCACTTTCTACTTCCCAGGTAAATTATACGCATACCTCTCAGCATGTAAAAAAATCGAAACGTAAAAATTCCCAAATTGTCTAATCCGAGTTCTACTATTGCTGAACGAATTGTAGATCCCTACCCAAACAGCTTCTTATATGGGTTATGGGCCCGTAGTTCCTGATGGCTATGGGGCTAGTTACAACCCTAAAGAGGCCGAAATCTTGTTCGGCATTTCGTCGTTCCACTCTTGCGAAGCAACCAACACGAGTCGTTTTGTTGAAGCTTTAAAGGAAAGTCTACTCGCTATACGAAACCTGCTGAAAACGAGTCCATAAGCCTACGAACTACCCGTGCCCAACTCTAGTCACACTATAGACAAAACCACAGAACACAGGTTTACGTATAAACCTAAATTACAGCTGATAAAAACACCACTAGTCGTCCGTTAGGCGTCGCTAACAACTTGATGTGATTATTAAACTTGGCTGTGAAACTTATTTAAATGTAGTTATATAACTGTTATATTCCCGGTTAAAGATACGGTTTATGTTTGGCTTGTTGTTGTTGCACAAATCAAACCACGTGGTTTATTGGGCATATTTTAAAGTCTATGTGTATTAAAGAAAACAAAAATACCAGTTTGTTGGGTGTTTGACATGGCATAAGACAGGCGATTTAAAAAAGTTTTTCCCTTTACAGAAAAGGAAACGAGCTAAATCTTGATACCTGCTGGCTGTCCCTTTGTTTCTTTACACGTAAAGAAGGGGGTTCTAGGGCATGACCCACATGAGTTGGCGGGAGCTTTTACTGCTTAAACAGTGCATAATGCCAGATCCTCGTAATACACCTTTGACCGCTAACTCACAAATGAAGCAAGGAAACCATCAAGTCGGCCCAGCAACAAAGTGGAGAAAGTGCACATCCATCGACGTCCCAAGCTCGTCGTGATTCTTGGATATAAGGATGGGTGGGAAGTAAACGCAAGAGAAAGACACCAGCCATACAATCTGGTTAGTGTAAGTCGGGCACCAGAACACCTGGGAACCAGAGAAAGCTTCTTCTTCTTACTTTACTTTCAAGCCCAAAATTGGACGATACTTTTAGTGAAGATTCACTTCACTTCCTTTTATCAAATGCACAAAACAAGCGTCACAAAACCGCCCCCGATTGCAGTTTTTGCAATGGGGGCATGTTATACAACAGGTATTTCCTAGAGATGAAAACATGAAATGTCTGAACCAACTTTCATACCTTCATGTACCATCAGCAACCTACATTACTCAAAAAGAAAGCAAATAAGTACATAGAAGAGTTAGGGTGAAAGTTTTGCAATGGAGTAATAACACTTACAGTTTAACAAAATTAAACAAAAATAGGGTTAAACAACTGAATCTTAACAGTTCAGACTTGCCCTTGTTATGAAAAGAGTTCAGTACCCCGATCTTTTGTGTTCATCGCTATACTGCTGCGACCCTATTTTTTCTTATAAATGTTTATTTTTTTCCGTCCGAAAGTTGTAACTATAATGCCTGAGATCCAAGACCCCCGTGCGCTTTTTCTTAGACTTTTAACAAACAGCCCTAACTGTCGTAAGCCTAGAACGAGTTTCTTGAAGAAGCTCCGCCTTTTTTTTTCTCTCCCACAGCGGTGTTTCCGAACTTTCTCCGAATGGATCAGGAATCCTCCATTCGCTATAGATTGAGGAACCGACCGAACCGAATATAAAAGCTTGAGTCTTTCCAGAAGAAAACCACAGAGCAGCTCCACCGTCAAGTGCAAGCATACAGCCTATTTTTCTTTCCAGCCAAGACAAGAGCGAAGGACCATGAATCGTTTCGTAAGACAATTTAATTCGGTTCTTTTAAGACGTTTACTCATTTTTTTTTCTTACAGACTGCTTTTATCGTTTGTGCCTTGGTGGCCACTGCCCTTGCTTCCCGTAAGTTTTGTCAATTATTACAATTATTTTGGAACTAGAAATATTAAAATACTATTAATTCCGTATAGCTGACGGCCATGGTCACGGACATGGACACGACGATCACAGTCATGGTCAAGATCATGGATCTGCTGCTGGTGCATATGCTGGAACTGTTGCTGATACCGGATATCCCCAACAAGCAGGTCACCAGACCGTCCAACAACCCGCTTATCAGCCTCAAGCTGCGTACCAACCCCAGCAACAAAAATACCAACAGCCTCAACAACACTACAGTGCTCCACAAGCGCACAGCCCTCCTCAACAATCTTACCAGCAGCCACAACAGCAATACCATGCTGCACCCGCCCCAGTTCAGTCTCAGGCTTCTTATTCCGTAGGTCAATACCAACAGCAGGCAGCTTATCAGCCTCAGCAAACCGCCTACGCTGCCCCTCAGCAGCCCACCTACACTGCTCCTAAGCAACCCGCCTATTCTGCTCCTCACCAACCTACTTACTCTGCTCCTCAGCAGACCGCTTACTCTGCTCCTCAGCAACCCGCCTACTCTGCTCCTCAGCAACCCGCCTACTCTGCTCCTCAGCAACCCGCCTACTCTGCTCCTCAGCAGACCGCCTACCCTGCTCCTAGCTACCAACAGCCAGCCAAGCAGCCCACTTACTCCCAACCCGCCTCTTACGCTCAACCCCAGCAGTCCCAGTACTCTCAACCCCCCTATGCTCCCAAAGCCACTCAGTCATACCCAGCTCCTTCCCAATACCCCGCTCACGCCAGCCCCGCTCAAGGAGCCTACGCTTAAGTAGATATATTATGGTTAGACCGACCGAACAGGAACAGCAGGGCTTTTCTTGTTTGTTACTTCAGAAAAATGCCCAGTTTGGCAAAGATGAAAGCATGAGTATTATGTGTTGATTCTTGTTATTGAGACAGATTGAGAGAAATACACTTTACAAAACAGACATTTTCGGAATTTATTTCGCTCTCCCAGGCTATTTTTACGGGGAAATTTGTAATTGTGTTAGGATAACCTAGATGTATTTCTTGTTTGTATTTTAAATCGTGATTTCACAAAATTCAGCACTATTTTTATAATGTACATTTTCAGAAATTGAGGCCGTCAAGTATTGCCGAAGCAATTTATGTTCGTTCTAGATTGTTAAACTGTAGAACTCTACCGAATGTTTACAAAAAACTTGGCATATAGCTTATACAAGTTGGCATTGATAAGTATATTTTTAAATCATTAAAACAATTAACTTAAAGAAAGAAATGTTAACAAAATTTTAATGATCGAAAAATATTAACGAACGTGACGTGTGACGTAAAATTGTGTCTACGCTTGTAAGTGCTATTATTATTTTGGAAGAAATGGCAATAAGCCTTCCGTTCATAGCAATCAAGCGTAAACTCTTGCGATCAATATGACCATGTGGGCATAATAAGAGAATCATTATCCAATACGTCCTTACATAGTTAACACTGCTTATGCTAGTAAAGAACTTTATTGGAAGTTTCGTTTCATTTCTAAAAATTAATAACAGATAAGCTATGATGGACGTAGGAGAGAGACGAGACGATTTCTATTCTATGACAAAAATTTCTACGCTTTGGCTTCAACTAGAATTGAAAAAAACCGTTTTCTTTTAGAAGGTGAAACACAATAACTTAAGGTTGTTCTAAGGTGGCTATTTTCTGACTCAATTTACCCAATCTTGTAATATTCAAAGCAATGCTGCATTAGCCGTATAAACGCAATGCCAAAAACAAAAATACCATGTAAACTTCCAATATCAATCCATTTTACTGTACTGGAATTATATTCATAAGTCTTACAATACAGGGGTAAAAAATTCATGCGCATGAACTACTTCGGTCCATTTTTGGTCCCTTGTTAGTTTTCGGACGTAGGATCACATTGAACGCACCACTATATGCATCGTTCTGAAATGGACGCCCCTTGGAAATGCTTACATAGATCTGTAAGGCTCTTACGAGATTTTTCTGTTACTTTCCAGTCGTGAGTAATTATACTGAAACTCACCAATTTCATCAAAAAAGGCAGTTTCAAAGAAATCCAACTAGATAACCGCCAGCAATACGGACAATCATATTTACCCATTTTTCTAGGATGCTACCTAGTTTGTTTGCAGCAAGTTTTCAAATAAAATAAACTTTGAGTTAGAAAGCATGCTTTTACGCTAGTAAGAGTTGGGTAACAGGAGATACAATAATAATACTTAGAAATGGCATCTTCATATGTCGAAGTATTGTTATTATACGTACGGCGAACTAAGCTAAAGCGAAGTTAGGGATGTTTAAACGACATAGAAGCGTCAAGGAGGGTTTTCTTACTTTCAGAATTGCTTTCACTGAAAAATACGTAACCATACACGCGAAGCCAATGGGTTCTTTTCAGACCATTCAACGGAAAAAACCATACCCGCAAGCCTAAGGTGAGGCCCCAAAAGAGACTCCGCCTATTTTTCTTTCTTCTACATTCACGTTTCGAAACTTTCTCCAGGCATAATTACGGAGTCCACCGCTTGATGAATCCCGACTATAAAAGCTGGATCCATCCAAAAGAAAAAGACAGAACAGTTCCACCTTCCACTCCTTGCCATTCAGTCTTAATTTCTCTTCGCCAATAAGGCAGTAGAATACACGTAGACAATGAATACTATCGTAAGAGAACCTATTCACAATATCTTTAACCATATTCTTACTTATAGTATTTAATGTATAACTTTTTTAATTTCATTTCAACAGTCAGCTTTGATCATCTGTGCCTTGACGGCCACCGCCCTTGCTTCCCGTAAGTTTTATCAATTATTACGATTATTTTGGAACTAGAAATATTAAAATACTATTAATTCCGTATAGCTGACGGCCATGGTCACGGACATGGACACGACGATCACAGTCATGGTCA
>JAGJRO010000210.1:0-90081 GCA_022832285.1 Lepidurus apus apus | reverse complement strand
ATTAAGAGGACACGGTCAGTAAAGTAAGTGTGTGGGAAAATATTTTATATATAATAGGCGGAGCAGTGGAGCAAGTCAAGTTTTGCTTACTCCTGTTCCGGGCAAAAACCCCTTGCTCCACTGCTCCGCGCTCCTGCTCCGCGCTCCGCTCCAAAGCTCTGTTTGATCTACCAGCGACTCTGAATCTTCATATTAATGTCGATGGTCTCCCTATGATTAAGAGCACCGGTCATTATTTTTGGCCAATATTAGTAAGAATTTCCAACTTACAAGTGTCAGAACCTTTTGCATGCGGAATTTACTATGGGGAAAAAAAGCCAAACGATTTTAATGCTTTCTTAAAACCGTTCGTTGATGAAGCTTATGCAATAGAAAACGAAGGGTTATGTGTACAAGGGCTAAAGCTAGATGTCAAAATAGATGCTTTTGTGTGTGACGCTCCTGCGTCAGCGCTAGTTAAAGGAGTCAAATCTCACGGAGGATATTTCTCTTGCCAAAGGTGCACGACCAAAGGCTTACGTTTTGCTACAGCAGGAGTGTGTGAGCGCACAAATTTTCCTGATCTGGAAGCAGAAAAACGCAGTGATTCCTCGTTCCGTAGCAGGGAACAGGAAGAACACCACAACAATCTAACACCAAATGAAGTGAAGCGACTCAAAATTGACATGGTAAAAGAATTTTCACGAGAGTCGCTTCACTTGCTCGATCTCGGGGTAACGAAAAGGCTTTTGTTATTTTTAATTTGTAGCTCAATGAAGAGCCCAGCAAAAATTTCTGAAAAGGCAGTTAAAGAGATTTCCAGTCGTCTTAAGTCGTTAAAAAAATTACATTCCAACAGAGTTCGCTAGGAAACCGAGAGGCTTAGATGAAGTGAAGCGTTGGAAGGCTACAGAATTTCACTTATTTAGAGATTATTTAGGCATTGCTGTTTTTAAAGGGGTTTTGCCATGTAGTTTTTACGATAATTTTTTATAGCTTTACGTTACCTCGAGGATACTCTCCCGTCAGTCATCCATTGAGCTAGAAGGGACTTTCGCCTTGTGTCGAGAATTGCTAAGAAAATTTATCGAAGCATCATCGAATATCTATGGCCATCATTTTATATCATACAACGTTCATTCCCTCACACACCTAGTTGACGACGTGGAAGTTTTCGGTCCAATTCCTTCATGGAATGGCTATTGGGCCGAAAACTACCTACAGATATTAAAAAACTTAGTTAAAACTAAAAAATGTATGCTGGCACAAGTAGTCAAGCGTTTACATGAGTTTGATGGCTATCACACAAATAAAAGAATTTCGGAGAATATACTTCTATCACAGGAACACACCAATGGACCACTGGTGCCAGGGGCGCGTGGAAGGCAGTATGGAAAAGTTTTATGGAATCAATTNTACATGAGTTTGATGGCTATCACACAAATAAAAGAATTTCGGAGAATATACTTCTATCACAGGAACACACCAATGGACCACTGGTGCCAGGGGCGCGTGGAAGGCAGTATGGAAAAGTTTTATGGAATCAATTTGAGATTAAAAATAGTAAGCCAAACAATGTTGTTTTTTTAGAAGATTCAAGAATCTTTGTAATTCAAAGTATCTTACACACTAATGAAGGAAGGATTTCCCTCATAGGCAAATTCTTTATTCACTATGATGAACCGTATTTATCTCCATTACCGTCTAGAAAGATCCACACTGTCTTTGTGAAAAACTTGTCAGATGAATGTCAGTGCCAACCATTGGAAAACGTTAAATGGAAAGCAATGATGCTTCCTAGTTCTTTTGTAAAGGAAAATTCGTTTATTGTTGCCCCTCTTTCTCGCGAGTTTTCAAAATCTTCGCCTTATAGAACTTAGTAATAAAGCACATTAGGAAAACAATATTGTTTTTACTTTAATTTAAGACAAATTTTGCTCATGCATTACATAAATTACACCAACATGTGATGTTAAATCGGCATTCATACTACGTCAAATCTACTGTAAATTGAAAAGTTAGTGCATTTATTACAATTTGTCTAATGTGATGTCCCTATTGTACTGAAGCACAATGTCCTGAATCACAGTTTATGTAACATTATAGCCATTGCATTTTTGTCCTCAAACGTGAAAATATATGACGATGAATGAAAACAAAAATTTCAACGTGTTGGAACTAGTGAAAGAGCTGAATGGTGATTGCTCCCGTGAAATGAAGGTCGTTTCTTCCCCTGTGTGTTAGTCTTATTAGAAAGAGGACACTTGACAAAAAGGTCACTTGTTTCAATAATACACAGTAAGAATCAAAGCTCCCTTCAGAAGTAGGTTAACCTTACCTTAATGACGGTTGTGTGGTAGAAATGGCATCGGCAGTACATGTGTCACGAAAAAGAGCATCCTTTTGTCGTACGTAGTGTGGTTTTTGTACATTGAGCGGTACGAAAAGATTTTTCATCACCCAGGAAAGCTTTTGAAGGTAATGTAGTGAAATAAAAACAATCACCGTTAAATGCAAAATCGTAATTTAGATTGTTAAATAGGAACTGAAAAAATAACTATTTTCTTAAGAAGAATCTATAGAAGATATGGAACAACAGCTCCGTAGCAGCCGTCATCAGGAAACGTCAGCGGCTTATCAGGCGATTCCCAAAGGCAGCGATTTTAAGATTGTCGAACCAATTTGGATTCAATTTTGAAGACATTTCCAGCCAAGATTCCGACTCATACAGTATTTTAACCACATACAACGAAGTCCGTCAAGGACTCCCTTCAGATTCCGGTGAAAAGGAGGAAGTTAAATCAACGAGTCAAAACTATTTGACATTTTAGACGTATCAACTTATAAAGTACGAAAACTGTTGTGAACTCCGTTATACACGAAGCATTCTGCTCCGTTGTTTAAGAAACGAGAAAATATAGCAATTCCAATCGAGTTTGCAAATATTTATTGACAACACAGCTATGTATTAATGTCATAATTTAAAAGCAGTAGACTCGTACGCAAAAAATATTTTAAAATTTAATTGAAATGTATATAATTCTTATTCAAGAATGAAAACATACAACAAAAGTACAAAATAAAAAGTTACATGAAATATTACATGGAATATTACAATGAATATTATGAAATATTACATTTAATATACGTCTGGTAACTGTATTACATATGCCTTTTTGGTTGCTTAAATATACTTGAAAAGGATATATAATAGATGTTTTTCTAGCGTTCTGTGGCAAGACTATAAACACGTCTAATATACGTCTTTTTACATTATTTTTTACAAAAGATGGCCCTCTATTAGACGCTTTTTGAACGCATGTTTTCTGTGTCGAATACACGTTCGTTGCAGGTCTAATTGTCAAGCTTTTTTACGTCTAAAACAATACGTTCAAAACGGAACGTCCAGACGTCTAATATACGTACATTTTTAGTAAGTGTGCTACTTGGGATACGTTTAATTCTTGTGTCGTAAAATTAGTAGTGAAAAATCCGTAGTAAATAATCCGTAAGCTCCGAAATTCATTTTAACCCGAAATACAGTTTTACCGGGAATACATTTTTACCAGGAATACTTTTTTGACCAGAAAGGACAGCCTACCGCAAGAATGTTAGCGCCTACAAGCGGCAATCGTAGCAAGTAATTCAGCTCGCCATCTAGTGACAGCACGTTAAAAAAACAACAACCGTATCTTTCTCAACCTTTGGATTCATACTGTCGATTATTGGCAATGACCCGTCCTTCAAAAGCCGGTCAAGAAACCTATGTTTACTCTAATACTCTGACCGCTGGGGCTCTAAGTGGTTTCTTCACTCGACTTTGCTGTCAGCCTTTGGATGTTTTGAAGATCCGCTACCAAGTACGGAAACTGCGATGATGAGAAGTATCCCCTTATACGAATGTCTCGCTACCATATTTATAATTATACTTTATAGCCATCTTTGTTTCTTCCCTTTGGGCTTTGTGCTTTTTAGTTGGGAATTCACCGTGTAAACAAGAATAGTACCTTCTTAAATCGTCTGGCTTATGAAGTCAAAAGCATTGCTCAAAATGAAGGCATCCAGTCCCTCTGGAAGGGGCACGTACCAGCTCAAGCCCTTTCCATCTCATATGGAATGTTCCAGGTATTCAATACATGTTACAAAGCTTACTTTGAACCAAGTTTCGTCGTCTTCTCCGCAGTTCACTGCCTTTGACTGGTGCAAATCATCCGTAAAGCTAAGCGTAGAACAGAATAAATCTTATGTCAATGAGGCTCTGGTCAATTTCACTGCGGGAGCCGTCGCTGGCTGTGCCGCAACCATCGCTTCCTTTCCCTTCGACACAATCAGAACGCGACTCGTAGCACAAACTGAAAAATTGGTACACAAAAACAGCCTAATCGCATCTTCTAACCCCTAAAACATCACGTTTTAGGTCTACAAAGGGACTTTGGATACTTTCAAAGTGGTTGTTCGACAGGAAGGTGTTTTCTCCTTGTATAACGGCTTACTGTCAACCTTGGTCCAGATAGCTCCCTACGTGGGAGTCCAGTTCGCAGTCTATAAATTACTGGATTCCATTTTACAGACCCTAAGACCTGGTATAATGATTCATTTGCAAACAAAATTAAAACTACAATTTTTTCTGCATTTTTCTTTTTTAGGTGGATATCCGAGCCAGATGCATTTCGTGATTGGAGCCATTTCAGGCGCCACTGCTAAAACGGCAGTGTATCCTTTAGATCTCATCAAAAAACACTTGCAGATGCGAGGCGCCAATCATCCGCTCAGCCCACACTACACTGAAACTCGAATGAGCAGCGTTTTGTTCTCCGTGTTGGCTAAAAACGGGTATTTGGGCCTTTATAAAGGCCTCTCTTTTGCCTTACTGAAAGCGGTCATGTCTTCTGGCCTCAGTTTCTATTCATACGAGTCAGTTTTGCGATATATAAGCAGAACCAAAAATGTCCATCGCAGCTAACTTAATCTATTCAAGTCCTTCATTTGTGTTCAAGTGAATTCCCAGATCTGTTGTCATTCCGGGTTATACTGGAAGTAAAAAAAGCGATAAACTTGGCTTTAAGCTTATCAAAAACCAACTGTATCTAGGCGCGTGACGCGCTGTATTTTACTGACCAAAAAAATGTTTCACTAGACTTATGGGCACAACGTCAGGGACCAAAAAAAGAAAGAATGTGACTTACTGATAAGGTTTATAAGACTTTTCAGTTGGGTGGAATGTTGGGAGCAAAACGCAATGCAGTGCCGATGAGAGTTCTCAACATTTGGGCGGCCACAGCTGGGCACCGTGGATGATTAGCAATAAACTCGGTTTGCATTCGGAGTTCACTGAATGCCACTCGCGTGTAGGGATTGCGACGCGATGAATAGCGCAGCATTAAGAAGCGGTAGTACAAAAATACCGAAAAGATGGAAAATCGACCACTAAAACGAATGAATACGTTTACAGAAACCATTTTTTAAATGATGAAGTTCATTTTCTAAATAAATATTTACCTGAAGACCAGCAAGACACACGTTGGTAGGAGAAATATTTCGCCGAACGCTATAGAGCGGAATATGAATACGGCTTGGAGCTCAACAAACCCGATGGCAGTTCGCAATAGTCCAAGCCTTGATGAAGAAATAACCTACGTGGGTTAACAGGAATGAAATGAATGAATCATTAAAATGGAAAAGAAATGGCTTCACCCCACTTACGTCAAGAAACTTGAGAGTGAAGCTAGACGTGTGCAGGACTGCAAAGAGCAGAATGGGGACAATGGCCACTACATAGTTAATGAAACAAACAGTTTAGCTTTGGTCAAAGAAAACCAAACCATCAAGTAGCAACTTACGACTAACGGGGGCGTTGTACATGAAAATTAAGGAAAAGAGCAAATAGTGGGCGCTGTCTTCGAGCAAAACCGTGGCTAAGAATTCACGCGATATGGATACTCGGGGTACACGCTGGTGCAGTCTTAGGGCACTTGTCGCGCAATTGGAAACCAGGGCTTTGTAGTATATGTTGATAGGATTCCTGAAAAACGCCGAATAAAATTGGGATTTTAACCATTAAGACAAAAGCTTTTTTTTTCGGTCGTGAGACGCTTACCCGATAGGGAAAATGAAATAGGATAAGGAGAAGAAAATGGTCAATATTCTTGTCAACCATAAAAGGCTTTCCACTCTGTGGCTTGATGCAAATTGCGTTATCTTTGACAGAGTTGAGCCTTGGCCGTTTGGAGGAGGAGAGTTTGTATCTCCTCCATCTTGCTCGCTTGCGTCTGCATTTGGTTCGTTTGTGGCAGTCATTTTGTCTTAAAAAAGGATTTTCAAATAAAAGACATTTAATTAGCAATTAACGATTGACTAAGGAATTACAATTTAGCCAAGTTAATACATGACATGCCTGTTTACGAAAATAAAACCAACAGTACATACAAAACACTAAAATAAATACTTACAATTTAATCCTCACACCAAAGTCAGAAAGTAGCGTTAAAAATTACTAATTTAATTGTAAAAACGTAGCTCATTCGTAACACACCTTCCAGAATAAACGAGTTGTCCTTAGGCCATGATGTCTGCAGTGTAAAAACAAACAGGACCCAGCAATGAGGAAGACTCTGCTTTATCGATTTAAGCAGGCGGTACAGTCTGGCTGGGAACGCCATCTGACAGTCACTGTACAACTAATAATTTGCCCCAAAGGCAAATTTCTTTCCGAATTGGAAAAATTAATTAGGAAATTTGTATCTGAACGTCAGACAATTGTCTATTATTTTCTAAACTTATTACACATTCCGGCCAAAAAACTATTTCGAGATGCAAAAGCCAAGGTTTTCACCCAACAATCCAATAAAAATCCAATAACTTGCAGTTATTTCTCATTGAAAACAAGAAAATGACAAAGAATTAAATTTTGTAAGCTCTTTTCGTTTTAAGGCACCTTGCCATAGTCATAAGCAAAGTGCGGACTGTCTTGGAATCCTAATCTTTTCCCAGAAATCAAGCACTGGATAACCCATTCCGTGGAAACGATGGGGATCTCGGCTTCCGACATGGTTCGCAAGACTGCCGCCGAACATTGCAGGTCCGAAACCACAACATCGACACATAAAACCCCAGACGCTACACCGTTGCTCTTTTTCCGAGCCGGTAGGCGTTTTACGACACTGGCCTGTGCGTCAAGCAGCAATGGCTGCCACAGATCCAAGAAACCAGGACTTTGCGACGTCACCAGGATGCGCATCCCTTTAAAAACAGAAGAATTGCCTCTATGATCCCACGATAGCTCACTGCCATCTAGCGCCAACCCTGCGGACAGCGCATACGACTGCCACGGCAGTAGTTTTCCCTGCTGGCAGCAATGTACCACCCACTGATGCGAAACAGCGCGGATCCCTACCGCCAAACAGCGAATATAGCGCTCTGTGCGACAAGGGCGATTGGCAATGAGCAAAGTGATGGGCCTGGACGAGATCTGAGAATAGTTAAAGCGTTCGAGCACTAAACCCCCGCCTTGGCTTAGTTGCTCAGCCAGGTGTGACTTGACGTACGGTATGCTGTCGTACTCGCATTCCTCTTCGCCCTCTGTCGACAAGATTTTGCAGGTACGTGTTAGCAAGAAGGCATATTCCACAAACAGCGATGTTTCCGGCAAAGGACCTAGTAATTCTGTCTCTGCTGAATCCTTTACTGTTGCACTAGCTTCTTCGTCTTCCTTCTCGACTTGGCCGGTGAATCGTGCTACGATTCGCTGTCGTAAAGAAGACTCCAAACTGGACAAAACCGATTCGCTGCTTTCGCTCATGGTACTGGTGTCTAACAACTGGTCATTTTTGCCTCGGATTCGCTTGCCAACGGACGGCCGCGGAGTACGAGGACTGCTTACTGGCACGCCAGGCGAACTAACCGGTCTATCACAAGTTCCTCGTCTGCGTTTACCCTCTACGATGTTATCTAGGGATACATTGGCTCCGTAGGGTGTAAAAACGGCTTTAACAGCGTTAATAGCCTTAAAAAAAAAAAAAAAATAAAAAAAAAATTAAATCATAATTCCACGACTCAAATGTATCAGATATACCTCCATTTCCTTCGCTTGCTCACTGGTAAAGAATACGTTTCTTCGTTCGCAAACCACAGCGTCGCTGCCTTCGCAATCTACCAAGTAGGCTATTTGGTCTCCGACCCGTTTGTAGCCAAGAATACAGCCTGGTCGGCAGAGACTTTCCGTGTCTTTGTTCTCGGAATCGACGCAGACGGCTTGGCCCACGCGGAGCAGGCCAATGGGTAGGATTTGGTGCTCCGGTATCTTCCGAAGTCGTCCGTCTGCGTATTCCACTAACCATCGCCCGTCCGATTCTCGCGTTTGGAGTTTAGCTGGGTAATAGTACCCATTAGGCCAGCGTGCATACACGTCCAGCCCTTTATAGAAACAAAATGTATTCAAAATATATTATTTTAAAATTTACCATTTTAAAAGACATTCCAAGGGGAGCTCATACCTTCTTTGAGAGTTTTGGATCGCAGTTCGTTCCACTGCAACTCGGCCTGCTTGAACAGATCTTCGGCGCTTTCCATAATGTTTTCTCTCGCGGAAACGTCCAAGACTGTTTCCTCGGTTATTTTGGGCTCAGTAAGTCGCTTTTTTCGCTGGATTTTACTTGTGCTCGCGCCTTGTGCCTGGCTTTCAGCCTCCAGTGACAAGGATTTCGCTCTCTTCTTGGGGTTTTTGCTGGGACTGGCTTTTGGAGATCCCTTTCTGTTCTTTTTGTCAAGCACAAAGTCGCCATCGCTGTTGGTAGTAGTTTCAGAAACCCCGGACAACTGTCTCAGCCTCCTGCCTCGTTTTCGAGCGTTGGGCGTGTCTTTGGATAAAATGCTCGTCATGGCTTCTTCGGTAGCTGCTATGTCCTTCTTTTCCTCTGGTTTTTCAGCCATAATTTCCATAACTTCTGGTTCAGGCTCTTGTTTCTCCTGTGCAATACCAATTAGTAATACGTGAGTACACAAAAAAATCTATATAAAGAATTTGTATACCATTTCAGAATCAACAGGAGTAGTATTCTCAGGAACTGGATTGTCTTCTAGAGTAATAACTTCAGGACTGCTCGTAGATTTAGGACCAGGACGTGGGCGAACTGGGTGCGATGGCTTGGGGAAATCGACACTAGCTTTATTTTGTCAGGAAAAGAAAATAACGAGTCATTATTGTACCTAGACACACCTTCATTAAAGAAATTACCCGCCGAAGCGATGCTTATCCTGGAAAAATGTGATCCCGGATACATGCCTGCTGTAATAGAAGATGCCACCGATCCTCTACACAAATAATAATAATAATAATAATAACAATAACAAAAATTTATCAAAATCCAAGTAAAAAATACTGAAAACTACAGGAATAAGTAAGAGCAATTTAGAGGAAAACTGTCTACTTGCCTGGAAAGTCGTGAAGACTGCTTAGATGAACCAGAGTTATCTGCTAAATAGCCAGTGGAGTTGACGGTGGTAAAGGAGCAAGAAGATGAAGTCGAAATGGAACTATCCGTGGGTATATCTTCCACAAACTTCTTCTCGCCACTGCTAACAACGTAATGCAACACCCCTGAAAACTTGGGCAAAACCTAAGAAAATGAATGAAATACAAAAACAAAATAAAATAAGAAGGGAAAATGAATCAAACAGTTTAATATTCTTACCCTAACTATCCTATTAGGGTTGACTTCCTTCCCAAAATTGCACTCGATCGTTAGTTTCCAATACTTGGCCTCATCCACTACGGCTAAGGGCTCAGTCTGACCTTGACTACTAGGCGTGTTTTCACGCGACGCGGTATGAGCAATGTCGCTATCAGTTAAATGGAGTTCGTCAACATGGGACTGGTTGGGTGTAGATGTATGACCCGCCTCGAATATTTACAAGAAAATGTAAAACTAAGAACTTGAGAAGAGAACAAGAATAAATACGAAAAAAGTAGCATTACTTTCTCTTTCAGGTCATGACATTTGGTCCAATCCGGGGGCGCCACTACGTTGTTTGCGATGCTAGCGGTTCTCCATGAAGTGGGCGTGGTGTTTCCTTCGATTATATTCGATTGGCTGGCCATAAGAATCTCTCGTTGGCTTTCTGAGCCGTTTTGCGCGTTTTTATTCGGCGAGAAAACTAAAGAGAAAGGTTGGGATTTGGCGTCGTTTTGAGTCTTTTGACTTTCCAGCGCTTGTGTGTGCAGGGGGACGTCGAAATTGATTCTGGTACAAAGACGAGCTGAAGGACGTTCATGATCCTTCTCGAAAACGTAGCGCTGGGGACTTAGTTCCAACTCGCGCGTCAGCTGGTCTTCGCCGAGCTTGACGGGATTTAAGCTGGCTTCTGGCTTGACGGCAGGCGGGAGTGGAGGGAGGAGCGCTTCGTGGGATACCTCGGCTGGCTGAATCCCGACCAGCAGGCGATGGGTTCTGGGTGCTTGCTCCGGGGAAGGAAGAATGATTTCATCATCTGAAGAACCTTCGATTTCTACCACCCCAGGTAAGGCGGTCTCAATTTCAATAGCCGGAGCTTCCAGATGTGCAAAGTTTTCCACGTGAGGTCTGTGAACAGAAAATTATACTTTATCTTCCTTTCCTTTTAGTCTTCCAGATTGTTTTTTAAAAACGACTTACTCCGCGATTAAAGCGTCGTGGCCTTCTTCTTCATTTACATCTGTCGATTCCATTTAAAAAGCTGAGACTAACAGGTCGAAGTAATGAATCATTCGATGAACTCTATTTAATAATAGCAAAACAAAGCGTTCGTTAACTTAACTTAACATAACACAACGTGATGATTGGGGAATTTTGGGATTTCAAATCAACATATCTTTACCGTTTACGTCTCCTAACAATCAAATCGATTCCTTGTATAAATTAGCTTTTTAATTAATTACCACTAGCTCAAAAGAGGTCTAGTTAATAATAATGCACTTTAGACTTTACAAAAAAAACGAAGCTCAAAACTAAAGCCAAAACACCAACATGCTTGTATGCTTGGTTCATGTTACTCAACTGTGCCAGGCGATCGACAAAACAATAGAACCGCGACCTGCAGCGAGCTGCAAGCGGATCGTTGTTCATTTTCTAGCTCTATCAAGCTTCACATAAAAACGCGAAGACAATTTGCAATGCTCTATTACTACGTTAAGTTAGCATGACCCTTTCTAAAAGCAGCAATTCGTGCAAAAGCGGGTTCAAGCATGTTGTAGGAGGCGTCTAAAAGCGGTAAAACACATAAAAGCGGATTCAGACATGTTTTAAGAGGCGTGTAAACGTCCTAAACTAACTTAGCCTAACCTAACTTAACCTAACCTAACTTAGCCTAGCCTAAACTAAACTAACTTAACCTACCTAACCCAACCAACCTAATCTAACGTAACTTAACCTATCCTAACCTAAAATACCCTGCCTGGAGCAAAATAAGGCTCGGTATGGTTTGCTGCGGATCGCAAGGCCCCCTCCTTAATATGGCTGAACCCGATTTTGCGCGAGTTGCTGCTTTTAATGTAAACAAGAAAGGGTCCTGCTAGCCAATGCTCTCTATTACTTCCTCAGCAGTGTCAAATATAAGAAAATCAGGCAATTATATATGTAATTATTATGATTTATTAATTATAAATACTCAAACTTAGTAGACTTACCCAGTAACATTGAAAAATACCGAAACTTACGAGAAAGGGGTGGAGTTTAGAAGATCCCACTGCGCAGTCATTCTCTCGCTGATTTCTAATTAGTTATAGCTTCATTAATACAACTCACTCTTTCTCATTTTAACTCTCTATTTTTCTTTTTTTTCTTAAATGCCTCACTTTATATTATAGGATCCAATTATCCCTTTTACCGCCATTTTAAATCTCATACAGCTCACGTGTGTCCCTCTTGACTGAAATGCGTAAATGCCGAACTAATTGCCACCATAAACTCCGCCCCAGGATCTGTCCTTTGTTATTCTCTCCTTCCTCATTGGCATTGCTCATTGGACAGGAGGCTGTGCTGCTCTAGCTTGAGCAACCACTCTCTGTGCAATGGTGAAAAGCACAGCAAAAAGGGACCATACAATCCATAGCTCGAGTATCGAAACATGGATTTTTACCCTAAAACCTTCGGAAAGCAAAAACCATGAAAGGCAAAGCATACCGTACGATACATCAGTCGCACTCAGCCCGGATAAGCGCTTGGTCATCCTCAGCAGTTTGATTCCACATCTACTTTTTACGTCTTTTCGGTTCTCAATGGAGGTGAAAAAGTTCCGTCAGCGAAAAACCCATGCTGGTCGCATCTCCGGTGGACATACCACTGTTCAAGTGTGTTTTCTGTTGCTGCAGATATTGACTCCCAGCTCGGCAACCTGGTGGTGAGCTCGCTTTCCATAACGGAAAATTCGCACCTTTCTATTTATTTACATATTAGTGAAATAGGGATTGAATCACTCGTACAGCAATCAGAGATACGAGTAACCTCGCAAACCCCCAAAGCGGTAATTCTGCTACGCGGGCATTTAGGGAAGTTGTGTAATGCAAGGGAAGAAAGTCGTTTCGAACCCACAGAAAACCATTCCCGATAATTACGGAGCTATATAGGATCTCATCCTTTTTAAGATCTTTTCTAGTGCTTTTTCCCCACCAAAAATGGGTAATTGCGAGCAAGTGTTGTAGAGAGCAGCCCCTTTTGTATAATTTGGTCATTAGCCGCGCTCTGCGTGGCAGGAGTAATATTAATATTGTCCTATGAAAACAACTGTCAGAATGATAAGAGCCCTGAAAACAGTGCAAAGCGCGCCCAAAGCCAAAAGCGAACAAGGGCCTGGCAATTCTCTACGGTCAAAATGTGTATACGGGGGATCGCGACCACAAATTGTCACTGCGTAGGACATTGATGACAAGGGAAAACGAGAGGGGTTACAACTTTTATATACCAACCACTCCTTCGCTACCATCCATTACAGGCTAAACTGGTCTGCGCTTAAAGGTCCCCAGCTTCAACATCATTTCTTCCTCCCTCTTCCTTTTGGACCAAAAACCTCTTCCCAAAACCAGCAAATAACCCCAAATAACATTTTTATGGGGAAAATAGCTTAAACGTCCCCTTAAACTTGGGGTCTATACAAACATTACGAGGGGCCTGGTTCTGAAACAAGATTCAACTCGTCTTCCTGATTTCCAGCTAAACAAACTCAAAACACGTCGTTAAATATTTGTACGCAACATGGCTCTTAATTACTGCGAGCCGCCACAGTCAGCAATGGAATCGTTGGCTCGTAGACTCCCAATCGTAGACTCCGAAGGCACGCCAAAAGAGACGCGAGAAATGTTTTCCAACACCCAAACAAGTCCAACTTGTCCCTTTTTCCTGATTATACTCGCCGAATCCTAAGAAATCGGGAAAAGGGACGTAAGGGGGAAAAAATAAGAAAGAAAGAAAAGGGCCTCGGCATTGTGGCATATAGTGACTCAGAGCAGCACAGAGGGTTATAGAACCGGCCATAAATTCTCGCCGAATGGCCTATTAGAGTCCACCTGGTGGGGGTGGATATGCATTTATTGCTGCAGCGTTCAAGCGAAAAGTATGTAACCTTTTAAAACTCCCCCCAAAGTAATGATAGAATATATAGCAAAGTTACGTTACCGAAGAACCGGTTACAAGTGTCTCATATTTTGGACAGTTTCTGGACAATCTCTTTTTCGACTAAAAGGGACACTGCTTTTCATTGTTCGCCTCTTTGATCATAAAGTAAACGCAACGGATTGTTCGGCTGTGGCATTCAAAAATGCCTTAAAAGAAGAGCACTAAACGCCATAAGAAAAAGCCAAAATACATAAAAAGAGCGAAAATAACTCGAAACTGGGGTTTTCGGGACAGAAAAACGTTCCAACGCATAAAGTTACAGCTTTGGTTATATGTTCTTTCATCAAATAACAACTGGCTTTTGGGGGGATACCAGAATGTGAAATATATAGAGGAACCATTTCTACACCCATTGCGTAGTTATATAATAAAAACTGGAATTGTATCGCCGTGGCTTTTAAGTTAAGTTACCGTCCCAATGGAAACCCACCCTAGAACGTTTCGCGAACATGTGCCTTTCAGCCCTTTTTACGCCATAAATTTGCCATTGTAACCGTGACGTACAAACGTAAAAGCGAAAAAGCGTTGTATTGCGTGTGCTTACGGAAGCGTAACAAATCAAAGCCAAGCTGGGCACAAAACTTTTGCACAGGGTCAAAACTGTCCATTCACCTTTTCATGAATCTATGTAATAGGCGCTCCAAAAAGGGGAAAAATAAAACCATTTTATCGAAGCTTCTCCCCTCAATAAATGTAGGGCTAATAAAGGTTATTACCACGTCGAAATCGGAACGAGCCAAAAAAAGGAAACAGGGAGGGTTGGCCAAAGGGGAAATTACAGCAAATCTTGAGACTTCTGAATTGCAATCTTTGGAAGAGAGGGAGCAAGAGAGAAACTTTGGTCCTCCAATGAAGTCTGGCGGACTTGCAGCTTATTAGAGGTGAAGAGCCAAACTCCCGTGGGTTATATAAACTAGCTTCATAACGACCTACTAGCCAAGGTACTTAAGGAGTATACCACAGCGGATAACGAAGGTTTTCAGTGCAATACAAAAGAAAGTATAAAAAAACATGTACAGGATGCTTTTATGATAGTGGAGAAGAGAGAGAAGCACCTCCTTGGGGAACCTCTTTTTCTGGGGGGTGAATCCGAGTTTTGAATGGCTGTCAAATTCTCATATACGCCAAAAAGACCCTCATCGACCATCATTATTAAGGGATCCATACAAAGTTGGATGTGATGGGATGAAATTAAAGCTCCTTTACGCTAGGCTAATTATAGACGACAGGAGCCTTTGTGTGCTATAGATAGCTTCGATACGGTCCAATTATTTTCTACAACGACCGTTACAAGGGGTTGCTTCGAGTTTTTTTTTTGGTGGGGGGGGGTTGGTTCACGTTCGTGAGTTCTTGACCAGTAATGCCGTATCGCTTACTTCTGCTTAATATTATGTCAAAACATATTATAACTGAGACGGGTGACAGGAATTGATGACTACATTGTCGATCTTCTACAGGGTACTGGGAACACCAAGTATATTCCAAAGCACTTTGGAATTAACTCCAACGAGCTACAAAGACCACTGTCAACGGCTCTATTACCTAGTCGAAAAACAGCGCGAACTATGTGGTCTATCGACGAACATACTTTCAGTAAGTACTTTCATTTGGCTTAGGTTTTCTTTAAAGACAATATCAGTGAAATTACTGTGAAATTGACAATGTTATACTAAAATGAACGTTCATTAGACGGTGAGCTTAGGAGCTCGCATGGGAATCGAAGAATGCCAGAACCAGTTCCGAACATATCGTTGGAATTGCTCCACATTTGACGACGATACGGCATCCGTATTTGGCGGCGTTTTGTCCGTTCGTAAGTAACACAGTTGTGGCATTGGAGATTTAATTCTATAAAATGGTTTTTGTTGCTTTTAAATCTTCAGGTAGTCGAGAAAGAGCGTACGTTTACGCGGTATCGGCCGCCGGAGTCGCCTATGCGGTGACTCGTGCGTGCAGTAAAGGAGAAATAAATGAGTGTGGGTGCGACGGTAAGATTCGACAAAGGCCCACACGCGGTTGGGAATGGGGAGGTTGCTCGGATGTACGTTGCCCCAAAAAGACCTTGTTTTAGCTTGGTTTTAAGAACTCGGCAACTTAAAATTGCAGTTATCCCATGTTCTATATAGGACATCTACTTCGGAGAACGATTCAGCAAAGAATTCGTGGACGCAAGGGAAGACCCGGAGCATGTGGAAGGATTAATGAACATGCACAATAACGAAGCTGGCAGACGAGTATAACAGTTAGCTGTTTGGGAATGTTTTACAAAGCGGAACTTTGTTTTCTTTAGGCCATTCGCAGTCAAATGCAACTCGTTTGTAAATGCCACGGAGTTTCTGGATCATGTACGGTCAAAGTTTGCTGGAGAAAAATGTCGACTTTCGAAAACGTGCGTTGAGTATTGCTTCACCAAAGGATTTTTATCTTGACAATTTATACTAACTAAATTAATTACTTTTTGGCCCAAGGTGGGGAAATCGCTATTAGAGCGCTTCGACGGAGCCAGTCAGGTAACTTTTTCCAACCGAAGTAAAAAGAAAAAACTGCGAACGGTTGACAAGCGTGCAAAAAGACCCACGAAAAAAGATCTGGTTTTCTTGGACGAGTCCCCTGATTACTGCCACCGTAATTTAAGGTAAAAAACGAAAAATTTACTGTTATGGCTCAGTCAATCGTAGTTTTGATCGTCCTGAAACACGTTTATCCAAATCTCAATAGCTTGGGGGTACTGGGCACCAAAGGGAGAGCCTGTAACCGTACTAGCCCAGGGACGGATGGCTGCAGTTTGTTGTGTTGTGGGCGAGGTTACCAGACATTGATGCAAAGCGTGGAAGACAAATGCAACTGCCGATTCGTTTGGTGCTGTAAGGTGGAGTGCGACAAATGCCACCAAACGCGGCAGATGCATTATTGTAACTAAATTGCACCAGTCTTACTGCAGTTTAAATCCTTTGTCTTCAGAACCCCTTTTTGTAAGGAAAAAAATCTGGATGCACGAAGCCAACTTTGCTTTTAGTCTTTTTTTCCCCCTTTGTAGGAAAAGTCTTTCTTTGAACAAGTGTCAAAGTGAAAAAAAGCACCCCAGCCGAATTAAAATGCTGCTCGTCTGTGCTATGCAACCTTTTGAGTATATGTGAGTGTGTGTATGTATGTGTGTGTGCGGTGTTCTTATTTTTAACCCAGTCACGTACAACTCTTTAACTCATAACCTTTGTATATAGAGACCGGGCTATATAATTTTTTACATATACTGCCAATAAAAAAAGTTTCTAAATTTTTCCGACTGTATTTTAATTGACGTGCGGAAAGAGTTATTATTATTATTTAGTCGCATTTGAAATTCGAATCAAGTGTAGAAAACGATGCAAAAGAAAAAGAAACGGCAAGATTGTATCAGCTAGTATATCCCCTATTAGTATTACAGGTTAGGGTTATCAAGCCGCATTCGTTTTCTTGTTGTAGCTTCGTCATCACCTTCGCCTTCCCTTCTTTTCTGCGTGTTCTGAAAGACATATTAGAATGCAAACGCATTTCCATTAACAAGGAAAAGGGTAAGTCAAGTTGTTCTACCTTCTTGTCCCACTGTTTATGCAAATAGCGAAGCAGAATATTGGTCTTCTCGGTTACAATAACTGAAAGAGTGCAAACAATGATCGTAACGTAAGGATTATAGTTAAAGATCTCTCTAGATTACGAAATCTTAAAAAGTAAAACGAATGAGTAGACCTTGATTAGACGGGTAATCCTTCGTAGGTAGATAAACCACAGGTTGCTTTCCCACGCTTCGACAGCTTCCATCCATCACAAATCGTGAAAAGTTGCTTTCATTGTAGGATGGTAGGCCTTTCAAAAAGTCTGCAGTTGTGGCAGCCTACAAGTTCAATTCAGTTTTAGTTACGGTGATTCAATTTTCCTTGCCTTAATCTTACCATATTCAAATGCAAAATTAGAATGAATAATAGGAAACTGCACTAGAACGCACACGAGTTAGGTTTATATTTCATTTGTTCACGTTTCTACGGTGGGCTATTGTGACCCTTTCTTGTTTACTTGGGCAATCCGCGTAAAACCCGAACGTGGTTACCACGCGGCATTTCCTTCCCTACGGCTGTTGCCGCGGTTTTAGGGTTAGATGCAAAAAGCACTAGGTATTTCTAGCCCGAGGGCTGTGCGCGTTTTATGCAGAAAGGTGCTGAGAATGTATGGAAAAGGGAATTGGTTGTCTCGGAAAGGAAAAGGGAAACGGAAAAGGGAATTGGTTGACTCGGAGAGGAAATGTAAGGAAATACGTAGTGTATACAGGAAATCGCATGAGCTCATTTTGTACTAACCTAACCTAACTAACCTAACTTAACTAACCTAACCTAATCCGGCAGCAACGCAGTAAAAAGTAATCCAGTGAAGATGTAACAACGCGCTACCTTGAAGGAGCGAAAAGCAATGAAGGGAGAACATCGTGTGGCAATTGCCTTGACGAAAAATGAACGGTTTGCTTCGGACCGTTAGGCACCTCCCCCAACGTGGCTGAATCCGCTTTTATGCGTTCTTATGCGGTTTGCCCAACAACAAGAAAGGGTCACAATAGCCCGCTCTCACGTTTCTCGATGTCGTGTATTTCTTTCTTGAATAAACTTAGCAATATGACTTCAAACGCCATCTACCAATCCTGCTCCAAAGCCGCATTTGAGTTGTACAGTATCGTTCCAAGTTTTCGAAATTTATGCTAAGAGCCGTTATATTTAGCTTCACTTGGCAAGTCGTCGTTGAAAGGGGAGTAAGGGTTCAAAATGAAACAATATATGTCAGGGGTGTCCAACCGTTTTTTTCGATTAGCCAACGTGTTGGCGAATCGGGGTTCCAATTCGCCAACACTTGAAAATGCCCTCCAAATTCGCCAACACACTACAATTCGCCAAAATCGTTGCAACGCAAAACTTTGAATGGCTCTGTTGCGACCCAAGTTCGATGTCTGCCCGAGTTCGAACTCGGGTAGTCCAAGTTCGGACTTGGGTAGACATCGAACCTGGGACGCGAGGCATCTGCCCAAGTTCGATGCTGCAAAGTAGGAGTCTTATATTTGACGGGATACATTTTGCAGAGGCGTGACATTTTCCAAGAGAAGGGTGTAGCTTTGGGTGTGACCACTTGCAATCACAATCCGTTGGAGTCGCTGTTAGTTTTGTTCTCTCCGGTTCTCTCTCTAGTAGAAATCTTATTAGCTGGGCAAGTCCCCTAAGGGACATGCATCGTTTTGTTAGCTGGACAAGTCCCCTAAGGGACATGCCCAGCTTATACTATCGTTTTGACGTGCCAAACCTCACGTGCCACTTTACCTTGTGGGGTGTCCATAAGTTGTGTATGTTCGGGGGGTGGAGACGGGGGAGTCAAATGGGGGAATTTCGCTGGCGGCAGAAGAATTGCCACGGTGGGCTAGGAGTAAAAGTGGAACATAACGGGGAGAATAGGAAGAATNTTGTGGGGTGTCCATAAGTTGTGTATGTTCGGGGGGTGGAGACGGGGGAGTCAAATGGGGGAATTTCGCTGGCGGCAGAAGAATTGCCACGGTGGGCTAGGAGTAAAAGTGGAACATAACGGGGAGAATAGGAAGAATGTTAGCATGCGTCTTAGATTTGTTGACATAGGACAATGCTTTTCTCCCGTGTTTTGGTATTGACTTTTGACAGTTCTTACATTGTGTAGTGCAGCGCAAAAGTCAAGTTTTGACAGAATAGTACTTCTGTAGCGTGTTTTGAACGTGTACAATATTTTTTTTTAGCTGGGTACGTCGTCCAGGTAATCCTTATTATTACAGTGAAACCCGCTTATAACGATGAGCTCGGGACCGGACAGACGATATCGGTATAAACGGACTATCGGTATATCAGAACTTGCCTATACATAGGGACAAGAGACACGAATTAAGATAAATAAGCGTACTGATATACTGTTATTTGTATTTTGCTATTAAATAACGTCATGGTCTTATTAAAATAGCGAAATAACCGATTGTGCCACACCGAACTGCTTCGCGACTGAATCTTGCGTTTGATTGTTTTGCAGTAAAGCTAAAACTTCCACGCGTTGGGCGATTGTTAATGTTTTCCTCTTTTGCTCATCGTTGCTCCATCGTTACTTCAGTTGTCATTTGTCAGCGCTGTACTGACCATTGCCATCGAGAAGGGTCAAAGGTGAGAGGTTGTGAAAGCTGATTACGTCAAAGTTCTGAAACCCTGTTATACAGGTTTTCACAACGTTTACCTGTTATACAGCTGGACTTTCAGGAATTAGGTCCAGGTCATCGGTATATCCGGAATTATTAACCATTGCAAAATCAAAATTGGAGAATATCTGCTTGGGCTTTTTTTGGGTTCGATTCCTGAATTTGGGCTTCAGAGCATGGAATGTTTGGCTTTCAAACCGCATGGAGTCGCATAACCAGCCAATGCACGCTTCCCATTAGGTCACGTGACTCAAACGATTGGTTCACGGAGTGTAAAGTGACGTCATGTCCAGCAAAGCGTTGCGATGCCGGGGCTCCACCGTGGCCTTAAAGGGGGAGTCAGGTGCAAAAAAAAAAAAAAAAAAATATATATATATATATGTCAATTATGCGTATTAACCGAGTAATTAATTATTTAGCGGTTTAAGCTCCGCCCCTTTACTCCAAAATTCAAATTTTCCTATATATACAAGTCTTTAGGCTTGCCCAAAGGCTCTCAGGCGCGGGTCTCGGCCCGGCAGGACGGCGATGGCGCGAAGAAAACGTCGTTTTTTTGTGATTGAGCTTGTAAATTAACCAAAGCACCTACAGACTTCTTTAAGCATTCAAAAGAAAGGTAACGATGCCGTCCCTATGAGACCAGGGATCGATTTTAATTGCGCTCATAGGTAAAGTCGTTAGGCCTCCAGCCAGCTGTCCCCCAATGTTATAAGCATAGGAAAATTTGAATTTTGGAGTAAAGGGGCGGAGCTTAAACCGCTAAATAATTAATTACTCGGGTAATATGCATAATTGACATAGAGGTTCTTCAGCCAGATAATTTCATTTGGTCTCCTCTATACCATGTTTTTTTTTTGCACCTGACTCCCCCTTTAAAAATTCAATTTTACCGCTACCGCGCGGTACTTTCAAAGGCTTACGGTAATGCGGTAAATGCTGTAATTTTAAAATTACCGCGATAAAAGACTGCGGTAAAATATTTTACCGCGGTAAAGGGAGTAGCGCGGTATATCAACCCTGCGCGGTGCCAGTTACTCATTCGCTGTGCCAGTAGAGATCGACATCGTCGGTTAAGCATATCGATAACGGACTAACAGTAGTGCCAATACTAATAATAAGTAAAAATAATCAGTTACAAGTTTATGCGTTCAGCCCCCCAAAAAGCTAAGATATCGATGTATTCCACTTCATATCGAAATACACTTGGGACACCAGCTTTTGTCGTTTTTAGTAGGGTAGAGTGGGGCAGGTCGGGACGTTTTTTTACTTTTTTCTTTCTGTAGCACTCTGCGTGTGATAGAACAGGAAACTTTTGCGTGTTTTCAGAAGTTAGGTCTTCTGCCCTATTTTTACAGTCGTTATTTTCCTGTTTCAATTTGTGTAAACAGAGATATGGTAATTTTTCTAAAGGTCACTTTTTGGCCCAAACTGCCCCAAGCGTGGGGCAGTTCGGGACGGTCGTGGGGCACTTAGGAACAAAGCCATTTTTATCGGCAAATGTCAATAAAAAAAAATTTTTATTCATAAGTTCACTTGGATACATAAGAGCAAGACTTGCGACAGGGAATCATAACTTTTTTTGGTATCAGTTGACAAGAAAGGACAGATTCTTTGGTTGATTCACTGGTTTGCACGTTTTCAAAGACTATCGAGATAGGAATTAAAGCTCCTTTTTGATAACAAATGTCAAGGAAAAGACATTTTTTGATTCAGTTAGCTTCAATCAAACCAGTCAATACAAGAACGAATTAAATCGCTAAGTTGCGTCGTCTTGATGACTTCGAATTTAGCTTTGCTTTCTTAGCTGCCAAGTCTTTCTTTCTCAGGTGTATCCGTCAACACCTTCGAATATTTCCTACGCTTGGCACCACGGGTGCTATTCTTACGGGGTAAGGCTTTGGGGTAGGACCTAATTTCGTGTGGAGAAATAGCTTTTGGAAATTCATCCTCTCTTTCACTGTTGGCAATTCATCTAACTCCCGCCCGATTTCGCCCTCCTTGTTGCTTGAAACTTTTTTGCCTAGTTAACATTCCGAGCTAAGGTTGATTTGGGAATGCCGTAACACTTTGCTGCTTCGCGAATACTTGTGCTTTTTTGGAGCACTGCCTTCACTGCTTCTTGCATATTTGCAGGTGAGTATGTAGTTTTTCTTTTCCTCTGATACTTTCTGACCATCACTAGGCCTGGAAAGCAATAAAACGATCAGAAGAAGAACGTAAGTATCCGCCAGCTTAAAATGAGAGCTGTCCCTCTTTAATTTCTGGAGACGGAGCAGTTTCAGTATATGTCCCGATGTGCCCCTAACACCCTGTCCCGAAGTGCCCCAGACCTCATGTTGAACTTTGATAATTAAAATCTTGTAGTGTACGGAATATTAAAATTTCTTACTGCTCTATACTTATACCCTATCCCATCAGCATGCTAAAGGGCTTAGTAGTGTAACAAATCAATTACCTTTGGCACTGAAATAACGCTTGATAAGAAGTCCGAAATATTTACTCACGCTCTTGTTTTGCACCCAAACATGCGTAACTCCGAAACGCTTCAACAGATTAAGTTCTTTTTTACCCACAGGAGCCACCTAGTTGACAAGGTCCTATGTGATTTTTTTTAAGAAGTATTCCTACGTTCAGTCGCTAGATAACTCGAAAGTCTCGACCTGCCCCATGTCCCAAGATGCCCCACTCTCCCCTAGTTACCGCCTTTACTAAGGGCCTAGTTCCACCGAGAGGTCTTAAAAAATGCTAGCCTCTACGGGGCTACTCGTCGTCATTCAAGGAGAAAAGGCGGAGTCAAAGGAGGTATAATTTCAGCAAGGTGAAATGTTCGTTTACAGCGTCCTAGCCATAGCCCAACCCCTTTCTTTCGTTGAATACCTGGAAGTTAGGTAGAACCCGAGAAAGGCCGTTGTCCCCCCCACCTCCCTTATGGTTGGTTCCCACTATCAGACAAAACTTGTCTTTTGTCAGGCCAGACAAGAAAAAGTTGAAGAAAAGTTGAAGAAAAACACAAAACACCGTCGTTTTGTGTCTTTTGTCCGGTGTCTGGCCTTTTTTGTCTGATAGTGGGAACCAACCATTAGGACACCCTTAAGCACCTCTTAGACCTTAAGGCCCCGGTATACACAAGTTCCAGGATTTTTTCCGATAACAGATGGGGACACCGCTGTGTCCCAGGAGCGTAGGCCTATTGTGGATGTCCGCCAGAAGATGGCGAACTAGTCTGACACAAACACTTACTAAAAGGGAACGCCTACCTAATTTGCATGTCAGAAGTTACAAGTACGCTTTGTTGCGGTACCAACAAAAACAATGTGCGAATATCATTTAGGGCAGTGGTCGTCAACCTGGGAGCCGCGAGTCTTTGGCAAAAGCGGTTGGCTATTTGGGATTACATAGCATTATATATCGGAGGGAGCCGCGGTGTGTGTCATGCTTGTGTCAGGGGAGCCGCGGGAAAATAAAGTTTGATAACCACTGATATAGGGAATTTTGTTATATGTGAACTTACTTTTTTGCTAAAAATATCATGATAACTTTTAAATTTATCCTTAAATACTACCAGTGATATTCCAATTCAACCAGTTTTATTAATCGAAAGACCCTTATTGTAATAAAACTGTTAGAATTTCTCCTTTATATGCCAAGTCGCCTTCTCTTTCTCCCAGCAAGTGTTTCAAGTGAAACATTTCATTTGTACTCGGTTGCTTGATTGTAAGAAGAAGGCTATGTATGATTTGTAAGAATTTATAAAAGGAATGCTTATTTTTAAAAAATACCGTTACAGGATACAATAAGTGTTACAGTGTTCTCATCCATATATTTTGGTTTCTGGCACCCTTATCTTGAAAAACTTACAACATTTAAGTAACTGAACAGAATCTAACTAAACTAACTAAACGTGGCATAATCCAAAAGGCGACGGGTCAAATAACAAAAAAGAACCCAACTACTGAACAGTAACATAATTTAAACTAGTTACGTGAGCTATAAATTATGTGCATGAAGAATCATACTTCACGTAATGAAATTGTCAGTTAAATTTTTTATTAAATATACATATTGTAAAGTGTGGTGAAATCGAAAATAACTGCAAATAAAAATAAACTGTCCATTACAATTCAGTTTTGTCTCTTCGAGTATATTGGTTTTGCTCCAACACTGGCGTAATTCAAACAGGTGGACCGGGACGAACGTGCTCAAGCAATGGTATATTTTTTGGTGGTCGGTTCGCACGATAATTTTTCGGCCTAACAGTGTAGCATAGTCATACTCAAAAGGACGTGTCCTGGAATTACGTCATTTTACACCTTGCAAAGCTGTCGTATCAGACAAATGGTCTTTCCGTTACGACGATGCAAGGGTGTAATGCCAAAAATATGACCTGCGTGAACTTAGCATTGGTTATTATTATTACAGTGGACTCCACTTATTTGAATAACGGTTATTTGAATATTCCGCCTAATTGAATGAAAAGTTCACGGTCCCGTTTTGGTCCCATGCTATATAGGCAACTTCGCATTTTTTAATATTCCGCTTATTTGAATATTGTCCGTCCGGTCCCGAGCCTAGTCAAATAAGCGGAGTCCACTGTATTAATATTAGTTAATATTAATTAATATTGACATTGGTTAAAATTATTATCATTATTTTTAAAATTATTTAATTATTAAAATCAAAATTATTTCGTGTAAAATTACGTGTAAAATTTACGTGTAAAATTACGTGTAAAATTTATGTGTAAAATTACAGCAATGCCATTCAAAGCCACAAAAAAATATCTTATGTATTATAAAAAAAATGACTGAAAATCTATAGAACCTTGTTATTGTTTATAAAATTAGCTCCACCCATAGGCGGTGTAACGGGGGCCGTCACCGGTCTTGAAGAAACACGGTTCTAGAGGAAATTCTTTTTTATACGAGGCGTGCCGTAGGCAATATCAACAATCACTGTCTTCAAGGTTCTTTCCTTATTTCATTTTCCCCGCTTTTCTCTTGCAGCGACTGCAAGTGTTCCTATTCCTCCGCAAGCCATAGTGGCACCACTTTACGGGGAGCTAAAATCTGAAATTTCGGTGGATGATTTCTGAAAAACTTTTCGGCAAATTTAATTCGTACCTTCATTAAAAAAATATAGAAAAATATACCTTTGGCCCTTGAGAGCCCGATTATCAATTTTCCAATTATTTCATGATGTTTCAAAATTTGTCTCCTGTTTTAAAATTTAAATTAACTAAATTTTTAAAAATCTCGAACATAAGCCATCGATATTAGTTAAAGTAACTTTACTGTCAGCGTTGATTTGAAATTAAATGAATCGTTTTTANTAGAAAAAATATACCTTTGGCCCTTGAGAGCCCGATTCTCAATTTTCCAATTATTTCATGATGTTTCAAAATTTGTCTCCTGTTTTAAAATTTAAAGAAACTAAATTTTTTAAAATCTCGAACATAAGCCATCGATATTAGTTAAAGTAACTTTACTGTCAGCGTTGATTTGAAATTAAATGAATCGTTTTTAAGAAACCATCCACCGAAATTCCCCATGTTATTCGCCCATAAGAGGGATGTGTATACCGGGGCCTTAACTACCCTGCATAAGCATAAGCATAAGTAACATGTGACACATGACAATGGAGCTGAAGTTGGTTCCTGCATATCCCATGAGACTGCCACACGAAGAGCCGGTAAATTGGCATTGGCATGAAAACGCAGCATTTATTACCTTTTTTCTTCCTTTTTTTTGTTTGCTTATGTGTCAATACATGGAATACTGTTCTGTAATTGTATTGGGTGGGTTTTTATGTATGTTTTGGATCCTATATGCTCGGCTAAATTCTATAAAAAGCCCAAATGTAGATAATGGAATACTGGTTGTTATAAATGCGGTTTTTCGGACTGTCATCGTCGTCTTACGTACACTTAATCTATAAAACATAACACTGACACGCAAGCCAGTGAACGTGAAGGATATAGCTTCTAGAATAGGAAGGGAAGGTACAGTAATGTCAGTGCTCGTTTCAGGAGAAGATGGTGTGGTCGGTAGAAACATTTGCGAGTCGTGGCGAGAGGAGAGGAAAAAAAGATAGAAAAGGTGAGAGAGTCGTTAAAGAAGCTTGGGCTGATGCGGGTAAGAAAGCTGTGGGGCAACATAGAGTTTTAAGGAGGAGGAAAGGATTGGAGTTGGATGGAGAAGAGGAAGATTCGTCCACCGAAACCGATTCGGATACTGATAGCGAGCCCGAGTATAAATTAAGTAAGTTCAGTCCACACTTGTACTTCTTTTTCTGAATACTTAGTTTACCGAAGTTTTGTAAAAATTTAGCTAAATCTAAAGTCATTTTGCTGTTATGTTATGGCTCTCGTATTGTATTTGCAGTATTGATTGATCTTGTGTTTATTTACTTTCCATTAAAGGACTCTTAACTGTAATTCTAAGAAACGTAACGCTCGTTAATCTTCCCTATATATCCAAATTAGCTATTCTAAGTCCCGCTAGATGACTCCACATGCTTTGTAAGGCATACCGCATACATTAACGCGCATGAAATTGCACTGCAGTTATCTTGGTAACCATTAAATCTATTTGCATAGATTTTTTTGTAAATACAGCTAATTATACCTTCTAGTGAAATAGAGTAGTAAGATTCAAATTCACAACAATAAA
This sequence comes from Lepidurus apus apus, assembly GCA_022832285.1. Taxonomy (NCBI): domain Eukaryota; kingdom Metazoa; phylum Arthropoda; class Branchiopoda; order Notostraca; family Triopsidae; genus Lepidurus; species Lepidurus apus. The sequence goes on along the minus strand of JAGJRO010000210.1, from coordinate 63,571 downwards.
ACACAATGTTTTGCTAAATTATTAGTAAGAAGTATTGCTATAATGTAGTTAGACCTAAAGTTATTGTACGTCTTACGGCGCCCGTATTTGCAGTATTTATTGATTTTAATGTTTATTTACTCTGTCGTTAAAGGCATTCCAGGAGGGCGGACCATGTTTGATGGGAATCGAAACCCGTTGAGACGCTTGATATGGATTCTGGTGGCTTTAACTTGTTTTAGTATTACTGTCGTGCAGGTATCTAAATTCCAAGTCCCAGTTTCATATATTGTTAATTTCACAGGAGTTGGATTTAAGGTTCAAGAAAGAATTGCGTATTACTTATCGACTCCTGTTAGAGTGACGGTTAAGATCGAGTTGGCGGACAAATTAGAATTCCCAGTGGTCACTATATGCCCTAGACAACCTTTCAAGTACCTTACTTACATTACAAAAGAGCAAAATTGGTTCTTGTAAACATACACTGGTACGAACCTGCTACCGGTTCGTTTTTTAGTGTCACTCGAATGGAAGAACTACGACCCCTAGCGGCTAAGGCGCTGCAAAAACCGTTAGAAAGCGTTACTTTGCCGTATGACTTAGTTTCTCTGATGAATCTCACCGAATTATGGACAGATATTTCCCAATCTGTTCATGTTATGTATAATGAAGTAAGTGGCATCACCTAGCTGTTAAACTTGGGTAGAAATTAATGAAGTGAAGTGCTTTTTCGGCCGGAATAAATCTTGTGATGATGCCGGTAGATGGCAGCCGGTGTTCACCATCAGAGGAACGTGTTTCAGTTACTTTACAAGTAAATACCTTGAACTTTTAGCTCCGGCATTATACCTCGCAATTCAAAATTCATTGATTTCTTAATTAGACGAGTCAGTCTCCGAAACAGGATCGTTTAACGGACTCTACATGGTTCTAAATTCGGATCGCTTACTCCCACCCAAACTTCTTCCGACTCCCAAACCGACAGTTGCCATATCGAACGTTTCCGTCCAGCCCAATTCAAGCGATTCGCCAACTCCCAAGCCAGTCCTAAGTAATCCTGATGCGTCAATACCGTTGGGTTGGATTATGTTCTTGCACGAAACTAGAGACGCTCCTACAGTGGAAGTGCAGTTTGGAGACAACGTGAACCCGAAATGGAACTTGGATACTCAAGTTTTGCTAAAGAATGTAAAAAGAATCTAAAAACTGACCAAAATCTTAGATATGTCTTACTAATTTAATATGCGAGTTCCAGTTCGATGGTGTGAATATTGGGCGCAACCCCTGTATTGATGATGGGACTTACACCGTCACGGAATGTCGATCAATTTGCTTATCGCGTGCTTTGATACAACGAAGTCAATGTCGGCTACCGTTCATGAACCAACCAGAAGTTGTGCAAGAAGCCGAACTTTGTAACACGTCAGAAAGTTATCAGCGAGCGGCGAGTGCTTTATCAAGAATGATCGATGAAAACGAATGGGTAAGATAATCTCTAAACTGATCAAGCTAAGTTTATTGTAAAGTTGGGTTTTATTGCTGTGATTTGTATCTTACTACTCTATTTCACTAGAAGATATAGTTAGATGCATTGATAAAAAATTCGATGCAAATAGGGTTAATGGTTACAAAGATAACTGCAATGCAATTTCCTGCGCAGAAGTCACGCGCGTTCATATATGCCTGTATAAAGCATACAGAGTCATCTTACGGAACTAAAAAGAACTATTTAGAAATACGTGAAGCTTGAGAATTATTCAATTTCTTAGAATTTGTTAGAATTGCAGTTTTAGAGTCTAAAAATCGGTGGAAACTTATAAAGAATGAATGAAATATATATTTCTTAAAGTTTTTTTTGTCGTTTTAGAGCTACGGGATGTGTGATTGCCGGCGTCAGTGTTATGGCACTTACTATGAAACGAATTTCGAAGCTGTGAGTGGCAAACGAGCCTTATCCAGATTGCGCGTCTTCTTTCAGGTAACTTTTAGTAAGTTTTGGCAACATGCAAGTACTAAATGAATGACCAATCAAGGATAAGAACATTGAGCAAGTGGGAGAAGAACTGGCGTATGATTTAATTGGCCTTTTCTGTGAAATCGGCAAGTGAGGATCCCTAAATCTTAGGGATTCCTAATATCAGGAAATTTTTCTTATAATTCCCTATATTTAGGAGGTTCGGTGGGATTACTGATCGGCGCTAGCGTGCTAACTATTGTTGAACTAATAGAACTTGGCGGTCACTCGATTCACGTCTTAATTAAACGATCAGCGTATAAAAAGCAACTTAAACACAATGTAGTGAAGCGGTTCCGTGAGACCAAGAACTTAAAATCTAAGCTATTGAATTCCACATTGTTCAAACGCTAACGAATTTCCAATTCGGCGGATTCACTTGTTTCAGTTTCTCATGCGTGGGTACTGGCCGCTTTGTATACTGGTCCGCTAGAATCACTTCACCTAAAAAATTTTTTTTGTTAAAAGAAAATAGGACTGGTTCCCGTTTTTCCGTTCTTGCGCAGAAGCAATGCGCATTCATATACACCTAGACAAAACACTGCGCGCCATCTAGCGGTAGCTTGGGTATAACAAGTTTAAGCTGTACGGGACAGGGACTAAATTGACAATACTTTTGATAAGCTAAGCGTATATCCCTACCTCGGCATAAAAACGCAGCACTCAATCCGAACGTACCGTAACTTATGATCAAATGATCACTTAGAGCTAGCAAAACTAGATCCGATTCCGGTGTTCGTTGATTTTCATTACCTAAAAAATAAAAAAATATGGAAAAATACATTAATGCCGAGTTTTTCTAAGGGAATATTAATTCAATAATTTAATTTAATTTTCAAAAAATTTTACCCGCGAAAAATGTATCTTCGTCTTGTAAATTTTCCTGGCACCATTCGATATCATCGGAAACTACTATGAACAGTGGTTTGGGGTACTTCGATCTGTTAGTTTCAAGAAAAATATACTTAATTGAAGAGTGATGATTAAATAGTGAAGTGATTGATAAATAGTTGTATTTACATGAAATAGGTCTTGGCTGATTGGAAGTAATTGCGGTCTGCTATTTTGGCGGGACCGAATTTCAGGTTGAGGTACAGTTGGTAATCTGTTCGGCGAATGTGAATGCCAACTACCGTTTGATATTTATCTTTTTTAACCTTATTGATGTAGGAAATAGCTTCTTTGGTCAGTTTGGAGTTTAAGGGCATCTCGGCCCGTATCTGAGGTCGGATTTGGAACATTTCTTGCAACAAAGCTACACTTATAGCTGACGGAAAACCTTAATAAATTAATAAGAAAATTACTAAATTTAGTTATAACTTTACTTTGGATATTTATTTTTATATGCAATTAGGATGATTATTAATTTATTTATATTCTTTTTATTCTGATATATTACTATTATTATTATTTATTTTTTGTGTATTGGTTAGAATTTTACCTGAGATTGAGATTCGATTGGGAAGATTTTCGGGGTACGGCCAATGGAAATCATAGAAAGAATAGGGTTTCAATAGCGTATTATTTGGCGCGCAGCCGAGATTGGAGTTAGGGTCCCATGGTTTTGTATTTACTCGATATTCTAATAACCGATTTAGGAGCTCGTACAAGCCGGCATGCACGTACAAGTGCCGGTGGTACTTTTGAGCAAGAGTGAAAGTTGCCCAGTATTCCCACAGTTGATTGCCTGTTCTACCCAAATCTTTCAACAAAATCATGCTTGTAGTTTCATTGTTGCGGTTAAGGTCAAAGCGGTTGCAGTCTGGTTGGGTTTTCATTGTTGACGTCAGGAAAAAGACCGCCATTCCAAACGTAAACACTAAACAAAACTTAAACTTAAACACTGTTAGCCTTCTAGGTGCACATAAAAAGTAAACCTTTCGAGCCATCTTTGTAACGTCACTTCTCTCCGGTATCCTAATCTAAACTAACGCTCAGAACATGAAAAAGTGATATCAACCTTAGTTGGATTCTTATCACATCTTTCAATATTAGCTGATAAGTTGGATAGCGCATCCATTTGTTCGAAACAGGTCTGATCGATTTTCAAAATATTAATATATAAATTTAATACCTGTTAATCTTCCCTGTATGTCTATACTAGTTATGTTAGGACCCGCCAGATGACTCCGCACGCTTTCTATAGGTGTATATGAACGCGCACGGCTTCTGCGCAGAAAGTTGCACTGCAATTATCTTGGAAACCATTGACCCTATTTACATGGAATTTTTTTGGGTATGCAGCTAATTGTACTAGTGAAATAGAGTAACGAGATTCGAATTCAAATATTAAAATTCGCAACAACAAACTCAAAACTTGTAGCTCAGCATTCAGGTTTAATTTTAACACGCCTGGAATCGACTAATTACAAAAAACTCATGATGGCAATTAAATTGTAATGATCAGCCAAACGCCTTAGATATGCATGTGTGTGCGTCACTTTCCCCAGGACGAGATTAAATACGAACTTGGATGGGGGTATTGAAGAAAACGGGGGTAGGCTAGGGTATAGGGAACATAACACGTAAGAATCATGCACAAATACGTTATGTACAGATGAAAAAGATGGATAAAATACTGGCTTACATTCTACCCAACCAAAAAACAAAATAAAATAAAAATCCATTTCACTCTTGGAATGCTCTCACATTCAAACAACCTCTCCTTTTTCCGCATTCCAATTTTTAAAACAACCGGATTTATGACTCAAAAATACCCTTTGCTTTTACTTTTCAAAACATTCCAAGAGGTCAAAACACTTTTTGTCCGCCCTCTAGCGTTGTATACTTCAAACATTCCTTCGACTCACCAAAACAAAAACGAAAAAAAATCTGTAAAATAAATAACTGCAAAAAGGGACACACTCCAAAAAAAAGAAAAACTGCAAACTGTAATGGTACTGATCTTTGGTCAAAGGACTTGTTTATGTACAGGTCTAAGGTTTTCTCTAAGAAAACTTTCTTAAAAACTCCATCCTCTCCCAAAAGAACTCAACCTCTCCGAAAGATCTTAAAAGAAAGCTTGGCAGATTTCTTTTCTCTTTCTGTCGCATTTTCCCAGACGCAACAATGCATTTCTGGTGCATTTCTTCAGAAATGCGAGTTGTCTCAAATGCCAAGGATGTTTTTTTGAAAAACGGAAAATGAAAAGACGCTTTTGTCATCATTCAAACAAAGCTGGGAGAACTAAAAAAGCTTTGCACTAAACTTGTCTTTTTGGATCGTGAAATGCAATGGCAAACTGTTTTAGAAAAGGGTGGGGCCTTTTTCTTTACAAAAAAATAAACATTTCTTTCTCCTTTCTAGTTCTTCCTCTTGATTGGTTTCTTCGCTCTTACTGTACTCCCTGCTTTCAACAGGAACTACTCTTAATCTCCCCCAAATCCGCTAAAATCTTCTTGGCCATCGACAATGAAGGTGAGCTCACTCCGTCATAAGTTCCATCATAGCGCTGCTCGGCAGATTGCACAGTAGTGTCAGTGGGTTTCTCTCGGAGCTGAGCTAAGGCCGACAGTAAGCGACTGTTGGCCGCATCGAGCGCTTGGATCGTCTGGACTTGGGCTTCGATCACTTTCTGCTTGTCGGCCATCCGTTGTTTTTCTCGGTGGAGTTCGCCTTCCAATTCCACCAACCTGTTAACAGTCAAACTGGCCATCAGCCACGCGTTATCACACATGAATCATATGAAAGAGCTACATGAATCTTCCAAAAAACTTGTTTAAAGCCTAACCTATAACTAGAATACTCAATTTTTCCTGAAAATAGACCCGTGATCCATCATTCAGCGACTCTAATTAGTAGATAATAGGAAAGTAAGTTTGATTTGTGAAATTGGGCATCACTCAAGGCTTACGCAAAACAATAACAAACGTCAGCGCCATCTATGATTGGTTCACATCAATAAGCTAAGGTATACGGGGGCCTTAACAATGAATGCAAAGTACTGAATAGTGGATCTAAAGAAGTCTTAATAGTACTGATCCACGGAGTAGTGATGGACTAGTTGTTCTAACATGGAATCACTGATGTTTTAGTGATTCTAGCTAGGAATTACTAGTAAATTGATGATTTGAATTAAAAAAGGGCAGTGAACAGGTCCTCACCTTGCAATCATGGACTTGAGTTGTTCATCCTTGCTATTGTCTTCATCTCTGCTGTCTCTTTCGTCCACTTGAGGTAGAATCACCTCCTTTTTGATGTACGTTTTCCGTTCTAGTGTGTTTTGCTGGGAAATCTCTTCTTGGACATTCCCATTAATGTACAATTGTTCAGCTCGACTCAGTCTCGACTGGAGTGTTTCCATCGCGTTGCGGAGATCCAAGATTTCTCTTTCATACTACAAAAACAAAACAAAAACAACCCAAATCATTATTTTTCCAACTCAAAAATCACGAATCTTCAATTTGCCCTCTTTTGTAACAATAAATTTAAACTTTCAATAAAACGAAAGTAAAAAATTCAAAGAAAAAAGGGAAGAAATTTCCCAGAAATACAGTACCTCTTCCAGCGATTTAGGGTTAGAATTACGGTCCAATTCATTCCTTAGGGCTCGAATGCGAATCCGGGATCGAAACGAGCCAGCTACAGTACTTTCATCTTCTTCTCCCGAAGAATCCGAGTCCCAATTACATCCTCGCCTCACAAACCCTTCTTTCTCGAAACCCGATGCTGGCACGGTTTTCTCCAACGACATTCTCCGGTACGTCCTCGCTTTACGACGTGGCAAACTCGAATCTACTCCTCCTACCACAGAAAAAAATGTAAACAAATAAATAAACGCTCTTAATTACACATATTTATCAATTTTTGATTACACATTTTATCAAATCTATTTTTAATTATTTTTCTGTATATTTCTCTCATTTTTTAATTATTTTTCTTAAATTAACGCTGTAATTACATAATAAACACTCCTAATTATACACATATATCAAATTTTCTCTACATTTATCGACTTTTAAATTATTTTTCTTAAATAAACGCTCTAAATCATATTTTTTCACGTAAACGATAACAAACATGAACGCCATCTATGAGTGTTCCGCATCAATAGGCTAAGGTATACGGGAGCCTTAACTATGAGTTAAAAGTAAAGAATAGTGATTCTAAAGAATTCTTAATAATAGTGATATCTCTATTTCTCTATTTTTGCATGATTTTTCTCAAATAAACGCTCTTAATTCAATAATTTTAAGCTTACCATTGCCGTCTGTGGTAGCCGGAGGGGACGGTGTATGTGGTGAGTAGACACACCGTGGATTCGTGCGGGGCGCCGGCGACTTAAACAGTCTCCTATCGGTGGGCGGCGTGGAAACACACGTGGAATCGGAGGAAGAGCTCGAAATCCTGGGCCTCAGCGCTTCACTCGCGTTCTTCAGCCCCAAGGGTCCACTGGATTCGCTTGGGTGGTTCGGTTTGGAGTTGTTGGTCGCCAACCGTATGACGTCCGCCTTGCTCACCGGGTTCTTCATGTTATACAGCGGGTTGTTGAACGCCACGGGCAATTGCTGCCTTCCTCCGCTGCCATTTCCATTGGAATCGCCTCCGAAGTAGTTGTTATTGGGCGAGTGCTTGGCGCTGTGATTGGAGCAGGTCGAGTTGGCGTTGCTCCGGAGACTGCCCTTTAAGGTCGGTTCGTGGATCGCCGGGTCCACCGGACTGGAACTCTGACTGTACGCGAAGCTTTGGTAGCCCGATGACGCGACGGTGGACAGCTGCGAAATGGACACTTGACTACCTTGGATATTGGCTTCCAACTCGGGCCCCGAGTGCGCATCCGGGCTCTCGTCGACGTACTGCAGCGATTCGATGTAATCGTCCATGTGATTCGCGTTACTCGGCGGCGGCAAGGCTAAATGCGGTCTCCGGAGAGCGTTGGCCGCGTTAATGTTGTTGTTGCTGTTGTTCGGGTGGTTGAACGACGCCGGGCGATTGTACGTCGCACTGAATTCCTCGCTGGACGGTAGGTGGGCATTCCGGGGTAAGGTGGAGGCCTTGGGGGAGTCGGGCCGCTTGGTAAAGTGGAGATCTGTTTTGGGGAGCGCGTTGAAGGTGGGGTCGTTGAAGCGGAAAATGTTGCGTTGCAAGCTTTGGAAATTGGGTCGCTCCACGTCAGACATGCGGTGGTGGTGATGGTGGGCCCCGTTGTACGGGAGCGTAGGCGTGGCGGGATCGGGACAACTGGATTGGCGGCTGTAGCCCGGAGCACTTAAAACGGGCGGCTGAACGCCATGCAGAGAAATGGTCTCCAGGGCGCGACGAAGCGGTTCCAGGCGCGTATCGTGGCTCAATTTGGGACCCACTTTGCTCAGATTCTCCACTAACAAGGTGTGCATGATGCTAAGGTGCTTGCAAATGTCCACATTGTCTCCGTCGCCCATAAAGGGACTATCCTTGGGCACACGACTCTGCAAAAAAATAAATAAAATCGAATAAAAACATTTAGAAAATCCTTTCCTCACATAAAAAATTTATAAAATCGCTTTAGCGAGTTTTAAATAATTTTCCAAAACTCGCTAGAATTATCGTTATGTACAGATAAAGAGATAATACAGAAAAAAATGGATAACATAACCGATTCTTAAAATATAGTATCGATTCATAATACTAACGATTATGTTATCGATTATATAATAATTATCGATTCAGAAAATGGAAAAAATCGAAATATTTGTAAAAAATCCTAAAAAATGCAAAAAAATCCTTAATAAATAGCAAACTTGGATAAGAAAAATGCAAAAATTCCACAAGCTCAAGGAACTCAAACTAATCAGAAATATCCAAAAATACCCGCTCAAAAAGCAGTTAAAGCCATTAAAGCTCCCGTATAACTTAGCTTAGTGATGGTAAAGATCACAGATGGCGCTGATGTTTGTTACTGTTTTTGCGGAAGGTAAGCTATACGGGAGACTTTATGATTGGTTGTTCACATCCTTTGTTATAGACCAACGCTATTAAAAACCATAAGAAACTTACAGAAATTTGTTTGAGGAACTGTTTCATGGTACCGGCTTCCTTTTCCAGGAAATCGTTCATAAATTCCATAAAGTTTTCTTTGCCTTGGAACCTCGTGAAATTAGCCAAGGTCTGCAGCGTTTTAGCAATCAACGTCAAGTTCCTCGACGCCTTTTCATTAGGGTATTCTGTTTAAAACGGGGGAAACAAAAAGACAAAATCTCCAGTTAGTCCACATGAAATATTAGATACTAACCCTCTTAAAAAAGAATAAAGAAACAAGAAAATGTTTCCCCGTCAAAACAAAACACACGAAAAAAGGAAAAAAAGGAAACAATATCCCACCCAAGAAAAAAATAACAAAGCAAATCTCTCTTACCAGTCGTAATCCCAAATAGGCTGGGCGACAATATCGCTGGACATAAAAAGCGCAGGAATATGGAGGCGGAAATCAGATGATCACCCACGTCTTCCTTGCCTAAGGCGGCCAACCTTTGCCGGAATGTGTTGAAGCATTCTTGGAGCTCCCTACAAATGGACATATAAGAATGAGCGTCAAAAGCTGTATAAAAGATCTCATCTAACCGGAGAAAAAAAAAGAAAAAAAGGGCAATAGCCCCACCCTAAACTACCCAGATAAAACCACTCGTACCCTTTAGGAATAGTGTTGACTATATAGTTTTTAGGTGGTGGTCGGAAATATCATAAATGCAGTAGTGGGGGTTAGGATCATTGCAAAAGCTTTACTTCCACCAGCCAAATGCGGGGGGAGTAGTGTATATTACTCCTTCTCGCCAAAGCAAAAGCAAGAAGTTGAAAAAACATACATGGGGAAATAGGCTGTCGACTCGAGGATCTTCTCCCAAACCATTCCTACTGCCTCCCTTAAGTGCCCTTGCTGCTTCGCTAAGCTGGATGACGACGTGACGCGCAATGGATCCACTTCGCAATCTCGGCTGTTCGCGGGGTCCAACAGTGCTCCGATGATGCCCTTCAGTGTATCCCCGAGATATGCCTTGCCCACTAATTTCATATAAGCTTCCATGGCTTTGGTGGCGAACGAATTGCCTCTGAACGTCAAGTGCTCGTCGTCTAATAACGATAAAAAATTAGAAATTGAATTAGAACACCAATGAATTGCACCAAAAAATCCATAAATAAATAAAAATAATTAAATAAAAATTAAATTAGAACACCAATAAAAAGCAGAAAAATCCATAAATAAAAAAAATAATATAATAAATAATAAGAAAATAAAGAGTAAATAATAAATAAATAAATAAACAAGAAACAAAGTTAAAGTGTTCCTAGTGGTAACAATGTCTAGAAATCCATTTAGGGAATTAGATTGACTTGTCAGATTTTTTTTATGGGGAGGGTGCGGATCTAGAAGATCTTGGGTGTAAGAAAAGGTTAATGGTGGCAAAGAAAAGGAAGAAAAGGAAAGATATATATCTATATATCTAGAAAAAAAGGAGAAAAAAGGAGTTAATTACCGATCCGATCGATATCTGCCATGACGATGTCAGCCAGGAAGCGTTGCGCCATGTTTTCTCGGTGCATGATGGCCACCAAGGAGGTGGCAATATCTTCTTTGGCTTTGACGCCTACGATGGGCTCGAGAGTGTCGCATAAAGGGAGATATTCGTGCTTAAGCAAGCTGAGGAACTCTTCGTACACTTCAAAGGGCAGAATGTCCACAGATTGAAACTTGCATTTGACCCGCAAAGAAGGAGGGTCTTTAGTAGGCCGCCGTTCCGAAAGTACTGGATACCACTTCTCGATCAGGAACCGGGAAGTCACTGTATGGACCGGAATGCTCACCGTTCCTGCAACCCAAAACAAAACGAAACGAAATAAAACAAATGAAACCCAAATCTCGTTTACTTAACATTAACTTATTAATATTTAATTCTACATTCTCTATACCACGCTTTGAGGCATTGAGGTTAAACCAATAAAAACCGACAAAGGGAAATAAAGTGCTCAAACACTTTATTTCCGAAGTAATTAGGGCTTTTTACGATTTGGAAGCGATTAAATCATTATGTTTGGAGAAATTAAACTAGATTGATGTGGGTCTATTAGAATTTGTATGGATAACCTAATTTAGCATTGAAGCTGAAAATATTTAATTTTAAAACTAGGATTACTAAAGTCGAAAATTTGAGAACTCGGTTTAAATCACGTTTGGAGCGACGAATAATATTTTAGCTATTTGAGAATGACGAAGATTGTCTGAAGTTCTTTAAAGCAGTCACTAATGAAAAGTTAGCCAAATAGGTCAAAATATGCCGCACGAATCTTCGAAAAACTCGGTTGTTTTAAAGTAAATGCACGTTGAAGAATTGAACTTTGGGATATCTCGCTTAAAACGTTCGAAATGTTTCCGTGTGGGGTTGCCCAACAATGAAAGATAATAAATAACTCGTTTCAAACGTCCGGCTTTCCGCTCCAATGCATACCCACGCTCCTGGTGTACAAACGAGCAACAATGAAAAATCGCTCTAAAAAGAAGTTACTCCTACCTTAACCTTTTATACAAATCGTACTGATGATAGAGAAAAATAAATGGTCGACAATGAAAATAGATTAGAAAAGAAACTTACCGACAAGGGCATCTTTCTCTCGTTTCTTCTTGGGATCAGCTTCGCGATACAGGTCAATATTGATGGTATGGACTACGGGCAAATCCTCGAGCTCGAAATGTTCGCCCCAGAAACACATTTCATTTTTCTGTTTCCCAACGGTCCGGACGTGCAACTTCTTATCTAGGCTCACTTCGCAATAGTACCTGAAGCGACAACGAAACGAAAAAAAAAAAATTAAGTAAAGTGGAAATGGCATAAAGAGTCATGAGCTGCGAGGAGAGGAAAGACAAGGCTTGTTATATATACACTTCATTCTATCCCAGGCGTTGAAAAATACATGCTTAGTGGTTCCCTATTCATAAATCTTGAGGCCAAAAGGGAGCCATAACGTATGTACATACATCACCTGCGTATTTCTCCACTTTTTCAAAACTTTTTCCCCCGAAAAGATTATAAATAGATTAAGTGCTTACCGCTTCTTATTAGCAATGCCTTTAGCTTCCAGAATCCAAATCTTCAACGAGTTATCAGTGCGGGGTACTCTTTCTTGATGTGGGTGGACTGTCTTTTTTAAACTGCAATACAATAAACAATTTTTTTTATAAATATGTCAGAATTTAACACCAATATAGCCACTATTTGATTTTTTTACGATAGGTTTATAGAAAATTATGATTACGGAAAATTAAATTTAACTAAGAACGAATTCCCTGTGCTATAAGTATGGAAAGTAGACCATAATAGCATCTACAGTTGATAAGAACGATTTTCTATGTTTATCAAAATGCAATAAGGTGAAATTCCTATCTGCAACATGCGAAACTGTTCTTAATGCATAAACCCTTTCTTTCTATTAGCCATTCACGAGTTATTGGTTATTTACAAAACATTTTCGGTTATGACGTCGAACACGTTTCATGGTGCGGCTTATCGCACTTGTAACCATGGTTACGGTTTGCAGACATACTTAGAAATTCGCACGCCCAGGCTTCTAAAACATTTACCCTTAAGACGACGGTCCTATGCTATTAAGTAGGGAAATAGACCTTAATAACCTCTTTAAGGCGATAAGGACTATTTTCCTATGTTTAAGCGGGGTAAAGTAAGCCTTAGTGACACGAAACGGCTATAAAGGCTTTTTTCCTACGTTTATCTCAAGAAAATCGACCTTATGAATATCAAACTGCAAATAAATTCGAAATTCCTTTGCTGTAACACTAGAAATTCTTCTTAATATGAAAATAACAGCTTAGAACTCCTTTCTTTAGCACGTTCACGAGTTATAAGCAATATAATGGACGACTATGATGTCACTGTCGTTAAGATAAGCTTAGAAAATGTAATAAAAAAAGAGAATCGTAGGACTTACTGGTGAACCCATTTGTTCCGTTCTTCAGCACTGCCGCACCCCAGATAGGTTACTCCGCCCGGCCTGGTAATCTGTATACAGTGGTCCTCTCCCAGCACCGATGGATGTAAGGACCGCACGCCGACATCGTTGACCGAACCCGGGGCAATCGAACCCGGCGCCCCACCGGCGCCTAGCTCGATGGTATGGACCGCGGCTTGCGGGACTTGTCCCACGCCACACAGCAAAGATTCATGGGAGCGCGACGTCCTCAAGCGGGCAGGTCCCACTCTGCGAAGATATTGATACCAATAAGTTAAATTGCCTCCTAAGATTTGCATTCCCAATAAATTCTCTATCACTGAACACGAACAAAACTTAAAAACCCCATCCACACTCTAAAACACGTACGGTTTAAATGAAAAGGGACGCAAAAAAGAGAGAAAAATGTTGGAACATAAAGTACTACAAATTGCCACCCTCAATTTCTCTTTTAACTTTAAAAGAATACGAATATCCTTTACATCTATAAACCTATATGACTCCTATATGACTCCCCCCTCGCTCACACACATACAAAAGACCTTCACCTACATTTGTCTCACGATCCACGTCCAACCATGTGATAAATGCAATCATCTTTTTACGGAAAACACCTGGGGACTATCTAACATCCAGGCCAAGCGTTTTGGACGTATACCATAGTACAAGTATAGTCCCGCATATTATAGTAGAAGACAACAAGAGGTAAAAATTGATACATGTCATTCCGATATACGTGAATTCTTTGGAGAAATCGAAAAAATTGGAAAAAAAATATTAAATAAAGAGAGAAAATCCAAAAAAATGAAAGAAACGAATATTTCGTGGTATTGGGGTTCCTGGTGGAAAGTTTGGTGGCTGGACGAGGTAGTCTGAAGGCAATTTAGAGCGGAGCTGTACGAGAATATAATTTTTTTGTATTTTTTCTGGAGGGGGAGGAGGAAAACCCCGAGGCGCCTATCATCATTACTATTACTGTTACATTTCTGGCCTGAAAAACGTCGATTGGGCGCAAGACAATCTTAGGAAGAAATAGTGAACGAGCTAGGAGAGAAAGGTAAAAAAAAGAAAAATGGAAGAGGGGGGTCTTCGCAAAAAAAACAACAAAAAAAAACAAAAAAAAACTTAACTGCGGCTGGGAGTAAACGACGACCAAGAGAGGGCGCAATGAAGCAGAATTAAGTTTGGGTTCGACAGACATGCAAATGCACTATATACGGAAACCATCAGTAGTCAGAATGTGGAATGTGGAATGTGGGATGTGAAATGTCTTTTTCTGAGGAGAAGTTTGCATGATAAAGCTCTACTAGGTCTTTTTTGGTTTCTTTAAAACTTACGACTATTGCGTTTCTTGGCGAAATGAAAAAGTTTTTTGGTTTCTTTTTAGCGAGCTTTAATTTCGGAATGCTTTTAGAAAAAGTGATTTGCTGAGCCAATTACGCTACTATTGTACAAAGTGTACTTTCAAGCAAATGGAATCTACTTCAAAATGAAATTTTCTTCCAGAATTTCTGCGTCTTTTTAGTACACTGCTACCTGTTCAAGCAATGGAGCAATTGAGTTACACTCTGTAGTTTTCTAATTAAATTTTAAAGAAAGTCAGAAATTTTTGGATTTTTTTTGGTAGTGACTTGGGCATTAAGAACCACTGTACAGTGCTAGGGCATACGAATTTCACGCTTATTGCAATGGTATGTTAGTTAGGTGTACTTTGCAGTATTTTAGCATAAGAAAATCTCCCTTATTGCCCACAACAATGAAATTTTATAGGAAATCGGAAGTTTCTAGAAATGTCTAGGAACAGTTAGTAGTGGCTTGGGCATTAAGAACCACTTTGCGGCGTTAGAGCATCAGAACTTCGACTTTACTGCATTTTCATGTGAATAAGGTCTACTTTTACCCACTATAACATAGGAAAATTGCCCTTATGGTCAACAACAATGAAATACATCTGACGCAAGAGTCTTTTTGTGTTCCTCCATACATGCTTGCTATAAAAAGCTAAGCTTATGGGGAACCTTAACTACCATATGCTGTTATAAGTGTGTGATGGAGTTTTTCGTGAGATGATCTTGCTAGGTGTCTCTCCGAAGCAAACGTGGGCAAGTTTTTGTGTGGGTGTGGGTGTTGTCAGAAAGACTCTCTCTCTCTTTCTCCTCTCCTATTTTTTTTTTTTTTTTGGTTCGGTATAATGAGACGATTTACGCCCTTCTGCCGTCCATTTTTCCCCCTTGCCTTGACAGATAACGAGCGGCCTGGGACTTGTCGATGCGTTTCCAATGACTAGTCCATAAACACAAGGCTCAAGCTGCTCCGCTCACACATATCCGCGCGGCAAGCCCACCCAAACCCCCCTAAGTTCATTGAAGCTACCGGCCGGCTCTTTTCTATCGAGCAATATAGACACTACAACCAAGTTGTTCTCACCCTGCTCTACGAACGCAAAAAGAAAGGTAAATTTTCTCCCTCTTTTTTTGTGTATGCTTTCGGGAGCAACGAGGACCACCACCAACCACCACACTTATAAAAAAGTTTCCGTATATTGGAAAAAGAGCCAAAACCTATACAGTGGTCAAAGCCCCGGTCAGTTTGGATGGGTTCCATGTCCCCTTTACGGTATAAATTTCCAACCCCTCTGAGCCCGAAAGAAAAAGAAAGAAAGATCATTCCCTTACAATTCTAAATTAAAATCCAATGTCTCCCGCCCTTAACGGGACGACCGTGTCCAAACTCCTCCACCCAATCTCTCCTCCTTCCTAAAATTCGACATGCTGTTTTAGATGACAAGATTAAATCACTTAATCAACTCCTCCCACCCAAAACCCTTAACAACCGGACAGAAAAATCTAATAAATTTTAATGCCATTAAAATCATTAGAATTAAACAAAAACGAGAACTTAGAGATTTAGGCTTAGTTAAGCTAACTAATCCCAAATTAAAGAAAAAATAACTTCGCTAATTAAGAAAAATTGCTTTAGTAGTTTCGGCATTAAGAACCATTTTCACGTGCTAAAGCGTAGGAATTTCGACCTTATTGCAACTAAATGTTATTAAGGTTTCCTTTAGCCCATCTCAATATACTAAAATCGCCCCTATTGCCAACAACAGTGAAATACTTTTGAGGTAAGTCTTTCTACGTTTCCGTATACATTAAGTACCCTTTTCCCGTGCTAAATCAAAGGAATTTCGCCTTATTGCAACTCCATGTTACTAGGTCTACTTTTGCCCATCTAAAGATACGAAAATCGCTTCTATTGCCAACAACAATGAATTAAAAGAGTCTTTCTGCGTTCCCCGATGCAATTACCTGCGTTTTCGAAAGCTAAAAAGTTTCCTCAGTCGACGAAACCGTTTCATAATCCCCAACCCCGGCATTATCCCAACTTCAATCAATTGATCCCAATAAAGAAAACTGGTCCACAACAAAGTTGCCTCACTTCCACTTAATCCAATTGTAAGGCCATTACTCCTCTCCACATTTCACAGGTGCCTCAACACAACCCGCCATCTTGAATAAAAACGTTCTCATTTGATCTATTTAACGCAATAGCCTGGTATTAAGACTGTATAAATTAGCCGACCAATGATCCTAACCACGAACCACCCACATCCATTAACATATGCTTCGCAAACACCTGTGCTCCCGATAGTCCTTCTGTTTTATAAGTAATTTCGTACTGCAGCTTTTATCAGATCCCAACGATTGCGTTCGTAACGAAACTTGAACCCACTACCCAAAACGAACAATTTCCGCTTGGCTTTTATCTTCCTGAGTTTTTAATCGCCGTTAAACTTTGAAATCCACCTTCCTTCGGAAGATTTTGACACTTGCCAAAAAGAATCGAACGTTTCTTATCACTGCGAGGCACAACGGAGTCCGCAAAAAAAGTATAAAAGACTCCAAATTTCTTCCAATTTTTCTCCAGAAAATTAATATTATACTTTCACTGTGTTCAATCTGAGCGATTCCGTGCCAGCGGAGCTTCAAAAAAGTAGTGACTCGGATCGCGATTCCATTCACACTAACAAGGGTTACTCCCCAAACTGGGTTAGTTTAAGGTTCTGGCTAGACTTTTGCTTCCTAAGACTGCCCCAGACTGTCCGCCGCCCTTGCGCAGTCTCGGCAGAAATACGAAAAAAAAGAGAAAAAGACTTCCAACTTGTCTGTCGCTGCCAATGTCTTCGGAATACCTGAACCCTGTTCATTTGGCACTGCTATCAGAAATCTGTGTAAAAACCTCGTCACCTGCTGCGTCTAAAGTCGTCTTCTGTGGCAGTTTTGGCAGCTCTTAAACTATTTCGCTCCAGTGGAGCCCCAGCTGGGGAATTTCTGTTCTGCCGGACCTTGCAGGATGAGCTTCTGCATTGACTAAATAACTTATCAGGGAAAACTTCCCGACTCTTAATGTGGAACCGGAGGGGGAAAAAATTCATTAGTAACGTCGTTACATTATCATTAAAAAACAAAATTCCCTGCCTGGTATTTCTGCGAGAACTTACAACGCGGAAAATTAGTAATGTTGGACACTTTTAACTCACTTTTGGGACCGACTGGGTTTTTGGGCGAACCCCAAGTTTGCCCCCAAGTTGCCCCTTAGAGTTTTGACCGTCCCAAACTTGATCGCTTCCCAAGTTTGCCTTTACTTTGGACTTTTGGCGATGGCAAAACTCTGTCTTTGAGGTTCGAGAAGTTTCTGTGCTTGGTTTTTTAAAAAATTTTCCTAATATGCGTTTTCGTACGGTACGATAACTTGCTCTTTGTCTTTGAGGGAGGTGGAAAGGCGGGATTACAAGGGTTGAACAGGGTGGAACGAGGGAAGATTGTGTTTTCCTAAGCTTATACTCTTATTTTCATTGTTGATGGATTGGGGCATGTTCCAGTGTTGCTGGAAAGTGGAAAGTAAATGCGCTAAGAGTATTTCATTGTTGCCCGCACATGGATACATAAGGAAGGCTTTGTAAGCTGGGGTTTGGATAATAAGAACAATTTATAGTGTTCAAGCATGGGACTTTTGCCCTAATGGCAAAAGGAGGTTATTAAGGTCTAGTTTTCTTTGTCTAAGCATAGGAAAATCGCCCCTATTGTCAATGGGTTTTATTTGTACAAGCCTAAACAAGCGAACGTATGGATATAAACAAAATGTGTTTTCGTTGTCTTGCTAGGAAGTAGAATGCGTTAGAATTATTTCCTTTGTTGCCAACACGAAGATTTCATAAAAAAGGATTTGTAAGAAGTGATTTGACATTAAGAACAATTTTCCCGTGTTAAAGCATAGGAATTTCGCCCTAAGGGCCAAAGCACGGCGATTGGGTATGTTTTCGCTGTCTTACTAGAACGTAACCCGCGTTAGGAGTACTTTCATTGTTGCCAATACACGACTACATATGGAAAGGATTTGCAAGCAGGGGTTGGACATTAAGAACAATTTCTAGTGTTAAAATGTACGAATTTCGCCCTTATCACAAATGAATGTTATTAAGATCGATTTTCACCACTTAAACATAAGAAAATCGCCCTTACTGTCGTTCCGTTTTGTTTTCGCAAGCCTAAGCATGCGATTGGGCATGTTTTCAGTCTTGCTAGGAATTCAAATGCGTTAGGAGTTAGGACTACTTCATTGTTGCCAACAGTGAAATACTCTTTCCGCTTTCCCTATGCTGCCGCTATACCCTAGAAATAGCTAAGCTTATGCGGGAGCCTTAATAAGTTAACAGCGGAAAACAAGCCATCCAATCTTTTCCCCAAGAATCTCTGATGTGTGCCTTTGTACTATACCCGTACAGTACAGTAACGGCTGCAGAGACGGAGAGATAAATAGATAAAAATGAAATCCATAAGAAAGAATAGAACGCTATGCATAAGTAAACTTGTAAAGGACCAAAAGCAATTTGTCTAAAAACCACAGTAGTCGTTTGGCCCTCGAAAAAGAAGGGGTGTGTGCCTTTGTTTGTGCTGTGTTGTCAAGAGACGGGAGATTGTTTAAATATTAGGTGATTTAGTGTTATCAAGAGATAAAAACCCGGTGTGGCGTGTTATTTGTTAGTTTGTTTGATTACTTGGCGCTTAATCAGTGACGTGGAAATCTTATTTCTTTGGCTGCTCAACCCTTTTAGGTTCGGGGAATTAAGCATCGAACCAAAATTGGGAAGAAAGAAAACCTTTTCAGAGGCTTAGCTAGGCCTAAGAGAGCGAGCGGAAATATTAGGAAAAGAAAGGAAAGCAAAAAGATAAAAAGAAGAAAAGAGAGAGAAAAAACAGTGTGACACCCAAAAAAATAAATAAAAGGGATAAAAAGGCGGGGGACAAGACATTTGTTGCCTTTACGTGATCGTGAGGCACATGGGAGGCTTTTCATTATCAACGTTAACAAGAGCAATAAGAAACAATAAGTCGCCCGGTTGCGAGTTAGGGTATATATATTTATACTTACGAATCCGTGTCCAAGGTGCTGCGTTTTCTTTCCAATTTCGTTACGCTTTTGGTCCGTTTCAGTGGGTTGGACTTGAAAGAACGTTTCGAGAAGAAATTCTGTGAAGAAAAATAGAAAGAAAGATAACAACGATTTCTATTAGTACGTGTTTAACGTGATGCCTCCTTTATTTCAAACAATGGTTAACGTACTCTTTCTGATACAAGTTTTCGATTCTACCTTATAACTTTTGCAATTAAATTATAAATTTAATGCGATAATAAGAATTACAAGAATTATTGCAATACATTAAGAATGCAATGTTCAGTTTTTGAACGAATGAAGTTTCGAACGTTTTGCCATTGTTGTAGTAGATGCCGCTTATTGTGATACGTTTGTCAAGTGAATAGGGATTCTATTAAGTGGAGATTCCGTAAAGCGGATGATTCTCATATTTCTAATAACCAGTGATCACAATAAGCGGCACCTACTGTAATAGAAATTTCAAGTTACGGAAGCTTTTTCTATTGTTTTTTGGAGCGATAGGTTTTCACTGTGATGACACATATTGTTAACCTTCTTAGCTTCCATTTTCTTTCGAAAGTCTCGGTTTCTTTGTTAGCAAAGGGGTTTTCCAAGGACATTAGCATACCCAACGATGCGTCAATAGCCAAAAAACAGCCAACAGCAACCGTTAGACGCTTTAAAACAAATGTTTTCTCCGTAATTAACTAAAAAAATGTTGTTCAAAACCTTATTCTCAGAAATTCAGAAGTACTCAAAACTAACAGAAAAATCCTCCAGTGTATCAAAAGAAATAATGCTAAAAAAATATCTGAAACTTCTGGAAATGCTCCCGAAAAAATCTTAGATATTCTCCAATTAACTCTTGGAAAATTCTCTAAATTAATTTTAGACAGTTCCCCGATAGGTTTCGTTAAAACTCTGGGCTTAGTTTCTAAAAAAAACTCCCAAAAAATCTTAAAAAATGCCATAGGAAATTCTAAATTCTGAAAAAATCCGTAGATATTCTCCAACTAATTCTTCAAAAATTCTCCTAATTAACTCTAGATAGTTCCCCAATAAGTTTTTGTCCAAACTCACGGAAAATTCTTAAAAAATTGCATACATTCTTATACAAAAAAAGATAAATTAAAAAAATCACCTGGAAGTGAATTCCACCTTGAATCATGTCATTCAAAACTGGCAAGAGCACGAAACTAGTATCCATGACTCTTTGCGACAAACTATAATGGTCTCCCCAGAGATAAAACTTGCTTTGCACCATTTTGTCTTCTAAAAAACCTCCAATTTGTTATCTAGTTTAAGTTTCCAGTCTTTTAAACTCTCCTTCTGTAAAATCTGCTTCCCTTCGAGAATTTCACTTCAAAACTGAACTTCTAGATTAGAATCTTTACAACCGAGGAAAAACTAGCGAAAATCCTCCTCTCCAAGAAGCTAATCTCCCTTTCAAATCCGTAGAAAACTTTTAGCACTTTTAGGCTTCAAAAATGACATGCTCAAGTCACTTTTTCTCTCCGCTCGAGCAACGAAAACTAGACTAGACAACGAAAACTCAAACAGGCTTATGCATCCGATGAGGTATGGAAGTGTACTGAATAGCATGGAAGACTCTCTCGGCCGAGCGCCTAACACATTGTATATAAATTGCTCTTCCTTCCACTACGGTGATTAGACGGACAGTCATGTAGAAACGAGAAGGGAGGAGGGAAATCCCTTCCTCTTTTCTTTTCCCTATCACCTTTCCCACACCTCATAGTGACGCTTATACAACCAGCGTAAATATACATAAAAAATAAAAATACATAAAAAATGTGTTGCACACATCTCGACCCCGGAGTACCGGTTTCTCTATGGAAATAAACCGGAACTTGCTTGACGCAAACGCGTTCAGTCGTGATTCCAAGTTCCTGCTCATGAGAAAAAAAAATCTTTTTCTAGCTTCTACGGCCTTTTTGCTTCTTAGGACCCCCAAAACTTTCTTAGTAAATTAGGAAACTTAGCAAAAAAATCTACAAACGGGGAAAATCAAAAATAAGATTTTAATAATATTTAGAAAAATACAATATAAGCTGTCTCAATTTACGCTAAATTTTAATTAGGGTAACTTGTACGTTTTAATTAATGAATGAAATAAAGGGTCAAACTTACAGCAAATCGAGAAGGCGTGGATTCCATAGTATTCCGCGTCATGGGCCCTGACAATACCGGGGTCACGGGAGCACTTCCTCTTCGTTCACCACACGCTTTTTCATACGACGTATCTAAAGGAAACAAGAACAAAAAGCAAATAAAAAACCCGCCAAAAGTAAAATCAACAAACAAACCAAGTTTCAACACCTCGTCCATTCATTTCCGTGAATTTTTTTCTTTGAGTTTTTACAAAAAAATGCTTCCTTTAGTCTGCGTTAGCCTTCTTTAAGGTCCTTTTCAGTTAAATTCACCCGCCAAAGCTTTAAATTCCACCCCGAGTAATGATATTTCCCCTTTTCAACGTTGTGCCAGCTTTCCCGCCCACCACGTGCAAGATGGCGGGCGGATGCATGAACCAAAAGAGACGTGACACTTCAAGTCTGTTTTTCTCTTCGGAAAAAAGCGGGTGCTTTTTCCGCGGACTTTTTCACTCCTACATCCCCTTGTCCTTACAATAAGGTGACATTTGCCTTTGCAACGTTTATATCGCAAGCAAACCACGTCCGAGCTTTATCTTCCGTTTCCCAATCGCCACTTTTCGTTCCTGTCGCCACCGCAAAGAGGGGGACTGACTACCTATCCATTGTTCTAAACGATCTAACCTTCCCTTAGGAAAGAAAAATTGACTGACACTCTTGAAATATCGCTTTTCAACACGTTCAACTTGTCTAGGCAAAGATCTGCCATGTCCCAAAAAGAATTTAAAAGACATGCTACAAAACCACCACACCTTAATCTTTCACTGGTACTGTGTGTAGCCACCGCAATTATACGCTTTGGGCTATAACTCACTGTCTTGATGCAAATGAGCTCTAAAGCTCCTCATCCATTACATCTTTCTCTCAGAAATCAACTTTAGAATCCTTCAAAAGATAAAAATAAAACAATCTAGGAGAAAAATCTCCCAAGAAAAAGAGCGTTATCGCCAAAGGGAGGGGAAAGAAGAAAGAGGTTAGGCTAAATATAATATGTTACCCGCGAACGATTATCAACTACTCAACAAGCGTTCTGTTCAAACCATACAGACACACACACACGTAACACAACTCGGATCTATTTTGCGTAGAGCTCGAATGTCGTGGCATGCGATGTGGTGCATGTATCGTTTGGGAGTTCATTGGTCGCTATAGGCAACCGCCAAAATGATTAATAATAGACCTTTTCGAACGTTACAGGGATAAAAACCACAAAAGCCAGCTCACATCCTTAGGATCATATCAGTTTGTCACTAACGACGACTATCCCTGTATTACTAACGAAAACAGAACTTGTTAACATCGATAAGGCCGCTTTTCCTACGTTTAAATATGGAAAACTAGACCTTAGTGACGCCAAACAGCAATAGGGGCGTTTTTCCTATGTTTTAACGTGAGACAGTAGACTCTAATAGCATAAAACCGCAATAAGGACCACACTCCCATGTATACATTTGGAAAACCAGACCTTAGTGATATCAAACAGCAATAGGGGCGTTTTTGCTGTCTTCTAACGTGGAAAAATAGACTCTAATAGCATTAAGCAGCAATAACGACGAGATTCCTACGTCGAAATGGGGAAAGCTAGACCTTAGTGACATGAAACAGCAATAGGGGCGTTTTTGCTACGTTTTAACGTGGGAAAGTAGGCTCTAACTGCATAAAACCGCAATAAGGACGACATTCGTATGCTTTAACAGGACAAAATGGTCTTAATGTGCAGACCATTTCGGCGACTTGGATTCATTGTTGACATAAGCGTGCCACAAGCAATACCACTGCCCTCTAGCGCCGATTACCGCACGATGTTTCACTTTCTTTCGCATTTGGGTTTTTCACATGCGCAACCTTCATTAAGCATCATTAGAATGTTTTCACCGTAAGAAAAAAAAGAAAAATAAGAAAAAAGCCTGGAAGCTCTAACCTATTTGTGCAATGCAATTAAAGTTAAGAGCCGCAATTTGGCGGGAGGGGAATCCTTGAGTATATACACAGTATGTACGCCTTAACAAACTTTCCCTTTCTACTGTACAAAACTTTTGACTTTTGGACGAACATGATGCATAATTTACAGCAACTTTCGTGTCTTCCACACGTGAGAGATCAAGCGCAGGCCAGCGGTCGTTAGTCATAACCATTACTTCTTAGCTTTCTTCGACTACGATGTGCAATCGGGGGAGCTGAATGTAGTACTGAATCCCTTCCAACGGTTGCAATTCTTCGGCTGTCAAATGCAAGATCATCACTTCATCTGTTATGTATACCCCCCTCCCAAAAAGAAGGTCCATATCTCTTCTATAACAAAATATTCCGTATCTGATCCGACTTGGAAACGCACGAACGCCAGTTGCCTCGAAAGACTGACTTTTGTTGAAAATCGCCAAGGAAGGTCAAGTAAGATCAACATTAAACCTCTTGAGATGATTGTTCGAAATTGAAGTTGACCTTCGCTAATTGTTTAGACGCAAACAGTACCCGAATTCACCCCTCACAGCCCTAAACTTCAACTGTTCAACGTTCCAAGTGCTTTACAATTGCAGTTTAGTTATTAAGTTCAATTTTACTTGGTTTCCATAACTGGAATAGTTCAATGCATTCTTGATACTCCGAACAAAAAGTGTCACCATTCCCGATCTCCACTTCTACAACAATCTAAAGTGTTTTGCGATTGATATTCCATACTTTAGACCAGTATTTACAACACACTGACCCTATTAATACGTATTTAGCGTTTTTGGCTATAAGAAAAAAAGCTTATTAAAGGTTTTACGATCGAATTTCAACCATCTACAACAATTGGACGCTTATTAGCGTTCCTGCCAGTGTTATAAACAAATTGCAATTTGACCGCATTCTTTCGCAAGCGTTACTACATAACCTGACAACCTATAAAGCCCCGTTAACCTTATAGAAACGACACTGAGGTCTCTCTAGGGGTTTGTTATGCTTGACTGCGCCCAAAAAACGTAAGAAAAACGATCTACCGAAGCATTCCTACCCACCCAATGTGTCTCTATTGTCCCGCTAACCGTACCAAATCCGTCCCCCTGTTTACTCGCAGGAATGCCAAGTGGAATCCACCCCCTTCTTAACCGTGTTTTCAACTCGCCAAAATGCACGCCAAAATGCAAGCCAAATGTGCAAATCTCGTTACACTTGTGTCAGTCACGAGCTCAAGCAAGCTTGAAATTGGCAAAAACCCAACTTAATCTACAACCCACAAGGTTTCTCCAGTTTCCAATATCTTAAAATCAACATTTTTCTTCTCTTCCCTTCGTAGATTTCACACTTCATCTTACTTTCATACTTTAGTCCAAGATTCGACTACTTAAGGCACCTGTAGATAACCTAACACTTGCCGAAGCTGACAGTCAATAATTTCTTTAATATAAAAAGGCGATGTTTACCTAGAGGCGAACTGGACAGCACATTAGCAATACAGGACTTCCTAAACGTAGCCACTTTAAGTTTAGGCCGAGATGGCGATAGTAATCGTAGCCGCATGCTTTTGATTGTTTGTTTTTTTACGTGTTTTCGTTATCCGAAATCCCACTTAATTCCGATCTCGATCAACATGAATCACTGTGGTCTGGAACTCCCGTTCCAAATTGGAATTCCAATGAGTAAATTGAATTAAACGAAAACGCGACCTACATTTTCCTCGTTAAGTACGACTGTAACACATTGACGCGCACTTGAACTCAATGTACTTTAGTCAGCTCCAGCGTAAGGTGTCGAGGTTGTAACGGCTGCAAAGGGAATGCCAACACTAATGAATGTAACGTCTTTCTCAAGCAAGCGGTTAGCGTATTGAATGTCCTGAATCTCCGTTGAAGATTCCTGCTCAACGGCGGCTCACGGCTCAAGGCTCAACCTGAGCCAACCATCCGTTGCAAACTAACAGGGAACCTCATCTAAACCTTCCAGGTATGGACCATCACATCCCAAGGAACGATCTTAGGGACTCTTGATCCGAAAGTTTTCGTTCGAACCTGTCCGGCTCTTCCCTATACGATATGCGTTACGGCGTTATTTGGCGTGCAGTGTAATAACGCTACAGGCTATTCTCCTTATTCTCTCATCTCTCTCTTGTTGGTGGCTCGGTTGTTTTCTCTGGCTGAGTATATAGGGAAATTTTTGAAAAAGGTTTTCTGAAGCGCAACGAATCGAAAGGAAACTTGCACTGCACACATCGACCCTCCCTCCTTCCCTTTTGCTCTGCCAACTGCCAAACAATTTGCTTCCATTCAATCTTGCCAACAATGCGGCAGCGAATGGTTAAGCTTACAAGGCAATTTTACTTTGGCTCCTTACAAAGATCGATACATCCTTTCAAAAAATGAAAAACAAGATCTAGATTTCAGTTACGCATAAGAAAGAAAAGCAGCCAACTCAAAAACAACTAGTCAAAAAGTGTTTAAAGGCCCTCTGAACCTTAAACCGAACAATAGCGACCTCATAATAGGACAGTTTGGAATTGCAAATTAGGCCGCTCAAACTGTATAGGGTTAGTCTGGCACGCCACCGCATGTTCTTCGTGCCCCCAATTTTTTGCATTCGATGAATGCCTAATGAGTGTTGCTTAGTCGAAAGTCAGTCCCTTTTGTTCACATTACAAGTATGAACTTTGCGCGCTTTGTGCCACGAAAACAGTTCCTTGCCGAAGTTAGAACAGTCGAGCCCTCAACCTTGAAGCGATTTTACCAATATGGAGGCCCAAATCGTGCATGTCATCCTCTCAGCCTTTGTCTCATGACCCACCATAAATGGGAAAATGAATAAAAAAAATAAAAATAAAAAATAAATGCATGTAAATAAATAAACTTCAAATGACCAATAGAGAGACTGGCAATAGGCTATTGCCTACACCGGTTAATAAATTTAAAAAAACTTCATTATGGTGAGCATGCAGCATGCAAATTAGTTCCATGGAAACTTCCAAGAATTGAAACAATTTAAGTAGTTAATTACTTCAATCATTATAAACTACTTACACTATTCAAACAGAAATTCTTTCGTTCATTCTTTTCGGCGATAACCTTGGGTCCTCTCAGCCTTTGTTTCATCCCCGCCATAAATGGGAAAAGGAGTTAAAATAAACAAATAACAAAATAAAAATAATAAATAAAATAAACAATAAATAAATTTAATAAATAAACTTAATTATGGTGAGCATGTAAACAAGTTCCGTGGGAACTTTCCAAGAATGGAAACAATTTGAATAGTTAATTACTTCAACTATTGTAAACAACTTAAACTATTCAAACATAAATTCTTTCTTTCATTTTTTTCAGCGGTAACCTTGGTTCCTTAAAGGGGCTCCTGTGGCAGATCATTCAAACACTGAACTATATAAATAAACTATCCCATGAAATCTTTAAACAATAGATAAAAGAACTACTGAATAGCTTGGAAAGTTTAGTGAAAAACGAAAAATTGACAAAATTGGGACAGTTGAACTGTGGGATCAGATTTTGGTTCAATTGGATGCATCTCCATCCATCACTTTCAGGCTGTGCTTTCAGGTTCCCGTTCCCATTCCCGCCCCCGCGAGAAGTAGTCTTGACATTGACCTCTGGAGGGGGCGGCGATAGCGTGCTAGCATGTCAGCATCAGTAATCTTTCGTTTTCCTTCTCCCTTACGCTCACACACAAAAAAAAAACACAAAAAAAGAAATATTCCCAAAGATACCTGACTCACAGCCGGAAGTATCTGACTGTTTGGCAAATTGGGCCAAACGGACGTAAAAAGTGGAATTCCGGCGCGGTTTAGTGTTCACTACACTAACGGCTCTTCGTCGCCGGCCCACACTATTGAGTAACGACGTCTCGGACGCCGTCATCCGTTCCACGTCCGCCGCCACTGCTCCTTCTTTCCTGGGCAACTTCGCTACACTTTCCGAGCGCTGTTTTTCTTGTTGCTTGGGTAACTTGTCATGCAAAAAGCTCGGCACCCGCCGTACCAAGCCCGACTTTTTCGCCGAACGAACTTGATGCCGCCCGGCCTCGCTTTCCCGGCTCTTCCTCGCCTCATTCCTTTCTTCGCTCGACGGCTCAAACGTTCTTTCCCGCCTTGGACTCGCCATGTTCTACTCCCTCCCTGCTTCGCAACACTCAAAACTTAAAACGTTCGAAATCACCACTCCAAAGGCTCACCCACAACGTGGCTCAACCATTCAAGGCTCGGGCTTAAACAATGAATTATGCATGGCCCAAAAAGGCTGGGTGGTGCTCCTCTTCGTCGCTAAGCGCATTGCCGCATTCCATGCGTTAAGATCAAGGATCGATGGTAAAACAAGCGATCAAGATGTCCAAAAATGTGATTTCCCTAGTTGCCGCCACGTTCTTTTCAAGCTTCGACCTTGTCTTGTCGCTTAGCTTGGCCCCAACCAAAACCTTTTGGGTTCGGGGGGCAAAAAGCTTTTAAGAGCCTTGATGCACCCTCAGGCGCCACCTGACCATCACACACACACACACCTGCAATGTATATTAAGTTCCAACAGGGACAATGCAAGCCCAAATGGCAGGTGACGTCCTTATTCCACCTCTAGGAACTGTGTCTTAACGAACTTTTGTCTTAACACAACTTCCAACTTCACAACACCTGCTCTTTGAAGCGTTGTGAACAGCAAAAACGATGCAGAACAGCTTGAAACGGAACCAACACGATCACGTGATCCCAAAGTTGCAGAGAGGCAAGTTGCAGGCACCGAACGAGCCAACAATGAATGTCCCTTCTTTTTCCCCTTCAACATCTCACACCCGGCTGTGTAGCCAGCAACTAGCCAACTGAGTTAACTTAACGGCCAAGACGGGAAACTGAACTGGCTAGACACGAGAGAGAGAGGACTCGGTGACCGCAAGAAACTGGTCAAGTTTTCTTTGCACACTTCCACAAGTTCCCCCCGAGTTCGAGTCAATACACCAGAAGGGCTTAATTTTTTTTTAATTTTTTTTTTTTACAAAAATCCGAGTAATGCTATTAGAGAAAACGTAAGCGGCTTAAGATTCCATAAAGCTCCGAAGCGTCTTTTTTGTGGCCCTTTATTTCATTGTTGCAGAGGACACCACTTTAGGCTGGTGTCAGAGTATTTCGCTGTTGGAGTATTTCAACGGTGAAATAACAGTTTAGACGCCCCGCCTAAACTCGCCCCTTTTGAATCTCCAATTCACCAACGCTTCAATGACATCAAAGTTCCATTACGAGGCCAAAATAGGGCTTGGCAACAATGAAATGCTTTCGGAAAGCAGCATTGAAAGTGAAGTGAGTCTTCTGTTGGCCAAAAGGACGCGCTAATAGTCCGTCTGGGATGTCCTTTAGAGCAACACTGTTCATTGTTGGCAACAATGAATTGCTTTAAACAGCGTTGGAAGCGTTCCTTTTACGAGCAATATTTAGAAAAAATACACGGCTTTAGTTGGGAGCATTACCGAATGACTAATGCTGAAAAGAGTTTCCTTTTGTGAATTTAAACTTAATCAAACTTAAAGTATTTTTTGTTGATTCAGTTCAAAGTCAATGAAAGCCACCGAACTTTCTTCGTCTGAACTTTTCAATGTAAACAAAGTGTTGTACCGTGTTTACATAAGTGTAGTGAAACTGTAAGGTAACGCTTCGCAATTACAAGTTAAGTATCGATTTAAAGGCTGTTGACGATACCAACGGATATCGACGTCACAGACTAACTTTAAATTGAATTCAAAGTTATTTACGACGCTTTAAATCTTATTTTAGCCTGGTAATATAACTTTGATGTCCGTTAAGAAGTTAATTGGGGAGTAAAAAAGGCCGGAGGTTTACACTGTTACACACGAATTGACGCAGATTTTGGTCCACTAAAAGTTTAAGGTCTGGCTACTTTTATTTATAAGCCATTGATACGAAGAACCGTCCAGATATTGGAACCATATTGTGTTACACGGCACAATACGGTTATCTGATAAGGGCGCCAAAGCCCCACCTTTGGACCGTCATCTGAACGATAAGGTTCCGACACGTTCCCTTTCGGCTTGTGTGCAACTTGGCCCACGTCAAATAGTTCTGGTTAAAAATTGAAACTTTCGCTTTCCAGAACAATTTCATATCCTTCGCTTTTACGACACATGTGGTCAAGGCTTTTTCCCCACGCTCCTGATACCTCTGCACTTAAGGAGTCCTTGATTTTACACTTTGAAAATCAACATCGCACGCTTTCGCTCCCTCGGAAATTAATTACTTTTTATTACTTTTTTAACCGGAAAATGCATTTTTATTTTAAAAAAAGGAAAATTTATTTTTTTCCTTTTTTAAAAGAAAAAGGAAAATGTTAGATAACGGTAGAATATATATATAGGACACTCCAAATAGGACAGTTTCCTTCAATTTACACCAATTTGAAGCGAAG
Source organism: Lepidurus apus apus (assembly GCA_022832285.1). NCBI lineage: Eukaryota > Metazoa > Arthropoda > Branchiopoda > Notostraca > Triopsidae > Lepidurus > Lepidurus apus. Next base: position 33,659 of record JAGJRO010000210.1, on the reverse strand, counting down.
GACGTTTCCATTATAGCAATTCAGCAATTCGTCTCTCGCTAGGCGCGAGCGATTCCTAGCATCTTGATGACATCATTCAAGCCCATTAAGAAATGTCTTTTTTATTTTATTTTTTTCCCCGTCTTCCTGTTTTGGTTTCCTTTCGATCCTTTCATAACAAGGATGCACTAAGGTGCATTTAAAAAAAAAGAAAAAAAACGATTCATCGCCCAGAAAAAAATTATCTTGATCATCTCTTCTCGAGATGTAAAGCCATGTAGAAATAAGACTTCCACTCCCAAAAAGTGCAACGAACTCGCTCAATTAGCGCCAAACTTGTGTATACTGTACTGTACACACCTCTCTTCAGCTTGGAAACCTTGGAAAAGTTCCATTCTACCATGCCACCACCTCCCCTCTTTGGGCCCTCGACAGCTTGACTGATGGAAATCCGAGCGGCAGTACCCACCCCCAAATCAAATAGTACATGCACTCGCACTTCGCTTGCTTTCGCCTTATCTTTCAACCTCTCATCAAAAAGAAACTCATTAAAAGCTACCCGCACACTATTACACAACAAAAGAGCCTTGTTTGCTCCAATCCCTCCCCCAACCCTCACAAAAAAATCCATTAAAAAAACAAAAAAACACGTGTGCTGGACATGGTTTTTTCGCACCTTTTTTAATTTCCATAAGTGAATGGGAATAGGAGGTACTGTCCTCACCCCTCCTGGTGGTACGTTTATGGCGTTAGGGAAAACCATAGTCGATAGTGTACTAGAGGGTACACGCTATAGTACACTATAGTGACTATAGTACTGTCCAGTTTTTACGTCTCTCGAGGGATATGAGGGGGAGGGGGTGAAGTTCAATTATTCCTGGACCATAGAGTCCTGATTCGTAGTGAAAAGGAGGCGGGGTGAGTAAACCGAATAAACTCAGTGAATGCATCACGAGTCTTATGAGTCCATGAGTCACAGAAAGTGGAGGAAGAGGGCCGTTTGGCAGTCTGTTGCGGTGCGGCCGGGATCTTTTAATTCGGCTTATGGGTCGTGGGCACATATGTGGCTTGCGGCTTGCAACAATGGCCTACCCTACCCATAAGCGGAAGGCTTCTCTCGATGGAGAGAAGGAGGCAGAGGGGGAGCGAAGTAGAGAGATAGAGATAGAGGCTGTTAAGATGTTGAGACATGGACTCCGGGTCCGGCAAATGCTTTGGTATTTTATTTTCTATTGCTTTGAGCATTGTGTCACACACTTGGCTCAGTAGGCACTCTGCTACAGACCTACAGCTCTACAGATGCTCGGGAAGTCGAAGAAACTCGAGAAAAAGCTTGAAGATTCGCTCGAAAACTCGAAGATCTGCTCGAACTTTCAAAAATTCACTCCAAGTTTCAAAGATTTACTCGAAGATTCGCTCAAAAATTGGAAGATTCGATTGAGGTTTCGAAGATTCGCTCGAAGTTTCGAAGATTCACTTGAAAATTCGCTAAGTTTCGAAGATTCGCTCGAAAATTCATTCGAAGTTTCGCTCGAAGATTTAAAGAGTGACTCGAAGTTTCGAAAATTCGCTCGAAAATTCGAAGATTCTTTGATTTCTGAGATATTGCCCCAGATCGGGTACATCAGATTTCCTGTTTTTAAAGTATGGACCTGCCTTATTGCCCTCGAAATGCTTGGCATCTTACTACTTCCCTGGCTCTGAGTGCTGCGTCTCACTTTTGGCTCAGAATACATATAGGCGGTCTACTACGGATGTACAGATGTATAGATGCTAGAGAACTTTTAAGATTCTTCGAATTTCAGTATCTTTGAGGTATTGGACCGAACTGGGTATATCAGATTGGACTGAGTCCAAGTTCTCTATATAAAATTGAGAAGAGTAGCTAGAGGGACAATTTTCACTGTAGAGACAAGTTTGATGATGAAAGTTCAAACTTTCGGAGGGATAGTGACGTCAGGAAGAGAGGGAAGAGAGATAGACATGACAAGCAATCAGCATAGACGACCACAAAATGTTGTGGAAGACCGCCAGCTGGGCTGTGGGCCTGTTAGAACGCTCTACGACATAACAATTATCATCCATCAATGAATATGTGGTGCTGATCTGGATTTTGGGGGTTTTGTGTGACGTCAGGGTTCACTTCGGATCACCCAACCCAATTTCCTTAAAATCAGAACAGAACGTTCTTACCATACACATACAGATACACACCAGAAGATAGAAGAATCAGAACACCTAAGCCACGCCCAGCCTCCTCTGCATCACCCAACTGAGCTATTTTTTAAATTTATTTTCTACTAATCCTACTATTTTCCTCAAATACCATAGTGTTCTTCAATAATGAAAAGCCATCCACGAAAAGTGCTACCTCAGCTCCGGATGTTTAGAAATGTTTCACTGTTGCTCTTTAAGCCTTCGCGCAACAATGAAACATTGCCAAATATGTCGAAAATGCATAGCATTCTAAAAAAGTTGCCGTTAGATTCTGCACATTCCCTTGTAGCCAGCTACAATGAAATTCTTTTCTTTTCAAAACGTCGTCTGAACAAACTCTATCAATTATTTTCATTGTCGTTGGCATCCGGATCGTGCGATTGATAACAAGGGCCTCATGGACGACGCGACAACGATGAAACCCTCAACAATCAATCCCTTCCAACCATGAAATCTTAACTTCCCCCATGATCAATCTAGGAAAAATCCTCAAATGCTCAAATTTATGAGTTCCGATAAGGAAAACATGGTCACTGGTCAGGTGGGCGTGGCTTATACCTTGGACTTGAAGAATCTAGCACATGTGAAGACAGGTTGCAAGTAGAGCGTTAAATCACGACACTTACCCCTTTAAGAATCTTCCGATTTCCTTAACTTGCAAGTTAACACACTATACACGTATTTCTCCTTTTTAACATCCAAAAAGCGGCGTAGTTTCCAATCTCAGCTTTCTCTTTGAATACTACTCGACTACAATCGACTGGAAGCGCTTCTTTCTTTCCTCTAATGTCCTTTCTGTCTCTGAGACATTCCAATAGGGAGTAGTAACGTGGTTGCCTTGACTCTACATAGTTTTACGGGGCGTATACAGTTACCTTTTTCCCATTTTTCTTCCCATCTCAAGGAAAAGCTCAAGCTTCTACACTAAAGGCCTTTGCTTCTACACTATACATAACAGTAACCCATAGCGATCCTCGATCCTTCGAATCGCACCCAAGTGCTATCCTGAACCTAGTAAACAGCGCTTGAGAGGCCTGCAGGAAGAAGAAAAAAGCCTATATCCTTTTCCCCGTAAAAGAGGTCATCCATGAAAGCATGAAAACCACGTTCTATCCATTCCCAGGTAGACATTATCACATCCTTTTCATCCCCAACGACTCCTTTTCTTTTTTTATATAGCCTCCTAAAGGGTTTCGCCCGTTTCGGTGCGGTTCGCCTTCTTAAGATATCGGCAGGATCAAAAACAACCTTAACAATACGAAAAACCCTTTGGAAAAATTTTCTTATTTTTTTATATTTATAAATATAAATAGAGAAGGTAAGGGGGCCATTTTGGCAAGACCAAGGGTAACCTCGCGACTGCTGCCAAATTGTTGCTTCAGCTTCAACTTCCCGAACTCGTTTCAAGTAAAGAACTTGGCACCAGTTTGGGGCCACATTTCCCTCAGCGACATGACACAGTAGCGCCATTAAACCTTCCGAGGTTCCTCGCCAGAGGAAATCATAAACGAAATAGACGCAACAGAAGGAGCGGAGGAGCCCCAAAGTAACCCAAAAGCAATCCAAAAGCAAGCCAACAGTCATCCTTGCCTGCCTGCAGTACACCGCAGTTACAGTTCGCTCCCAAACGTTGAAAAACAAAACTTCATCAAGGGCATTTTGGCAAAAGCTCTTCCGGAACTATAATTATAGCCTTTTCTCTGGCTCGTGGCTTATCCTTAAGCCACGCCTTTCTTCTCATAAATAATTTTCCTGTTTTGCTGCTGCTTCACAAACTCCCGTCCTTTCTTCCATAAAGAGTTGAAAACTCATCTTACCTAAAACGACAGAAAAAATAAAACAAAATTAGTCACCAAGAATAAACTTTCCAAATATGGACAAAGTAAGATCAAACGCAAAGTTAAAAATTGTTCCTAATGGTTTTTTCAAAACAAGGGGGCGTGGCTTAACTGCTCTACCACGCATAGAACACCAAGTCAGGTTGTAAAAACTCAAGAACTGCTCGTGTGTTCGTGTCAGAGGATCATTCCATCGTAATTTCTATTGCCTTGTGAAATGGAGGTCAAAGTCGCCAAATGCCACTCTGACATAGTCCAAAAGTTAGGGTTCTAACACGATAACACGAGTACAACGAGGATCCCACCAATTTCATGGAGAATGGAATGATATTAAGCTTTTTGCGGTGCCTTTTTTGGGGACAAATGAAGCTTAACGAACGTCCTCCCTCATTTTCCTGAAACGTTTCGATGTTTCGGGTGGTAACGTATACATAACGAGCGTGCCAGTATCGAACATTGTCCTCATTTCAAGCTTCGCGTGCCAAACGTTGTACTGTATATACTGTGCCTCGTTTTTCATTGAATCAATGAATGCGGGTTAAGGTTTCTAACAACCCACAAAAATTAAAAAAAAACTACTCGTTGGGTGACACTTTACATGCGCTGAACACAATCATTAAGGGAAATTGGGAACTTTTCGTGACCTTCCTAATCGTCTTCTAATTCTTCATACTCCAAGGCTTCCTCATACCGATGCACGTTATTTAAAAGTACTTTAAAAGGACGTAAAAGCACCGTAATAGCATGTAAAAGCACGGTACATACAAGCGCATACTCGTAAAAGTACTTCAGAAGGGTTTTACTGCGCTTCAAGACGGGATTTTCGATGTTTGCAGTGTTTTTAACAGTGTTTGAATGTCTTATTTCACTTTTTATCTTTCACGTTGGTAGCTTAAAATAGTACCACTGTGCACAGTACTGTTTGATACAAGGCTAACCATGAGAAAAACAGAAAGTATACAAAAAGGAAACCAAATTACTTTAAAAGTCACGCCCGGACGCCCTTAACGTATACACTGTGAGCTTCTTCGCTGATTGAATGTTACCCTTGGTTTGTTCCAAAACTCGGAGGTTGTTCCTAACTACGTCAACAATGAAAGTTACCCATGCCTGGCTTAGGCATTCAATGTCAATTCGAATGTTTACAAGCGCTTCGCTGGCGCTTGAAAGAACGCAAGCCAGCAAGAAAAAAAAGAAGAGTGTTTCTTTGTTGGCAACAGTGAAATACTCTTACGCCTCTTTGCCTATATTGATTTTTTCCAACCGCAGGAAAACATGTCAACAATGAAAGTCCAAGTCCTTTCTAACTTATCTAGAGACAGCATTATAATCCTCACTTTTAGACAGAAGTTAAATTAACCTAATTTAGAATTAACAAAATTGCTAATTAATTTTAAAATTCAATTCAAGACCCTAATTGGATTTTTCATAGAATCCATCTTTAGAGCACAGTTGGATTTCTAGAATCTAATTTGTACATTACAATTGAATCCTTTGAATTCAACCCCTGACCACAATGCAATTCTAAAATTGTTTAGAATTTGAACTGCGATTTTCCGTTTCCAGATTTTCGATTTTCAATTTTCATAGTACCACTCTAATGTCTTACACTCTTCAAAATGCTCTAGAACTCATAATCCTGAGCTCTATGAGCTAAAAAAATACGTTTAAATAATAATAATAAGAACAAAATCCCGCAAGAATTGAGTTGACAAACGTCCCATTCCGTTACTGTCACATCCACGTTATAAAATAAAAACAAAACGACTTTGTCTCGAAAGGGGTCACACGCAATATCCCAATTCACACAAGATTGAGCATTTGAACTCGATGTGACCCTCTTTCCGAAGGTTAAACATCTAAATCCTCGAAACTCAAGAATGGTGTTAAAAAAAGGAATTAAAAAAACTACCATTTGATGGCGTCGTGCGTTTAAAGAGCCCCGATTTGGTACTTTTGGTACTCAAGGTGCTCGTATTCAAAGACGTGTAGTATTCCGAGTCTTCATCGTCCTCATCCTCGTCATGGTTTCCCGCCAAGCACTGCAGCGCACTCCTACTTCGACTCCTACTCCGGCTCCGCGGCGTGAGCTGAACGTTCGATGAGCGCGCCAGAGCCACTTGGGCCGCTTTAATCTTGTCTGCATTGCGCCTTAATTTCACTGTTGCGAAGGGCTGCGTTAGGTTCAAGTTCACCGACGACCTCGGCCAATGCGGCAACGTGTTGCTGTTGCGACTCGCACCCATGCCATTCCCGGTGCCGCACAGCAAATTGCCCACACTGGTCGTCTTGTGATGATCCATACTGTCGCCAGGGTCGTGGCGAACCTTTCGCGGGCGTTTTCAAATACCCTCAACGGCTTTTCTATCTAGTGTTTCAAACGGAACCCTTCCGCTTGGGGTAGGGTGAGCCAACTAGGGATCCCAACAGTAACAGTAACACTAAAGCCTCGTTAATAATGATCACAAGCCTTCTTTTTCCCTTCAATACGACACACAGAGAAAAGAAAGGGAAAATCCCATACGGCGGTTTATACGACGCCACTAAAGACCGCGCTTTATTGCACGGAAGGGAACTAAAGGGGCAAGAAGCACGTGCGTGCGGCGATATGTGGGGTTATGTGCTATTTTAACGTAGTGTAGCAAGGAACTTGGGCCTGCTTCGATCCTCGGAAAACTCCAAATGACGGGGGAATGAGCACCAGAGCGAGAGAGCAAAAAGAGCAGCATGGACGCCTTGAAAACCCACAATGACGCAGCTGCCAGCTGTCGCATAAAAACAGAGCATCCTTTTACGCCCTCTTCTCCGACCAATGCATACTGTCACTAATCACCAACGCACTCAATTCGCACACTTCAGGGGCGAGGAAATTCCGAATGTTCCGAGTGCAAAATTTCGCACTCGGAAGATGTCACTTGGATCTAATGAAGATTCTGCTGGAGATGTACTACCAAACGATTTGGAACGAATCTTCTTCAACTGAACTTTCAATCGAATCGAATGCTTCTATTAAGACTCTGAATCTACGATTATCGTAGGGATAGGATCGTAAAATTCTGATTCCTAGTGATTTTTTCGTGTTTTTTTACCATAGGAATTGCAAAATGTCGCACTCGGGGTCTAATGAAGATTCTACTGAAGATTTCGTACCAAACGATTTGGACCGAATCTTCTTCAATTGAAATTTGAATCGAACTGAATGCTGAACTAAAACTTTGAATCGACGATTCTCGTAAGGGTAGGATCGTAAGATTCGGATTCCTAGTGATTTTTTCGCGTTTTTGTATCATAGAAACTGTCTAACTTTTGCTTAAATATAGGGGGAACAACGTAATTCGTCGAGTTTAGAAAGTTAAGGCTGAGAAGGCGGGAAAAAGTGTAGCGTCACCGTATCCTAAATGAGCGCACCTGAATTGGTTGATTCACTTGTTTTCTTTTTTAGTTTATTTTTGTTCTTTTTTCTATGTGTGTGTTTTTGTATGACACGACACTACGAAGCTTGGCAGCGTGATGACAAACCTTTTCGAGTCATAAGAAACGAAAACAAGAAAATCTGTAAGTGAGCGAGTGAGTCACGACGCACGTGAACCGGACTTTGGAGCTTGGGTACGGCCAAACGTTCCTAACGCCGTCCTTCAATTTGAAATATATAATGCGCGCAAGCCGAACGCGTGAGTTAGTAGTACTACTACAACACTGAAAAGGCGCATAAGACACCTAACATCCAAATAGAGACACACCACATACAAACACAACCGTTCTTGTTTCTGTTCCAAGGCAAACAAGCCAGCATTGGAGAGGGAACAGGCGTGTTGGGGGTCTCTCTGTATCTAACGTTAACACGAAGGGTGTGTGTGCACGCGGGGTGCGTTCCTAAACCTTCAACAGCCTTCGCTCTTCCTGTTTTGGGGTAAGAGAAGGATATTGATAGAGGATCTGGGCTAGCTAATAGAACTTGAGCTCCCGGTATTTAACGGATTCGCGGGGTAAAAAAATAAAAAAGTGTTGGATCCCCGGAAGTCACGTCAAAACGTATAATGTTCTCTGGACAGGAAACTGCTCCTGTATAGTTCCTTCTAGCTCCCTGTTACTGGGCAATAATGAAATAATTCCTAACCCCCTTCATTTGCTAGCAACACTGAAGTTACACCCCCAAACGCACCAACAATGAATTTACCAGCCAAAAGGTTCAAGCCTGGACCTGACATCCACTCCTGGCTTAACATGCCATTCCATGACACGACACAAGAGGACATAGTTGAACCTGGCAGTCGCTCCTAATATCAGGATGTCAGGGCTCCCGTATAGCGTAGCTTTCAATGGCACTATAGCACGGTGAAGGCAGAAAAATCCCTGCGTACCAATTAGAAGAATCTTTGGAAAATGTTTTGAAAATATTGAAAATATGTTGACAGTAAAGTAGCTGATACAAATGCAGAGGGCATGCCCGTTCTATTTTTCTTATTTTGGCCTTCACAAATTTTAGAAAAGCATTTTAGTGTTTCATCTACGCAAAAAATAGCCAAAATTGCAAGTTTTTTTAATTTGTTACATCTCCCAGATGTTTACTTTCAGTATATTTTAAAATAAAATGGAAAATATTTAGAATGTGCTTCTTTAACGTTTGTTGGACGGCGTTTTATGCGCAGAAGCACCTGCGCGTTCATACAAAACCCAATTAAAACACCTTACGGTCGCTAGCTAAACTATACAGGGGCCCTAACTGGAATTCTAATGAATAACGTAATGTAATTCTAGTGAATAAGAATAACTGTAATTGTAATGTGTGACATCTATTGTGTGTATACTTTGAACGGTGGCTTTCAGAGAAACGGACGTTGTGGGGGCAAAACAAAAGTTGCCATGTGGGTCCTTCTTTTCCTATATAGGAGGGTATTAATTGTTTCTTTTGGCACGGGAAGCGGGTATAACCAAACAGAAATGAGCAGCTGCTGGTTATCAAAATGCTCAATTTAAAACAAACTCAATGGGAAACGAAACCCAGCTGCCTGTTTTAACGAAGGAAAATGGTCCCTCACTTTAGCCTTTACCTAGAAACACATTCAACCCCATTTACCTCCATCCTCTTGTGCAATTTAGTCTTGCGTTATTAGCGTATAGGAAACTGCATTGGAATCTGCAAGTGCCCTCATTTTGGCACATGTGACCGTGAGCCCTTTGAAGGTCGAAAGTACGGCAGAAATAGGTACTTTTGCTTAGTAATACTCCAATAAGTGCTCTAACGCTATTTAACTGCATTTATTTTCAAAATTATCTAAAATGAACAGAATTTCTGACGATAATTCTGACGGTTCAGTGTGGGAGACCACGCCAGAGCAGCAGATGCATAAGACTGCAAGCAATGTTATGTTAAGAAGCTAAGGCAGGAATTTTTTCCATATTTTTCCTGTCTAAACATAAAGGAAATACCTTCGCTTTAAAGAGCCACAGAAATGCCATAACTATGCCAAGTTGGCGTAAGCTTGTATTCTTGCAACTAAGGCAACCTAAACGAGGCACGTCATTTAGACGGTTATGGCTCCTGTCTAATAGGGTTTTCCCAGAAAAATAGCAATAATAACAACTCCCATAAATCAATACAGAAATTCCTCGTGTACAAGCACGTGCACATTCGTGGGTGCGTACAGTACTCGTTTTTCTATGGCTTGTTGACCCAAAATGGGGCAAACATGGGTTTAACAGCACCTAAAGTCGTTTTCGATTAGCTTAACTGCTTTGCTTTCAAATGATGACATCCAACGCATGCACTGGAAGTTTGGCACCCGATCACACGCTTTCAAAGCGTAACTTCCCCCAAACTCGCCCAGACTATTTCATTATTGCCAACAATGAAATATAACTTCCCCTAAACTTGCTCTCCTTCAAACTCGCCCAGACCATTTCATTATTGCCAACAGTGAAATATTCGAAACACAGGAGTGTGTGCGCTCATTCTCCAAGCTTTAGAGCCATAAGCTGTAGAAATCATCCATACATTCATAGTGAAGGAAAGGGAAGCCAGGCAACGGACATCAAACGCGTTTCTACCAACTACAGGTTAGAGTTATATCCGTTAGCATCCCGAAGCTCGATACAATCTCTAATCCCTTCTTTGATGATTACACAAACACATCGCATTAGCAACCCTTCCACCTCTGTTTCCACCCTCTCCTCTCTCCCCTCTTCCTGTACGGTACGTTTCCCCGAAGCTGCTCGTTTCTTGTTTCCCGCAACTTCCTAAGCGCTAATAACTGGAAGGTAAATAAAACCCCACAGCTTTGCCCCCACCCAAAGGTGTACAGTATCAGTACCCACCGCTCATGGGTACTAAAAACGCCATTCTCATCACCATGCAAGGGATCTTTACCGAATCTACGTACCGAATTACACTAAAATGACCTTAAAACTTAAAGGGAGGTAATTTGGCATTAGCAGGGGCAAAAAGCATGATTTCACCCTAACTAGAGGTTTCTTCTAAGCTTCCAATCCCCCCAAACCGAAACTTTCGAGAAAATCCTTGACGAAAACTGCTGATTAATTAGGATCGCAATGAGGGAAACCCTGACTCGATCAGATAACACACCCGCATCGCGCTACCCCCCCCCCTTAAAAACTAATAAAATAGAATCCTTCTAATAATACAAAAAATGAAAAAAAAGAAAAAGAACCCTTAAAAGCAAGCTCAAAGTTCCCACCAAAAAAGCGAAACTGACACCGGAAAGACTGGTTCCCATAGGGTAATATTCGAACGTAAGTACGTAACCCTAAACTCGCTAAAGTCGAATAGAACTTGGAAAAAGAGCAGAATAGACTATTGTTAGGCCTCCCAGCATCTTCCCTCTCTCTTCTCTCTCGTTTCGTTCTCTACATAAGTGTTCTAGCTTTTAAAACACGTTTTGGTTGAAAACGTGGTACTTGTCCACCCTGAAACCCGCCTTACGCTTCAGCACCCTAATTAGAGTACGGACGTTAGATAGGTTTCGTGTATGGTATCTTGGTATGCTACGTAGGTCTTGGGGGGTCTTGAAGCTCTACTTCCAAATATTTCTGTGAATTTTGGAGACGGGGAAGGGAAAAAGAAGGCTCGATGGTAATTTATATACATCTATTCTTGTTTGACACACTGTTCACGTCACAATATCCAATTTCTGAAATCTTCTTTCCAGGACACTTCTAGGCCTAAATGCACTAAATTTAGCACTTTTAGTGTCTCGAAATCGTCCTAATTCGAGAATTCGGAGATTCACTGTTTGAAACTGATGGAAAATTTAGAAAAATTTCCAAATTTCAATTCAGAAATTTCTACGAACGTTCTAAAGATTCTCTAGACACTTTCTAGAGATTTTAGATATTTTTTTTCAGATTTTAGGGATTTTTCGAAGAATTACTAAAGAAAATCACGTCTATTCCTTCGCGCCCACATTGGGTGACTGAAAGGTCTGAAAGTGAATCGCATGGCATCGACTTGCTCCCTTTTTCACCACTTGCCTTGTGGTGATGGAGCCTGGAGAGTTTTTGGCACTGAGAATCGAACAGCGGAACCCCCGGAAGGCGTGGCTTGGGCCTTTCTAATCGTAAAACACCCCGGCTCTTTCCGAAAACCATCTCATCTGACACAACTATAGAATAGTGCAGTTCGCTATTGTTATGCTAAAAATGGATTTAACCCATCTTTACTTTTCCTATAGGACGGGAATAAAAATACAGTATACGAAAACTTAACACAGCTCGGGAATTAAACTTGCATACAAAGTTTCCCCCCTGCTTTCATTCAATTTCCCAGGTAAGGAGCACAAACGAGCCAAAACTTTTTTTATGACGCCGTAAAGAAACGTACTTATCTTCGCAACAATAGGCGAAGGATATCAATACCAGCCCTATCTCCCGTAGCGCTTCCTAAAATATCCTCTTAAAATGAATATTTAACATTCTTAAAATGAATATTTAACATAGAAATCCTCCCAAATAATTAAAAAACACACTTAAATACCAAACCTTACTACCAAATTAATTAAGAAATTAAAACCGCATTCCATTAAATTTTTTCCCTGTTTTGTCGCTTATCGTAACGGGTATCTTAAAAAATGAAGGTCAACGGAAAATGACTTAAAAAATAATTTTAAAAAATTAAAAAATATTGTAAAAAAAGTAATAAATGTCTCTTTGGTCGCTTATCTGACTGGGAATCTTTTTTAAAGAATGGAAAATGACTTGTTCAAATATGAAAAACAATCATAAAATAAAATAAATAGAGGGCAGCACGTACAACAATTCTCCGCGCTTTCTACGAAAAATCAATTCGGTATCTCATTCCAAAAATCAATCTCATTTCAAAGGTTTTTTTCGTTTTTTTATAGGAGTATTATTTCTCAGAAAGAGACAAATAAATCCCAAAAAGAAAGTTTTGAAAACCCTTCCTTGGTGTCAATTAGTATGACGTCACGTAAGACATAATTACGAGTTTAGAGTTTAAAAGTACATACTTTCGGCGTCTTGATGGCGCCAAAAGACCCTCCGGACGTCACTCATTAGGATGCCAATAATGTTCCACACATACAACATACGCGCAAGAAAGCCAAGAAAATATTCCGTAAAACAAAAACATGATACTTTTCGCAAAGCGGCGGTGCTTCTTAAATACCCCAACGGCAAAAGAACCAGGAAGCTAACCATCTGCTTTACGGTACAGTATATCCGAAAAACGAAGCGAAGAGGGGAGTACAGTAACACAAGTTGGCAACCCCCTAAAGGTTCCAACAATCAAAAAGTCCTAAAGCCGGAAGTAACAGACACGTGGCGCGATTCGGCGCGCGCGCGAAGGCACGTATAGATAAGACACCTAACGGGTTTCTATTGCCCTTTTTCCTTCTGCTGTCCCTTTAATCCGATGTTTTTATTATGGTAGTTGGTAGAACAAAGGAAGGAGAGGAAACGGATCTACCTAGCTTTGTTTTTCATAACCAAACAGCTGCCGTCCGGGTACGTTCAGAGGTCACGCTAGACCATCGAAAGTCCAGGTGGTTTCTGTTGACCCGCCTGTCTTTTTGTTTATACGCCATCCAGCGTTCGAATATTGAACTACTCACTGGATCTTTTCTTTATTTTTAGTATTTTTTTTTACAATTTTAAAAATCTCAAAAGAAATCTACATAAAATAAAAACTAAAGATTTTCAAGAGAGAATGATTTCAAGAGAATTTTTAAGAGGGAATGACGAAAATTTACATGTTAAGTTTTTAAATGATGGGTTTCGGTCTCCAAGCAAAACTAGGGTCCAAAGCAGATTTTTTTTGTTGGTTTGTTTTATTTTTGCTTTAATTAGGAGCGGCTTGAAGATATAAATTAGCACTAGCAAGCTGGGAAAAGGGATTTTAGAAAAAAATAAAATGAAGCATGCCCCACTTTAGTCAACGAGCCCACAATTAATGTTGCGGTCGTTCAATTAAGCGGAGACGAGCGCGAAAAAAAAGGATGCTTCCAGACAAGTGTCGAGAGCAGCTGCTCGGCACGTTTGTTCATATGAAATATGTTGCCCAAGAGTCTTTTAAAAAACGTACTCCGCAAAATTTATTACCCTTTTTATATTTATAGACTATATGCTCCTGAATTAGTGGCTTGTCTTTATTGCTACATTCCAGTCCACTTTTTCTCCTCTCACATGACGCCAATACCTCACTTAATCTTAACTAGACATTCCACATTTTTTTAACTATTTACTAAAGTTCTAAACCAGTTCTAAAGTTCTAAAATCTCTAAACTGTTTACTAAAATACATTTCAATTCGACAAAGGTTTCTAATAGCATTTTACTGATTTAATGAAATTTTTAGTAATATTTTACTAATTTAATAGGTCCCAATTTAACCTTATTTTCCTAAATTCCTCGAAAATAACTTGTGAAATCAATTGCTTTGGTTTTTCCATCCATCTGAAGTGTATGCATTGCAGGTTTAAATTGAATAAAAGCCGCAACTGTAAAAAAAAATCGGATTCTGACCTGATCCCAATGATTCCGTATCCTCCCGCCAGATGGCGTCGAGATCTCCGGCGGAACTGGTCACGTCTTCCGCTTCGAAGTCAAACTGTTTACGTGGCGTGCCTCCGGGTGAGTAAACCACTACGTCATGATAAGGCAGGTTCTTAAGCTCTGTCAATACTACTAGTGGTTCTTCCTCTCTGGACACTCGCGGTTCGTGTCCGAGGACTTTGAAGGCTTTGCGAGTCCCAAAGCGCGCCAAGTCCTCGAAATCACCCCAGATTCCCGCCTCCGGAGACGAGGCGAGATTCCCCGGAGACGAGAGCTTACGCCCTCCAGTGGGCCGCCGGGTACACACTTCGCCATACACGGGTCGTTTCAATTGAGGGGATTTGCGAGGTGACGGAGTCCTCGAATTGGGCGATGATGAACTCACATCAATATTATGTTCTTTCCCCAAGTTAACGGTGTGTCGGAAGCCGATTATGCGGTTTCCTTTCCGGACTTCGACATCCGCTAGCGAGCCTGGCTCGTTGTCACTCTGATGATTTGGCGCTACATTTTCATTTTTAAAAATAAAAGCAACAGATTTCCTTTTAAGTCTAAGAATTCCTAACGTCTTGGGACGGGAATGATTGAGATTTAGTATTAAATTTAAAGAGGATTTACAGTATTCCGAGGGCTTTTTGCGGCGAATAATCGATGTCCACATGCGACTATGCGACATGATGACGCTTTCTAGCGGTGAGACTATGAAGCTATTGTTGTGGTCGATGCCAAAATCTTCCCAATTTCAACCAAAGTGGTCACCAAACGTCTTACGGGGCTGTAATAACGATCTTTTGGGGTTAAGATGCAGGATCGTGTAACATGGAGCCCGAAAGGTTCTTTTCGGCGGGAAACGATTGGCAGTATAATTTAGCACAAGGCAATTTGGGAAGCTATTATATATAGTGCGGGATTTTCCCAGACGTGAGAGTTTCGTGACAAACAGAGCAGAACAGACCCCAGAATAAAACGGATAAAAGTTTACAGCCTTTCGCATCTTACGATAGCTCACATCTAAAATCTAAGTTCCTTTATGCGCCCATAACTAGCTTAAAGGGGCAGTGTGCTCAAGATACATAAACAAAAGCCCACGATGAATAAATGTAAACAATGATGACTACTCAACCGAAAGCTTAGCTCAAACAGCAACTTGTCATAATTTTTCAAACTTCTACGAGAGTTAGATTCGGAGTTATCTGCGGTTAAACTGAAATAGGCCACGCCTTATTCATCTAGCGACCAGGGTCATCTAGCGGTAACATATATAACTACTTGTGTAAATCCCTTCGTGTAGAGCGAAATTGATCAGTTCATATTAACTTTATAGGCTTGAATATTTTGAAAATGTGAATTATTAAAAAGGAAAAATTAAAAAAAATTATTTCGCAAGTTTAAGCCAGAGTTAAGTGAATCGCCAAAAAGCAATTTACGATAACCAGATTGATAGCAATATTTGCAGAAATTCGCATGTTAATTGAACAATCTAGAATTCAATTTTCCAGTTTTCTGACGTAAAAATATGGAAATTTGATTCCATTTCGCCCGTTTAAGGAAGGACATTGGGAAGAGGGGGGTCTATGCTCTGCTCTGCTTTCCGCCTTATGACCACGACACACTTTTGTATGCGCTCGGTTTAAGACATTCGTATGCTGTCGAACACATTGATCGGTCGCGTCCTTGGATCTATCTGTATAACCCCCCTTTACCCCCCAGGATTTTGGCACAATGCGCACCAGGGAGTTTAGCGACCGCACATTGTGCAGCTAGAAATCAAAGGATTTCTAGCACTCGAGCTTCCTTGCCAAAAAAAGAAAGATCCAAAGTGACGACTCACTTTGTTTACTCTGTACACTCTGTAACCCTCTTATCCGTTACCCTCAAATCCCCTAGGGGTTAAAAGGGGTGCAGCCCTAACTGTCACGTGCTTTTCATCGTCAATTGACGGAATCAATAGCTCTACCAATAGCAGAAATAAGTCCCCAAAAGGAGAAAAAAAAACAGAAAAAATAAACAACCTTTATTACATTTCCCCCGTTGCCAAAAAAAATGTGTCATCAAAAGTTTCATCTCGAAGGCAATAAAAATGGATTTTCCTCCATTTTTTTAACGGCTCAAAAACCGAAAATTGCACGCTCCATATGCGACCAAAAAGCAAAATTTTCCCTTTCAAACCCTCGTAATCTTTCGCCTTTTGTGCTCTCATTTCGGACATCAATTCCCCCGTTCCTTCCCCGTATGACAAGGCTACTGCTTCCCTTTCGTTTACATGAACGATTTCTGCCGCTTAAGGCTCCCCTATATAGCTTGGAAAATGAGCAGAAATACTCCTAATGTTCAGAATATTTCACTGTTGGCAATAATGAAATAGTCTTTACGCTAGTGTACAATCCTTGAATGCTGGCCACAATGAAATCGCCTTTACGATGGAAAGTATTTCGTTGTTGACAGCACAGAAAATATAGACCCTTTTAGCATGGCTATTTCATTGTTGGCAAGAATAAAATAGTCTTGCGCCAAGGCTATTTTCTTAGTTGTCAGCAATGAAATTGCATTTCGACAAGGCTATTTTATTACTGCCAACAAAGAAAATAGCCTTTACGTAAGACTATTTCATTGTTGGTTAAGAATGAAACTTGTAGGAGCTAAGGTGTAACGAGCTAGACTATTTACGGGAGCCTTGAGAGAATGAAACTAAAAAAAAGTTACCAAAAAATAATAAAATTTTCTTTTTCGTTTTTTCATTTTTTTCCCATCAAGGAAAAATGGATCAAAAATAAAAAAAATGGAATTTTTTAAGCCAGACGCAATGTAGAGTTAAGTGCTTTTATACTATGCTCCTGCTTGCTTTTGATAAGAAGATTTGCTCGGACCATAAATCAAAACAGAAAATAAAACACGAAATAAAATAAACCCAGCTCCCCCTTTACCGTTGTAACATAATCCGCGAGAAATGGAGCGTGCTTCTTCCTTTCTTTTATGCATTTAAACCACAACCGTCTGACAAGGCAAACTATATCCTATGCAACGAATGCGAGAAGGACAAGTTGAAAAAAAAAGAAAAAGAAGTGCGCCAAATTTTTTTTACCGCAAATGACGTTTGCGAACAAAAAGAAAACCACAATCCAATTTACTTTCCACTTGTCCTTTTCTCTCCCCGTAAAAAAAAATTTTAAAAAAAAATCCTGGGGATTTTGTGTGTGTTCAGGATTACTTCGCCTCTCGGCCGCCTAAAGCTTGGTTTAATCCCCTCCCCATTTCGGACCTCCATCATGTAAAATACCCTACTTTCTGGCTTTTAATGGATATAAACGGCATAAAAACCAGAGCCGTTGAATGTTGGCTTTATGGACGATTAATTCGAGTTTCGGGCTTTTGCTTCGTCTTTATTTTTCCAAGTCTACCACTCAGCTGGGATCTGTTTTTCATGTTATAAAGCCAATCGTTTACCCAAAAATAAATACAAAAAAACGCCTTCTGCTCCAGAAAACATACGATTTAATGTTTAGTGTCGTGTTTATAAGCCAAATGAATCTGATTTGACCTCCAATCTGAGTTTGTTGGGTTTTTCGGCATGGGAATGCAATTAAGTTGGTCCTTTGATGAACGAATTGAGAGACCGTCTTAAAATTTCACCAGAAGTCGAGGAAATTTGATGGAGCGATTAAAGTTGGGTCAAAATTGGAGTAAAAA
The DNA here is from genome assembly GCA_022832285.1 of Lepidurus apus apus. Lineage (NCBI taxonomy): Eukaryota > Metazoa > Arthropoda > Branchiopoda > Notostraca > Triopsidae > Lepidurus > Lepidurus apus. Next base: position 15,913 of record JAGJRO010000210.1, on the reverse strand, counting down.
TCACCCAAAAAGGACTAAAACCGATTCTATTTCTATTCTTAAGTCGATTTCCATTTTCATCGAAAGTAGTAGACTTTTTCGCCAACTTACAGGAAAGTAGTCGATTTCGACTGTCTTTTACCGAAAGTAGTCGATTTCGAGTGGGACTTGCCGAAAGTAGTCGACTTTCTCGTCGACTTACGGGAAAGTAGTCGATTTCGAGTGTATTTTAACGAAAGTAGTCGACTTCCTGGTCAACCTCTCCGAGTCTCTCGCTCTTTCCTTGACTTCTGGTTTTACGTAATGTTAAATACATCTCAACTTAGAAAGTTTACTAAAAAATTAATGGAGAACAAAAGATTCCTCAGGAATGGATGGACCTTCGAGGGATTGTCAAAGAAAGACTTTTTGGCACGTAAACACGGCGTAAGTCAAATACACTAAAAACCCACTTCAATAAATTGACTTCCAATTCAACTTCACTTTGACACTGATCCACTGATGAGCTCGAGGATTTGCGAGTATGAAGGCGGATTTTTTAAGTATTTTCTTACAGATATCGTTTCTGTCTGCGTGTTGTTTGGAGGTTTGAAACGGGAAAACACTGGGCTTGTAAAAAGTTTGGGGCCCACACAAAACAAGAACTTTATGACTGCGAAGTTATGTATACACTGTGGCCACATCCGTTGACTAACTCGCATTCGCTTCCCCGCTTTTCCCTTCTCGCGATTTTACTTTGCCTCCTAGCCCGACCACGTCCAGGAAAACACTCTTTAACCCGGGACCGGCCACTGAGGCCAAACGTTGAAGCGTCCGGCGCAGAAGAATTTGGGGGATTTTTTTTATTTTATTCGAAAAATTGGAAATTTTGGAAAATGCCTAACGTAATTCTGCTTGAGCTTAGGAATGAAGATGGAAATTTAGGCAATTGCCTAACGTAATTCTGCTTGAGCTTAGGAATGAAGATGGAAATTTAGGCAATTGCTGTCTTTTTAGTTTTGTTCTAGGAGGCACGGTTCGGGAGATAGCCGAGGTTGAAGTTGGGGTGACGTCATCCCATGGCCACGCCTTCCCTGTAGCGCCTGAGGCTTCAGTGGTGTGACGTCACTGTAGGAATGTTTTCTGATTTTCTCGCTTAGTTTAAGTTGCACAAGACCGTGCAATATGGCGTTGGAACCGGCATTTCAAGCTGTATTGAAATAAATGGTGCCCTCGCTTACCAAATTCCAAAAGTTAGTTAAGCAATTAAGGGCGTCAAGAAAAGCAAAGTGGAATGGGTACCCAACTTGGCAATTAGCCAAAAACCGAGCAGCCTATACAGTAACTCCCATCTGCCCCACACAAAAGCCTGTTTCCTTTTTGTTCTGGGGTGATGGTTTGTACAAGAATAACCACTTTATGCCTTTCTAAACAAAACTATTCTCCAAAAAAAAGAAAGAGTCGAGTCCTAAGGATTCGAAATCCTGCAGAATAATAAAAGCACGCGTGTTTGAGAGACAGAGTGTGTGAGTGACGGGCGCCATTCTGGACACACTTTACGCAGCAATCCGTCTTAGCTACGAGATTGTAATTTTGTCAAGCTTCGAAAATTCTCTCTCTCTCCGTCTCCCTCTCTCGTTTTTTCTTTTCATTTTTACTCGAAAGTCAAAATCGATTCTAGTTTCTGCCACGCTCTTTAACAAACGTCCCAGAGAACGAAAAAAGACCCGGAGCTCCAACCGAAAAGAATTGTAACTCAATGCCAAAACGTATTTTTCTCCTGAAATATCAGACTCAAAATCTTCCGAAAATAAAATAAAAATAAAGGACAAAAGGTGTACGGTACTGCACCACATCCTACACTACACCCACTTCCCTATCTTTCTAGCGCACCCAGGAGCCAAATTCGCTCCGTTCCATAGCAAAGTTGCAAGCAATTCCATGTCTTTTCTTCTATCTGCACAAGAAAAGAAGACCAAAAGCCCAAATTTTCAAGGACTATTCAATGCTTTCACACACGAGCATGAAAACTTCCAAAAGACCTGCCCACTCTTTTCCCCAACCCAACAACTTCTCCCCAACTCCCTAAAGAAGCTCATCAGCATAACGTTAAATAAAAAAGAACGTGAAATAACCAAAATAACCCCCCAAAAAATCCTGTATAATCAACACAACTCCAACTTTTGGACGGGAAAATGAGCGCAAATTGTTCTTTCATAATATCTTCCCTAATTTCCGTGAGCTCACTCATCAATTTTTTTTCTTTATTCTTTTCATTATGTAAGCTTTCATATCCATGTTTTTGACCACAGAAGCCTTAATAAGTAAGGAGAGGTTTTCTAGCGAAAAACTTTCCGAGATTGGAAATTACAACCGTAGCTCACAACTTATTTGAAAAAGAAATCCGGAGGAATACGCGGCAATTAACAACGATACCCTTAATTCGTTTGAATTTCGGTAACTATTTTTTATATATTTTTTTAAAATATTTTGATATTTAAAATTTTTTTTTTTTTTTGTAACTTTGTGTTTTAGGTGTGTAAGTTCCAAGAAAAAACAATCATCGCCATGGATTCTCCTACACTTTCCGACACCGGAGATGGAAAACCATGTCCCTTGTTCGTGTGATGTGTGGTTTTGAGGTTTTAAACTCGATTTTATACACAGGAAGTGAAGTGACTAGTTTAACGCATGACTGTTACTGCCAATGTGGGCTTTTCATTAAAAAAAACTTTACTGATCCTTTCAAGTATTCTTCCATGAATATCTGTAGTTTTATGAAAATCAAGCAGTTTTCCCTAATAAATACGGAAATTTTCCTCATTTCCAACTCATTTAATAGTTAACTGTAAAGGTGTTCGCTTACTAAATCTATTTTTGGCATACCAGAAATTACCAAAAATTTATAAATAAATAAATACCCAAAATTTCCAATAGAGGAACGAAATTCCGATTTCTTTTTGGTTTTGAACGATTGGTAATAGGGCAGTAAACGCCAGAAATATCGTTGGGGAATCAACTAAGCGTAGAAACAGAGTTTTGGCAACTTTCCGGGAGATTTTTACCCGTCAAAGCGAGTTCACATGAGTCAAAAGAGAGTCAAATGCGGAAAAGTTGGCAAGAAATTATCATTTTCCCCTACCTGATGATGGGCTGCCAGCATACGGGTCATCTCGCAGGGAAATGCTGTCGCAGTAATCTCCAGTTCCATCTTCTTCAATGTCTTCCAGGACAGGCGCAGGCCCCGCCCCCATGTCGTAACCCCAGCGGCGCTTAAAATGTCTCGCGCCGCCATCTAAGCGAACGCGCGGCAAATCCAAGAACAAAGAATCCCCAATCTGTCCAACAACAACAAGAAATTCTTTAACGAAAAAAATCAAAAAAAATATTCCTTCCAGATGTTTCACCTCTACTAACGAAAAAAACATTTTTTTAGAAAGAAAATACAGTTCCACACGTCCTGGCATTCTTTTACAAAGAAACGAAATCAGAAATGAACCCAAGCAAGCGCAAAATTTCCAAAACTTCTACAAATTTCTACAAATTGCTAAAAAATAAATAAAAAAAATTGATTAAAAACAAGAAAATCGTTAAATGAACGAAAATTGAGTAGAAATTATGAAAAAGCGACATGCATGGCATTCAATTAGAGTTAATTGAGTTAATTTGTTATTTTTTTACCTTGCCCATTGGTACCGGCATTGACCGGCGACGTGCCAAGCCCGGACACACCTGTGCCGAATGAAATAACACCGAAGGGAGAGTAGTCAGAAGAGAAAAAAGGGGGAAAAAGAGATGAGAAAGATATGGCAAATTTTGTTAGGGTTTAGTACAGTGGTTAAGTACAGTATATTGAGCAAGTTCAGTTTTGAAGCGTTAATAACTCGTTTTAGGTCAATTTATGGTCAGCAGAGAACGTTATTAGGATTTCTATATTTCTGCGAAACAAGATAAAATTTTAGTTTCGAAGGGGGCAGCTAGAAGGGACTCGTTGATGCTGATGTGAGCTCGTAAAAAAATACAAAATAAAAGAGAAAAGTAGATATTTTCTGGAGTTTGTGCAACGTACCGACATTTCTTCGCTGCGATAGGCGGTAAATGTCTGCTCATCTTGCAGCAGAACGCAGAAATAGGGCTCCCAGGTGACCAAAGGAGCTTTACTGCTAGGAACATGCTGCGATTCACCTTCTGCAAAATGATACGAGGTAAAAAAAAAGAAAAAAATCAGATTAAAACGTCAAACCGACAATCACCAATCCATCTTATAGAGCAATCCATCTTTACTTCTATACATTGTTGCATTTTTTGGAGAACTTAATGATTTTTTTAACCATAAGAACAGTTCCTAATATTAAAGCACAGCAATTTCACCCTTATTGCACTTTGGTTCACTAAGGTCTATTTTCACTGGCTAAAGCATAGGAAAATCGCCTCTACAGCAGTTTCGTGTCACTTAAGGTCTATTTTAGGTACTTAAAGCATAGTAAAATTGCCCTTATCGTCTTTAGACGCTACTAAGGTCTATTTTCTCTACTTAAAAAGTGGCGTACATTGAAATTGGCGGGAAAATGGAAGAAATTAGACGGTTGAAAAGGGCGTAAAACTACTCAATTATTCTTAAATTCCGTACTCTCGAAACGGAAAACAACACGCCTCGAAGCGATTAACGTCATTGCGAACGGCTTGAGGAAACTATTACTTTTTTGTTTTTAGTCTAACGAAAATTACGTTCCGAATTCTGAAGAAAAGAAAGCTGAAACACCAGCAGGGTCTAGTTTCTTCGTTTACTTCCAACTCGGACCCGCTCACGTACACGTCATTAGGCATGAGAACGTGGTAGCCGTGTCTAATAAACCCAACCTTTTTTCCCATTTTTTTCTTTCAAATCCTTAACATCCTAAGGGGCCTTCTTGGCTTGATAGACCGTAGCTAAACGTTACACATGTGAAGCCAACTGGACAAATCGCCTTTGAAAGAAACCAAAAAACTAAAAAAAGAAATTGAATGTCCAGTTGCATTTCTAAAAGAAATACATAAATTAAAAGTAAGATTCTCTTTCCTTTTTGGCTTATTTCAAGCAGACCAAGGCCAATTCAACGGACAAACTTTTATCTTCTTTAAAAAATAAGAAAAAAGTTATGATCCCGGAGCTAATAGTTCCAATGTCGTCCCAGTGCGAACAAGTTAACGAACCGGTTCATTCGGATTACGGACAGAAGTTACGTAATAAATTACGAGTTTGAAACACTTTCACTCATTCCAATTAGGTCAGTGCCATCTCTCTCTCTTTCTCTCTGCCCCTTCGCGATTCTTAAAAATGGTCTAACCTAATTCCTAACAGTAATTAGAACCTCTGCATTCTTTAAATTATGACTTTTTTAAGTACCCTATAGCTTGCCCTATAGTAATAACCTTCTTTATAAGTTGCATATTTAATGTACCCCGTTACCAAATCTAATTTCCAGGTCAAATCTAAATGTCTCCAAGCTATGTGTAATAAGCATTTCCTTGTTAATTTTCTTAAATAAAACTGGATTTGTTAATTTATTAAAATACGATTAAAATTTAAGATAAAATTGCGCAGAAATTCGCAATAATATAAATTAAATTTCTTGACTTGAAACGATTTGTTAATGTTTAAGACAATATTATTTTAAACTGGAAGTTGTGCTTCGCTTTGAAGGTTCTGATAACTATATAACAAGACATTCCGGGTCAGACGCTGTGCGCTCTCTATAAGCAATATATGACATCATCAATCAGGAAAGAAACCTAGAGTGCTTGAGCAATATTATTCCAGGCAAAACTCACAACACACTAGCAAACTCAACTAACTAATAAACGAAGAAAAACTAAACTTCTAACCTTATACCGAATGAGTAATAACTTTAAAAGCCCCAAAATTTCGTCGCTGAGGGTCTAACAGCAAAACACGTATGTCAAAGTCTTCTCCCGCCGACACATGTGCTGTTGTGTCAAGTTGTCAACACGTGTCAGTCATACCACAACAGTGTTAAAACGAGTTCACCCTAGCACCACGTCACATGAAACAACCATCCCTGTCACTTGTCACCCTCCAAACCCCGTACTTCGCTTCAAAAGGAGTCTAAATCATTTCCCTGATGTTTTAAACCCTAAAAATCACTTCCTCTCTAAAAGAAACCCTAAAATAAATTTACAAAATTCAAATTTTTACACTAGTAACGACTTACAGCTTTTAGTTTTAAAACATAATAAGTAATTGCTGGAATTCTTGCAACCATACACTGCAAATTATCCTTATTGCAATGTATGTGTCACTAAGGTTCCCTTTCCCCACCTATAAACGTAGAAAACCGCCCCTATTGGAGTTTGGAGTTACTAAGGCCTACATTTCCACACGTAAGCATAGGGGAAACGCCATTATCGACTACCAGATGGTCGTAACGTCTGTTTTCTCTACTTAAAAAGTGGTATAAATGCTCGTAATTTGTAAATGGCTGCCCAAAAAAGAATTTTTAAGTAATAATTTGTATAATAAGAACAATTTTCGCTGTTAAAAGCACAGGAATTTCGCCTACTTGCAATCTAGTGTTACTAAGGTCTATTTCTCATACTTTACAGCATAGGAATTTGGCCTTTAGTGAACTTTAATTTGTGATTTTGATTACTATTGCCCCTTCCAACCAAAATAAATTTGCAAATAAATCATTCTCAACGAAAAATAACCTCAAATAAATCCTTTAAACTCGAAAAAGGTAAAAATATTCAATTCAAAACAAAAGTAAAGGGAGGTCAAACCAAAACCGCGCCATTGTGGTTTAGCAACGTAAATGGCCGCCTGTAGGCCAGATTGACCTCCAATGTCCATGTCCAAAACATCCTTTCTGCTTCTCACGCAATTTAGTCCCGTTAGTACTATACGGACCTCTTAATTCAAAAATCCCCGTTTCGAAACAAAAAAAAAAATTTCCCGGACCCCAGTTCTCATGGAACCCCCCAAAGCAAGCAAATATTGCCTTTTACCTTCACTACCTTCCACTTTGCGTGGCCTACGAGCTAATTCGAGCTGATGACCACCGTCAATATCTTCCAAGTAATCCACGGGCGGAGGCGAAGGTGGGTAAAACAACTTCCTGAACGGTTTCTTCAACCGTTGTTTCAAACTCGTGGATCTCCTTAAACTCGTTTCCGCCTCCTTAGGCGGCCGGTACACTAATCCTCCTCCACTTCCCCCTAACGTTCCTAAGGTATTCCCTACACAATCCGTGGAAGATCTTCCGGAAGAACTGCTCGTACTGGTCCCAGGTTCAAAAAGCGACAAATCCAAGTGTCCTAAATCCGAATCCGTGTCCGAGAACGGTTCAAACTCTGCATCGGTAACGACACTCCTCACTTCTTCCTCTTCTCCTTCAATTCCTTCGGTTTCTTCCACTTCCTCCGTTTCTTCGTCGGAGAACACTTGCGTCACTTCTTGCTCATCTTCAAACGCTTCGTTTCCCGCCAAAACACGCGGGAGCAAGATGGCGACGTCCTGGACCACCATTTCGTCCACTTGATGGTCACACACCGATCCTCCATCACCATCGGCTTCACTGTCCACGTCCACGCGACCGTCATTGACCATGTCGTCCAACTGACTAAATTCTCTGTTGGGGAAGTGATACGTGGCTGTTACAGTCCCTGTTCCTCCTCCTCCTTCACACAATTCTCTGTTGGCCAAGTGAGCCGTGGCTGCTACTGTTCCTCCTCCTTCACACAATTCTCTGTTGCCGAAATGAGCCGTGGCTGCTACTGTTCCCCCTCCTGTTGCTACTACAAGGGCCGTAATGGTACTGCTATTAGAAGGAGTACTAGAGGACGACCGTCGCTTCGAGGACGCCATCGGCGGCTCGGTTTTCCAGCTCATCAACATTTTTGGTTGTCGTTGTCGACCGGCGTCCCTAGTGAGTGCGACGGCGGCTTCTCCGCTTACCAAAGCGTTATCTACAGTGTTGGGTCTATTCCTGGAATGCGGCGGAGTCGGCGGAGGGGGAGATGTCGACTGCCGAGCGCCAATTAGGTCGCAGCTACGATTCTTGGCACCTTTACGGTGATTTCGGCTGTCTGTCGTGTAAAACGCTCGTTTCTCACGCCTCGGTCGCAGCTCCTCATAGAGATGCTCATTCTGACCCTCTTGATCTTTGAAAGGACCTTCCTGCTGATTCCCTACCTCTTCTCGGGGACGATCGTCGAAGAGATAGGTTTGGCGCTTAAGATTCTGCAGATTCCCAGCCTCTTCTTCGGAATCGGAGGCGTAGGAGTCCAAATCGTCGACAGGGGAGAAAGAAGGCGTGGCTGAGCGAATGGAACGCGAATCTTGGAAGCTGATCCCGGAAACGGCGCGGTAAACGCTCGACTTCCTGGACTTCCATGTGGCCACTCGTCGTTGACTCTGTAGGGGACTTAGACTCGCGGATTTCTGCAGCTGACTACCCGAAGGCTGGCTCGAAGGAGACTTGGAGGTCGAGAAGACGAGAAATTCATGTCTGGCATCCATTTTTGTCCTATTTTTCTTGTTTTTTCCTAGCCCAAAACTTTCGTTTACTTGCGAGATCCTATATTATTTTCACACCAAACATTCGCGCTGTCATGAGTTTTTGTGTTGGAAGGAGCAGCACAAAAAAAGAGTACTTGTTGCAGGGACCATCTGTCGCTGGAATCCGAACGTTATTTTCAGTTTGCTTTTCACGACAAAAGGTGCAAAAAATGCAAAAAAATCCAAAGTTCAAAGTCCTTTTTCTCCGGATTTTCTGCTTTCTGATGCACTTTTTCTTCTCTTTTAAGAAAAAATCCTAACGCGTTTCCAATTCACTTTCTCCTTGACGCTTTGGGGGAGAGAGAGTAAGGTTTTCTTCAATTCAGAGGAGAGAAATCCGTCCTCATCCATCACCCGGATAGTATAGTATTTTGTTTGAAAGTTTCTTAGATTGAAAAAAACTAGGAAAAAAACGATTCGTCAAGAGTTCAAATTACCAAGGCCAATTACACACGCCTTTCACGAACCGGACACGAAAGCCAACCCATTTCACACCCACAACGCTACTTATTACCGACGTAAACCTCCCAGTCCTTTTCTTGTTAATTTTTCTTTTTAATCATTAACTCGAAATCCTTTGTTTTCGTCCTTCCAACGTTCCAAAAGCTGCTTTTCCAAGGAATCCTTGGTTCCCAAATGAAATAATCCTTGTCTTGTCGTCTCAAAAGTCCAAATCCCCTCTTCAAAAGATCTTCCTTTGGGATAGTGAAATTCAAGAAAAATTGAAGTGGAAATCCACGAAAATTCACAAAATAGATTCGGTAAAGAAAGAAATTGGCTTCCAATGGTCACCACGGCAGACGGTAGACTGAGATTGAACCAGCATCACATCACATCACATCAGCCCTTTCTAAAATGCTTATCCCCTCTCACTTTGGGGGCCAAATGACGTGGTCATACCACTAGATGAGCAAGTTTTTCGCACAATTGTTTTCGTCTACAATAGAGCGTTTTATTGTTGACTGTCTTATTTCTTTTCATTTAAAAGGAAAGTCAGTCGCCTTCACATAACTATCACTGTATAAACAAAACGTTTGTGTACACCCTTTTTGTCATTTTGGTTGTTGTTGTTATTGCAAAAAATAAACGAGTTGCAATCCGCAACACAAGAGAGTAATAAAAGCGAGCGTGTAGTAGAGTGGACGATACAGCTGAGAGCTAAATGCTGACTGGGTCTGGGTAAAAGGTACCCGAACCATCAGAGCAAACCTTTCCAATACAAATATCCTGCAGGAATTAAAAAAAAAATCTTGTTCTTTTTTATTTCTTATTTTCTTTTGTATATTCCTTTTCGTATAGTAAAAGGAGGACGAAGGTTTTGTATATGTATGTGTAGGTACGACTATAAGATTCCTACTTGGGCATGTAGGCCAGGCCAGCATCTCCCAAGTTTTACAAATTTTTTTCCGTTCATATTTTTGTTATTTTTTGGCTTGGGTATGTGCGTATGCAAATGAAGGGTAGCTCCGCTAAACCTCCCTGAAACTCAACTCAACTGCAATGGCCTCAATCGTGACAAAACTGTTTTTTGAGAATTTTTTTTGTTTTGCCTTCCTTAAAAGAACGGTAAAGATCGGTTCAGAAGATAAACTTTGAAGGTTAATCTTAACTTCACGCTTTGTGGGAAAGTAGTATGAGACGGATGGAAGATTATTAGGAAGGCAAAAGTTGTAGCGTGGAGTAATAACACGCAAAACGACGTGAAATTAACCATACGTGTTTTGGTATAAGCAAGCTATAAGGCGATTTTCCTATCTTGTAATGGAGAAAATGGATCTTAACGACATCAAACTCCATAAGGCGAAATTCTTTCGCTCTAGCACTGCAAATTGTCCCTAATAGCATTATAATGCCATTAGGGTCATATTCCTATGTTTTAACGACAGAAATTGAACTTAATAGCATTATAATGTTATTAGGGCGAAATTCCTACGCTTTAATATAGGGAATGCGCCTTAATGCTTTCGATGGAAGGTACACTGATTATTATGAAGGTGAAAATTACTTGTTTGTAGCAATATAGTGCGTAAAAGAGCGCGAAATAAGTGCGTTTCTTCTTTAAGGGGTCGGGGGGGGGGGGGCTAGCAGGTGCATGCTTAAATTCATGTAGCAAAAAACGTGACTGGACTTATGATATGGATATTGACCTTCTTTTTACGGCCTCTCTTTTTCGAGAACGCTTTTAGGACACAGAGAACCACCTAAAAGGAGAGGCAAAGTCCACTCGACCCATAGCCCACAGGACTTCTCTGAAGACTAAAAGAAGCACAACTTGCTTGTCCTACGTTGCTTAAATTAATCTTAACCGCTTTAACTGGCTTTACCGTGGCGTGTGTTTAAATTTCGAGTACGACCGTCCTTTTTTTTCGCTGCCTATTTAACCACTTGGCGTATAAAGCGTGGCGCAAAAGTGTTAAGTGCAACTTGGGAGCATAGTAGAACACACACAGGCCGGCAAAACTGGCACACTCCTTTTATTAGTAATAAATTCTTCGCGAGCCCCTCAACACATAAAAAGAAAACAATATCATAAACCTTGAGGGAATAACTCTCTTAATACTCCACCCACTAAAAAATAATTAAAAAATAAACATAGTTTAACGATCTTTACCCCAACTGTAATTACCTTCGCTTCCTAATTTCTTTATTAGTTTCAAATTAAGTCATTTTTTGCTAGCAAAGCATATTTATAACATTTAATTTACCTTTTTAGTTAAATTTAATGTTTAAAAAATACCGTTGCTTAGTTGCCACTCTAAATTCGATAAATTTTTTAATTGACTGAAGTTCGATGACGCTTTAATGTGAAGTTTACTCAAATTAGATAACCTTCTAAATCGAATTCGTCATCGCAGAAATCTCAGCTTCCCCTGAACTTCCTTAAATAACATGTACTTTTCCTTATTAGGTTAAAAATATAACAAAATTCCTCTCAATAATCTTAACACAAGATGTAAATACCCTTGAAATAATATATAACTAATCTAATTAGTTTAAAATAAAACAAATTCCTTTAAAAAACAGTAATAAAATAAAACATATAAAACAGAAAATAAATAATGGAATTAAAAATTCCAATTTAAAACTAGCTAATTTGAACGGAAAACAAAAGATCTGCCATAAAAAGTTAAAAAACCGAACTTCAAACGTTTCCGAAAGTCTCGCGCCTCGAAAGCGGAAAAAGTTTCCAGGACTGACCCCCACGCCATCTAGCGCCAGCAGCGGTAAATATGTCCAGAAAGCATACCCTTAGGCTATGTCCACCGAAAAGAGATCCAGCGAGGCCTTTGTTGGTTCTCAAAAGGCCATGCCCCTTGACAACACGGCATATAATGGATTGATGCATTCTAACAATGACAATGCTCATATAGAACCCATATCATTTCCAGGTTAACAAAAAGCCAGGAACAGTCCTTTCGCTTGAATACCCGTTAACCCTGCCCCTCGAGTCAAATTCCAAGTTACCAGGTGCTTCCTTTCGCTCTGTCCTCTAATTCTCTTCTCTTAGAAGAACTTTAAACTTAGAAGAAACTTAGGCTCAGGACTTTAAAAAGAAAGAATATATGGTGAAATGCACCAAATAACCCGTCAAAAACCGTTAGATGTGTGTAACTGCGCTTTCCCATATCAAAAACCATTGAAAGAAACCCTACAGCTCTACGGTATAAACATCAGTAGAAGTGTCCCATTAAGAAGGATTTCCAGTTACTCTACCACTATCATCAAAGTTCCAAGTTTCCTTTCAATTACAGGAAATACTGAAATACAGATGACCCAAACGCCGAAACCCTCAAAAACGGCTAACTGGTTAAAAAAAATCCCCTTATAATGCTATAAGTAACTCAATTTCATCACTTTTTCAAGATATCAAATTAAAAATAAACAAAATCTTTCAGGAACAATTGTTAAAAGGTTAGAGACTTAAGAAAAAATACAAAAATTAAGAATTTAAAATCAATTCAAACAACATAACCTCCATAAATGAGTCCTTAATGTCGTTAATTACCAGTTTAATTAATGACACTGAATTAATTACTACTTAATATTACGAATTAATTACAACTAGTTGCGCATTTTGTAAACATAGTTAGGCATAGTTAACTATATTAGCGAGTTCCTAACGCTTGCGTGTCTTCCCAAAATACTTGCACTTCTTATTTTTTTGCGATTAAGTTTCGTTTTAACTTTTTATATCCACGCGGGAGGAATAACCTGGAAAAACCATTAGAGGAACTAACGTAATTTGGTCACAAAACTGAAGATAATGCTATCCTCCCGGGGCTCATTCGAAAATAAATCTTGTAAAAAAATAAAATAATAAAAAAATTTACGAGTTTAATGTTCTACCTTATCAAACTATCTGAAATCTTCTTCTCCTCCGAAGAAAAAAGAAAATAATCTATTTGGATATTTTTAGCGCCAATCGAATACCATACAAACAGGAAAAAGAAGGCGGGAGGGGGAGGGTGGCTAATGGGCAGACGCTATTAAGAGCCCTAAGGGCGTCCCAGGCGTCACCAGCATCAATACTCGTAACTTTACTTTTGTCTTCCCGATCCTTTCCTTAATATAAAACCCAAACACTGACCTTACCCCCACTTTTTTTGTCCTTTTTTGTTTTGAAAGCCGACAGCGACACACGAACGAATGCCTGCAAGCTTCTCCTCTCACACTCAACCACACATAAAAACAGAAAAAAATCTTAGAGATTCCAGCTTCGCACACTCTCAGTAATTTCCTTTTTATTTTACTTTTATTTTTCTCCTGTATTTTTGTCGGGTTGCCTGACCCTTTTTGCAGCGGTAGCCAAAGAAAAACAAGCCCGTATTTAAGAGACAAGAAACAGCACCAGGCATGACTTAATTGGACCAGGCGGTTTCAATACATTTTCCAACGTCCTTAAAAAAGAAAAAAGTTGAATCTTCTTTTTTTTTCATGTAACTTCCTTTTAAAGAGACAGAAGGCGTTGTGTTTTTATCTTATTCTTTTCTATTGTTAGTCTTTTTTGCTCATTTTTATTAGATTTTCCTTCTTTATTTCCGGATTTGAGCCTAACGCTGGAGATGACGTTCAAAAAATAACGTCAATACTAAAATTCCTGACAAAAAAAGAAAAGAAAAAAACGCCATATTGCAGCACTGTCTCCCGCAAAAGGTTCTAAAACCAACTCCATTATGCAAATGCTTTATGCGGGGTTCCTTGCTGTGAGGACGAGGTTAGAGTGTCTATTTCTTTAATAAACTTTATTAGATTTCGTGAGAACCATAAACGTGCAGTACTGTTATTTTAAAAGACAATAGGAACGGTAAAAAAGAGCTAAAACGAAAAAATACTATAGGGATTTTTTTTAAAAAAAAGAGGAAAATACTAAAAATCATTAGAAAATAACATAAATAAGACGGCTAGCGGAAGTCGGCGGTAAAATACTAAATACACACATCCCATCCATCTTCCGAGAGTCAACAATGGTCACACACACACACACACGTACATATACCGTTACTTGCCAATCGACGCAAGACGACGTTAAGGTATAAAGGAACCATAAAAACTCGTTAAAGAACAAAATAATAAAAAAAAGATTGATAGAGGATGGGACCAGGAAATGACCTTTCCGTCATTGCTTGCGTGTGTTATTTCTTTTTTTTTATTGTGATATATAATGACCCACGCGACAAAAATGGCGGTCAGTTTTATGATACCACGTGCGCCACCTAACTCTTAACTCGAACATGAAAACAGCACCACTATACGATTTTCTCGGCGGGGCAAAATTAAATGAATACGATTTTTTCAAATAACACAATATCATTAGTTATTTATTTTTTAAATTTATTTGTCAGATAAGGACTAGAATTAAACGCTTTTTAAATTTTATTTATGCTTGTAAATCAATCAAACATTTGGAAAAATTTGCAATTTTAGTTTGCGAATTGAAATCCATTATGTTGAGGGAATCCCTGTCAAAATTTTGCAGGTCTGTACCGTTTAGGAGGTACTATATGGTCTCTGTGTATGGAATAAGTGAAATAGATTAGTAGAAAAAGCACTTGGGGCCAAAGCGAGGGGTTCATTTAGGCGAAAGGACGACTAAAACGAAAACAGGCCACGTGGGTTTCTTTGGCAACCGACTTTAGGTTCAGATACGGTTAGGGTATTTATTTGTGAGCTAAAAAAAATTTATCTCGCTTATCTTTTTCTTGTCTTCTGTTTTTGGCTCGTCCAGTTATCTTTTTCGCTTGGCTAAATTACTTTTGGCTCAGAATTGTGTAAAGCCCAGAAGGATTTTTCGAGTTTAAACAGTACCAATTACGTTTTCATTCGCATGTTTGGCTGTATTTTCATTTTTTTCTTCCTTCCTATTCTTGTTTTACTCCAATTGGAGCGAGTTTGCACTTGGCATTGGGATTTGGGTTTTTGGGATCATGAGAAGAAAAAGGCGGCTAAAGATTGACTGTGAAAGCCCCAGGCATGTGTATAGACAGTACCTTGGCCTCGTATGGGCGTTTAGCGATTATAAAATGCTAAAAGATTTGGAAAATTAAGTATTCCCTAAAGTCGAGTGACAGTAATGTAGGCGGTATTCAAGCAGAAACGATTCTGTATGCATATTTGCCTTTTGTGAACCCATAAATTTGCAACTTGGGAAATCTAAAGTGTGTGGGCTTAAATTAGAAGTTTCGTAAGTTCAATTTACTGTGTACTTGACAGTAACATAGATCACATTAATGGAAACTAGGTGTTTATCTCCAAGTCTTGATTTATACTTGTGCCAATTTGCAACTTACCAAAAACTATTCTAGGTTCTTGTAAAAGAGGTCGTTCTATCGGTCTAAATTAATTCCTACTTTCTTAACTTAATTACAATATCCCTCAATTAACTACTAATCCATATATTATTAAAATAAGTACTTACACCCAATTCCTCACCTGAACCCTTATTTGGAAGAAGTAAACGTTTAACCCTACAAGCCGTATTTAAAAGAAATGCATTGAACTGGATTAGTACATGAACATTCGGACTAACGAATGTTAAAAATTCTGAACAACGAAATCATTCTTAACTGTCGATTCGATACGCTGCGTTCTCTAATACGGGCAATTAAGATGTGTGGGTTCATTAATCACTGAAAGTGGAAGATAATATAATTTGCGATTGCTATTTACTCCAAATATTCAGCAACGTAATCGCAAGAATCTTAGTGACTATAACAATGTCTAATATTTTCTAATGACTTTGAAAGAATCTTACAAAAATTGGACATCGACGAAAAAAATGACACTTTTTTAAGAACAAAAGTTTCCATTAAAAATGCATCGAAAGATTTCTCATCGACATCTTCGAAAACATCTTAAAGTTGATGCGAATAATGTATAACATGGCTAATATGATTCCAG
>JAGJRO010000216.1:0-90803 GCA_022832285.1 Lepidurus apus apus | reverse complement strand
TGTTAAAGAAGAAATAATGTCTGTTGTAAAATTGCAGTTTTCAAATATACATGTTACACGCCTTCCCTCCTTAATATGAGCTTTTACGTGCTTAAAGGGCAATAGCCAACGACATAGCATACTGATATTTGGATGAATTCTTATTGTACACATTATTCTAAGAACGAGAAAATTTGTTTCGAATTTTTATGACTAGCCGTTCCCGAGTTATTGACTTGCGAAATTTTGGCATTTTCCCGCCACGCGAGCCGTGACGTCGAGATCGTATACAACATTNATTCTTATTGTACACATTATTCTAAGAACGAGAAAATTTGTTTCGAATTTTTATGACTAGCCGTTCCCGAGTTATTGACTTGCGAAATTTTGGCATTTTCCCGCCACGCGAGCCGTGACGTCGAGATCGTATACAACATTACAGGTTGACCTGTTCGTGTTCGCGGGGTTCGTGTTCGTGGTTCACGGTTTGTGTTTGGTTCCTCTGTGGCTCAAACTAGCATATTGTGTGCGACCATGACGTCACGGAGCCCACGTGACCGCGCTGGCCAATGGCAAATATGCCCCGTTTGNCTCAAACTAGCATATTGTGTGCGACCATGACGTCACGGAGCCCACGTGACCGCGCTGGCCAATGGCAAATATGCCCCGTTTGAATGTTAGACTTCTTATTTTCTTATTATCTAGTTTTCATTTTAGCGTATGATAAAAAGACAGATAACTAGAAACTACCTTTTTTACTCCTTATTATAAGACAAAGTTATTTTTTGGTGGCTATTGCCCTTTAAGAAGCGGATGCAAGCTAGGAATGGCCTCTTTGCAGTCTTCCAGAGTACAGACGGTTGAAAAATTAGATTCGTACTTTAAATCAAACTTAGCAATCACTAATTCTTTGTGCCGAATGGACACATGTCTCCGCAGTGAAGACTGCGTTTTAAATACTGATTTGCAACCAGTGCAGGGGAAGGCTTCTTTGGTTCCACTTGAAACATGCGATTTTAAGTGGTTGTGGAAAATGTTGCGTTGATGGCACACTTTTTGGCATATGCAACAGTAAAAAGTCCTCATTGCTTAATTTTGGAGGAAATATGGAGACGAAAATTACAAGGTCAAGTTGTACAGAAATGAAACGAATAACTATTTTGACAAACCTATTACAACAAAAGCATGGGGGTAAAAACAAGTGAAAATGTGTCATGCAAGGCTAGAAGAAAGGTAGCAGTGTCAGAAAAGTGCCTAGGTAAAGGAAGATTTGTCATTTCATTCAGCTAAAATCATATCAGTTGTAATATCTTACCTTTCTCTGGAAAGTGGAGCAAAAAATCACGACTTCTTTCAAAATAAACTCTGCACGATATATTAAGCTGTTGTCACAACAATAATGGNTTCGGGGGGGGGTTTTAACCCGAGAACTTGAAATCCTATTTTTGTCGTATACCATCTTTCCGGTAAGGAAAGGGGGATACGAAAAAGGAGAAAAGTTATCGTGTTGTTCGAGCTTCAAAACGGCCAAACAAAACCAAAGCTCAATTTGAAATAAACTTCTGAAGTACCATATGCTAGAAAAACGTATATTTTTCATTTGCGGAAACTTTCGATGGGGGTTTAAACCCCCCGAACCCCCCCCCCTGGGTACGGGCCTGGCTTGAACAACACGGCAGTTGGCGATTCCAAAACTAACTGTCCCTTACCAAGGTTATTAGTTAAAATGAGTCGTTCCCCTTGGATTGTGAGTTTTCGAACGTTTCTATCCTACAGCAAGGCTTATGCTATACGGAATTTCATTGTTAGCTCATGGAGTGTGTGCCTCACTCCATGAGTTTTCGAACGTTTATGTCCTACAGAAAGGCTGCTGTTGGGAATTTCATTGTTAGCCCGTGGCCTACGGTAACGGTTTGTCGGTGNATTGTTAGCTCATGGAGTGTGTGCCTCACTCCATGAGTTTTCGAACGTTTATGTCCTACAGAAAGGCTGCTGTTGGGAATTTCATTGTTAGCCCGTGGCCTACGGTAACGGTTTGTCGGTGCCATTCTTTACGACATTGTAACAGACTTACAAGTTTTGTGTGTTCGTAAAATTACGATAAGAATTGTCTTTTTACAAGGAGAGTCACAATGAAATCAATTACAGAGTAAAATAGTAATTTAACAGCTAGTAGGTAGGTTAAATTACTACGGTTTCTTTAAAAAAATACAAGTATTGGTCTTATATTTACAGAGAAATCGGTTTAGTAAACTTTACTAGTAAAATTGGCATACAATAACAAGGAAAGCTGTGCCATTTTACAAGGAATCCATAGTAATGTCATATTACAACGAAATTCGGGTAAAATTACCTTAATATCGTAATAAAAGCTATGTTATTTTACAATCATTTTTTACAGTGAATGTATAAAGTAATAATCAAATATTCTGTGAGAAATATTATCTCTTACGTGAGGAGGATGTAGAGGAAAATTTCTACGTCTTTCGAAGAGCCTGGCAATCACTTTTATTAAAGAAACTGAATCTGAACAAGATCAAATTGGTATATATTTCTTAGCAAGGTATACATTTCACAGGCTAGTAAATAAAGAGTTCTTCTGATTCGTTTCTTTCCAACTTTGATTTGATTGTCTGCTTTGTTTATTCGGGATTTGCAGAGTGAGGTCGGATTTGTGGTCGACATATATTTCGGTGATCCATGCGTTCGTTAGATTCGCATCGCGTTGTCTAGGTTAAAAAGTGAACCCAGAAATTAGTTACACATTCATTCGAAGATAAAATTAAATGAGAATTAAACTTACCGAAGAACTAGTGCTGTTGTTGTTCTTTCCAGCACGAATATTGTCACACTTTATCCCGGTCGACTGTATTACAGAATTCGGTTAATATATAAACAAAGTAACATAATATTTTCTTACATCATTTGAATCGGAAGATGAGACGCTCCCCGTGCACTGGATATTTCCGCTTCCAGGGGGCATGCCGTTTTTCAGTTTTGGATTGCTAAGAACAGCAATTGCAGGATCAGTGCGAAGATCGCTGACATCTCTGGATAGCTCAGTTGGATTGAACATAATAGCAGATGCGAAAACGATATTGCGTAAGGTTCGTCGGTAAACCCAGAAATGAGCAGTGGAACAATATACGCGCTGGCTTAAGTATTAAACAGTTCAAGGATACGGATGTGTGACGCGTTCATAGCATTGTGCAATTATTCTGAATTCTCATAAGGGTTTTGTATAAAAGGATTTAGGGGATGTGGGTTTGTGGCTAACCAGCAGCACACAGTTCGTCAAATGCGTCTAGATTAACGCGCTAAGAAACGGAAATGCTCATGCAGACTAAAACTATTCGGAAGGTCTTCGCATTTCCCTTTCCTTTCTTAAGTTGTGCGCATTTTGATTATTAATCATAGGTCACACATCTTCCTGTATCAAACTATAGTTTGCTTTGAGCAATATCTGTCCAAAATTGATTGTTGTTGAAACTCCGAGCAAACGTGAAATGTTTCGGATTTGTCGTTCAATTAGTGCTAATTTAAATAGTGTTGCTTTTCCTTTTACAGATACTCTGATTGTTTTTGAAGAGTTCAATACAAAGAAGTCCGTAGGCGAAGGCAGGAATAATGGGTTGTGGACTAATTTCCCTTAGCTTAAACGTTAAACACGAGAACTTTTGGATGTGGTTTATATGACGTTCATCAGAACTGGGGCACCCAACAGCATCAGATAAGTGAATTGCTTTAAGAAAGCGGATGTCGCTTGAGATACGTTGTATTTTAAAGAACCTTCATGAAATTTCCATTCGTTTTCCGTATAAAAGTTTTGCTTTAGTTCAAAATGTAATCCTAAATACATACCTAGATATTGCGATGTAATCAAAATGTAATATACTTATATTCTAATTTTCTGTAAATATTTTTTTCTGGATATTCATCGTAGTTTAACAACTAATATTTAAAGAACGAAATTTACATTTACATTGCCATTTCGAAGATAAAATTCAACCATTGCTCGATTCAACAACTACGTACCAAAATTATATCAATTTAAAAAAGAAAGGAATCAGCTAGCCTTAATAGATTGAAAGCATGATTCTATACTTAAGCCTGTAGCCTCAGCAGGATTATAAAAAGGTACTGTTCTTATCACGGATATAATTCGCGAATAGCTAGAGGCGTAGAAAGAGAATTTTCTCGCTTTCCGTAATAGGGGCAGCAATTAAGCTTAACTTATTTCTGGCAGTTTTTCCATATTAGAATTTTCGAGGAATTCGTATTCCCTAGATAGTTGAATATTTGCGTTGTACTTTCCCTGAAATCAGTCGGGGGGTCATATTTGCAGCTCGTCAAGGTGACGTGACAGTCGAAGTGCGCGCTCTCTTGGCAATACTCTACCGGTTAGGTTGTTCACCTAGTAAACAACGTTCGCACGTGATGTAAGTGGAATTTTGACCTGAAATAATATTGAGTGTAGGTTAACATTTAAACTTCACAAGTAAGTAGTTTTTAACAGTCGCTTTTTGCTGTCATTCTGAATAATTTCCAATCTTACTACAGCTTTTAGCGTTCCATTTGCTATGATTTTAAGGTAGTTTGATTTTGTTTGGTATTTTGATATTTGTTTGTTGATGAATGAATGTGTTAAATTAAATGCTCTAAGCAATCTGCGTGGCTTTCAGAACGTTGACAGAGTCACTTGGCTTGTATCTTTTGCTTCTTTAGAGCTTGCACTAATAGAAAACTAAATATTTTTCAAATCAAGCGCTTGATACGTTTGCTTTAAAGTAAATAGCTGGCAGCGTTTGGTGATTTTAGCTTTGCTTTGGCTCAATTTAAGTGTAAATACAACGGTAAAAATTTAGATTGTGTAGGTTGGGGCTAGTGTCAAAGCGCTATGGAAAAGAAATCTAGTACCGCAAAGACGACAAGTTTACCTGTTTCTGGCATAATTCAAACCATCTACTCTGCCAACGGCACTCCTATTTATTCTGCGAGCGATAATTCGGAGTCCGACACTACCGATTCTTCCTATGACGGGTGTCACATTAAATCTAGAACTCATAAACTTTACAATAAACGAAGAAAAGAGAAAACATGGTACGTTCTTGGAATGCGTTCATTTTTAACTTTAAAATGTAATCCAACATAACCATCAAGGATATCTATTTCCCCCTAATATTTGCCCTTTGTGCGCCACTAAATGTGTACATTTTAATTTAAAAACAGGGCTTCTGGAGAACAACGTAGCCTAAGGTCGCGAAGAAAGCTTTCGTTTAACGTGCAGCTGGATTGCAGATCCACTTCTGAAGATGGAATTAAATCAGCTGCTAATCTAAGCAATCCACCAAGTTTTAAGTGGCAAAAGAAGAATTGGAGTAAAGCCCGCGAATCTGAGCGAACGTGGAAAAGAGCCGCGTCTGCCATGTCTGCGCCGTTTTCTGTGATCGAGGGAGATGGCTCAGATCAGGATAGGCAGCACCCGTTGAAGGTAAATTAAATTAAAGTTTATAAAAATATATACATTGACTTGGCGTGTAACTTTGGGCCACATTAACGTGTTCATCTTTGAATAGATTTTCATAACCGTTTTTATTAACTTTGTATTAAATTATTTATTCATTTTATTGCCTGCTTTCAAATTGTTTTTATTAATTTTATTAAATAATTAATTTTCTTTTTAGGTTATAAATAGCATATTTATTTAAGATAGGGACATTTATTTGGAGATTTACTTAACCGTCCAAGCGAAAAACGTTCGTCTCGAGTTTCGTATTGCGATAAATGTTATTACGATAAATGTTTCTACGATAATTTCCTGTTTAATTTAGAATTTACTTGTTCAAAATTCTATAAATTATTACTTTTTGTGCTTCACGAAGTTAACTTTTATTACATACTGTTTCATTTCATTACTACTGGTTAAATCATTTTGTTATTATTAATTGTGTACTATTAATTAATACGTATGCATTGCATTATTTTGCCCTTGAAGCTACAAAAGCCTTGTTCTAAGAAATATACATTCCTGAAACGCGCGGCAAGGTTAAATAATTTCCTAGTACGGTGAAGGACGATTCTCATAGTGCCAGCAAAATAGCTTTCATTTTCAATAATCTTTTGGTTGGCCTGAGACGGGAAAACTGTTATGAAGAGCTGTGACCTTGGCAGAACTCTACCCCAAAGAATGATCCTATGGAGAAATGGGGTTTGGAGCTTCTTTTCGTATGGCATCGAACAAAAAAATCCTTGGATAGCGCACCTCTGGGAAGGTGCCTTTACTTAGTAGGGGATTCATTCCCAAGGGTGACGATAGCACGGACTTTTTTGTATGACAATACAATAGTTGTCTTTTAGTTGATTCTGCGGTTCGAGTAGAGCAGAAGTTAAGCTCAGTTGTGTTCTTTATGTTAGGTAGAAAGCCGCAATCGCTTCTACAGCCTCTCTTCGCGACCTGTTACGTGTCAAAAGCGAGATAATCGGACGCCGTTATTGGAAACCTGTTCACAGCGCACGCTTTCGCATATACAGGGTTATCAGGCGGATCGTTTGGAATTCTACAACATTTTTTCGCTACTCATTCGGCTGGGAAATGTGGAGAAAATGGACAAAAACTTGAACAAGCAGAAAAGCGAAGAGGAGTTGCTGTGGCAGAATGAGCTGCGCGATTTACTCTGGCTGGAAATCCAAGCCTGGCGGGCGGGGCGGTCGTTGCGCCACCAAGATGAATACGTCTGCCAACAGCGCAAAGAAGCGACGGCGATTTTGCATAAAATTTTGGACTACCGCTTCCAAACCGAAGAAGATAACCGCCACGAAATTTCCCCACAAGTTCGTCTTGTTGAACCCAATTTGCCTTGGCTATTTCCCGGCCAAGTGTCCGATTCAGTTCATGCCAACGATGGGAATTTATGCCTAAGTGTCTTCTGCGAAGCGTGTAACATGCAGCAAAGTAAAGCTTTAGTGGAAGTAGAGCAACTTATAAATGAATTAGACAAGGTACGTATTTCCCTTGAAAATATGCATCTTAAAGTTATATTAGATCACAGTAGGCGCTTCTTATAGTGATCACGTTTGTCCAGCCAATTTTGATTCTTACAACCGAAAATCGGAAATATGTGTATATATAGGTGGCAAATCTTTTAAGTTTAACTTGTCGTAAGTTTCAATGAGCCGCAACTTTTATTTTACATTTAAATCAACTCTTTTCTTGTTCGTCTCCATTTTTATGTAGCCACGCGTCCAAAACACAACTAACACTGCGCCTCTGAAGCCTACTCCTACGCTTAGATGGGGTTCTCAAAACGATATCCCTTTTAATTTACCCAGTCAGTTAAAGGAACCGGTCATTCTTTTGAATAACCTGCTCATTTAATTGACTGGGGAGTTTAGAAGGATTTCTCCCTAAGCGTAGTAGGCTGGAAGTGACAGGATGGGTCAAAACGACGTAACTTAAACATTTGATTCCTATAAGCGGCTGATTCTTATAACCAGTGATCAGTGTAAGCGGCGCCTACTGTACTATAAAAATTTATATTCCGCTTAAAAACCAGATATATTTAGACTCGTTTTCTCATTTACAGGCCGTTGAATTGTATCCTTCAAGTCGCGCGTTCGGGATCGACCAACCTTTGTATGCCTCTGCGGAATTTTCAGGTCGCGTCAAAGCCTTGTGTCTGTGGTACAACATCACGAAACATCTACGCCTCAAAGTCGACGTTTTGGGTTCCATGCTGCGTCATTTGGGCTCGAAGAACCTGCCTTGGCCAGTCTGGCCCAAATATAAATCGTCGAATGGCACTGGCGATTCGCAATCAGATAGCATCCTTTTAGGTACTATTCCCTAGCCCCCCAGTTTGATAAGAATCACCTAATTACCGACCTAATGAAAACCTTCTCTTGCAGGAATGGAGGAGGAGGAGGATCAAGAAGTCGAAGACGACGATTTAGTTGCTAAAGTCCAAGGACATGCCGCTCAAGCCCAGTCCCAAGACGGCAGGGAAGACAAAGACGATGAAAACGTGATGGAATCGAGCGGCCAAGACGAACCCAAAATTGTGGACATTGAAACATTAACAGAAGGCGCCAATCTTCCTCCACGAACCTTTAGGCGACATTTGTCTCGCGTTCGCTTCTTGTTCGACGACCGTAGCCGACCGCGTCAAAACTGTGGAACCCCATTAGAAGAGTCACCCGCGACGCCCGGAATCACGTTTTCTGCCTCACATCCATTAGCTGTCACTTTAAACTTGACTCCCAATAACGGACACCCTAATCCACCCCCAGAGCCTAACGATTCGCAGACTTCGAACGAATCCTACGACAGCGGCGTATTTACTGCGCATCAAGTAGCTGCCTTGTCGACGCTGAACCATATAGATAGTGTCACTGGGGCTTCCAAATATAAATCCTACGTCGAGAAAGCCCTCAGGACGAAGGGCTTAAAGAAAATGTTACGGTAAACCATGAAATCCTTATTTTATAGATAACTAGAGAATTTGTCAAGCTGCTCCTTTGATTCCTAATTACGTTTTATTTTAACCCAATTTCAGGTGGATTGTTCTAGTGCATAGAATGACAATGATCCGAGCCAAAGAAGCCTTAAAGCCCCCCGAGGAGATTGAAAACAGCAAAACGTTTGATCCTTCAGCTACTGTCCCTTTGCCGGTATTAAATTAAACGATAACAATAACATAAGTAAAATAAATAATAATAATAAAAACATAAAATAATAAATAAATACGTAAATAATAATAAATAAATAAAATAAAACAATAAAGTAATTAAAAAAGTATACAAAACAGCGAAAATGAGAAAAATATACTGAAGAATTGCGGATTATAATACGATTCTTCGTTTCAGTATGAAATTGCGGATGTTTTGGGCTCGAGTATGGCTGCTCTCTTCGTGGAAGAAGGCATCCATATTCGGAATATGTCGGAAGCGGAACTAGCTGAATTAAGACGCTATGGGACCAATTCTAAGGAAAGCAAAAGCCTCAACCTGCCTACTTTTCGCGGCCTGTACTTATTTTTATGTCGCATCCCGTTTGACGTGCTCCACGAATGCTTGTTTATTCGATTGGAGGAAAAACCTGAAAACCCGTCCATGCTCAGCATTCGCCAACTCATTCAAGAGTTTCAAGAAGCTGTGCGATCAGGCATTATTTGCCGACAAAAGTACCTGGGGGATATGCGCGCGGTTTTGTCTCCACGAAACAGGCAGCTCCTTGCGACCGTTGATCGCGATTTGGAAGCGTTTGACAAAACCTTGAAGCGAGTTCTTGAAGTACGTTCTTGTAACGCAGTTTCTTAGCTTTTTTACACTTTTTATTTTATAAATGCACGGTATTAGTTTATTTCTTTTTTTGTCTCAGTTCGTTGTATTATAGTTTGTTTTGAACATCATTTTCTTCCTTTAGGTCTATTTGGACTATTTAACTAGATGGGTGATTATGGGCGATCCAGCCACAATTACGCAAAAGAATGTGTTGGAGCAGGAGTGGAATTTCGCGAAGCAAGTTTGTCCCCATATTGTTGGAGGTGAAGCAGCAGCTGGCAATAGTTTTTGGTAAGGAATAATTTTATAATTGACGTTAACCTTTTATCATTTTGGAAATGTTTTGTTCCGTAAGCAGCTGTTCTCCTTACAGGGAAAAGCGTGTTTAATAATTGTTTTATGGCACTTAGCTATACATTATTATAGCTATATACAGTAGATGCCGCTTATTGTGATAACTGGTTATAAAAATCAGCCGCTTTGTGAAATCAAATTGTAAAGGACCAATTCAAAATGGTAAATTTCATAGCATTTTAATGGGTTATTAGAATCACACTTTCGGATATTAGAATCAATTTCAAAAGAATCTTCACCGTACAGTAACGAAACTACAGCAGTGAAAGCTACATAGACTTCGCATATTGACCAATGACATTGCTTTTACGTCGTTTTGACCAATCCTGTCATTTCCAGCCTACTTTTACGTTTAGTGGAAAATCCCTTTTAAACTCCCCAGTCAATTAAATGAGCAGGTTATTCAATTGAGTGACCGGTTCCTTTCATTGGTTGGGTAAATTAGAAGGGATATCGTGTGGAGAACCCCACCTGAGCGTAGGAGTGCGCTTCAAAGGCGCAGTGTTAGTTGTCTTTTAGGCGTGTGGTTATATAAAAATGACGACGAACAAGAAAAAGAGTTGATTTGAATGTAAAAAAGAAGTTGCGGCTCATTGAAACCTATGACAAGTTACATTTCATTGATTTGCCACAATGGGCAAGCGGCCGTTAAGTTAGGAATTCCTCTATCATCTCTATCAAAATTGTCATCTCATCTCAAATTATCATCTCAATCATCTCTATCAAAATTGATTTTCGGTTAATAGAATCGCCGCTTAATAGAATCAGTGTTAACTTGACAAACGTGATCACAATAAGCGGCGTCTACTGTATTTTAGTAATTGCTTTATAGCACAATTATATCTGTATATTTTATTGATGCGTGTGTTATGCTTAATTGTATATACAGTGGAACTCGCTTATAACGATGAGCTCGGGACCGGACAGGCGGTATCGGTATAAACGGACTATCGGTATATCAGAACTTGCCTATACTTGCCTATACATAGGGACGGGACCGTAAGTTTTGTATCGGTATAGGCAGCGGGTTATCGTTATATCAGCTATCGTTTTAAGTGGGTTCCACTGTATTTTATTGATACATTGTTATGCTTAATTATGACAGCTTACTTACACCAATAAAGTAAGCTGTTATAGTTAAGGATGTGGAAAAAGCAATTAGTTCTCATTTATTTTCTATTCTATTTCGTCTATTTTTTATAGCCATATGGCCAGTTCCATTTTGATGGCATTGGGAGAGTACCTGAGATGCGGCGTGGCAGACTGTTTTGGTGATAACGTGATGAGTGATGACGATTCTGAAGAGCAGCTTTCCGACAAGTAATTTCATCATCTTTAATAATGGGGGAAATATTGTACTATTTTTATTTATTTTTTAAATATTATTTTGCTTATTAATTTTTTGTCTCTTTACCAGGCAGGTGGCATTGATTATTATGCGACGAATTCAGCGCCTTTTCCACATGGTTCGTGAACGTGTGCTTCGCGCCGTAGCGTTCGCCAAAGCGTTAAGGAAAGACTTGGAAGTCGCAGCCGAGTTTGAGATCTTGATACCTCGGCCGGCGTTGCTGAAGCGTCTGCAAGACACCCACCATGTCCGGATCGTAATCCCCCACATCAAAAGCCACATAATCCTGGGTCCCGCTGCAGTCAAAGACTCAAAAGAGATGTTGGCCCAATTGTTGGACTTGACTTGCGCTTCAGGACAAATGAAGATGGATGGAGCGTCAGACGTGCCCCCTCCAGTCAACTTGAATTTGCCTAGCAGTACCGGCAGCGGTTTGTTTCCAAGCGTGAGCGAGAGCGACGGGTACTTGGTAGTACTCAAATACGAGAAGGAGAGCGATGATGAAATTTTGGAACAGTGGAACGGGGAAGTTGTCACGGTTCAGCCTTCATCTGAAAATATCTTGTCATTGCAACACGTAGAGCAGGATGGTTTGTTGTTGGTGGTCAACAATACCTCGAGTTTACCTTCGCGCCGACGACAGTTGTTGCAAATCATGGGTGACGCGCTTCGATTGCGCCATGAGCACCGTCCGTCCAACTACTTGGTTACGGATTCGCTTAGCAAACTAAAAGTAAACGAATTGAAAGATTACTAGCTTTTTCAGAAAACATTTTAGAGCTAAATAACTGTTTTGTAGTTTGAAGCACTGCGTTTGAGCAAGGAAATCATTGAGACCATTTGCAAAGTCGAAGAAGAGTTTGACTCGAGGACTTTTGCGGACGTTGAAGGCTTTGATATAAATGCCTTGCAAGCGAGATGCACTGAAACCTTGCGCCAGTGCTATAAGCTTGGATTTGAGGTAATTTGTGGCGAAATTTCGATGTTTTCTTCACTTTACAAAGTCTTCATCGCTTTTAGTTAGGAAACTTCTAGTTTAAATCTTAAACTAAAAAGAAAGCTATTTCTCAAGTATGCTTTATCATTCGATAGGTAGTTAGGGCTCCCGTATACCTTAGTTTATTGATGGGAAAAGGTCACAGATGGCACTGATGTTTGTTATTGTTTTGCGCAAGCTTTGTGTAAGAAAAGGAATAGATAGGTAATGTCTTGTCTTGTTTTGTAAAGTACGCCACGGAAGCACTAAATTGTGCTTATTGCCGCGTGTGTCCGGGTTTTGTTTTTCCTCGAGTTTTATTAATTTTACCAATGCTTAGAGTTTAGATAGGTAATTACCGGCAAAGTTTCTACGCTTGTTGTGCTTCTGAAAAGTACAATTTGCTACCGCAGTTTGCTGTAGCAGCACCATATCTCAAATCAAGTTGTGACACTTTCGGAATAAGATTCCTCCAAAACGGCTTGTCAGATTTGAAAACAAACTAAAACAAAAGTTTCCTTTTTTTAGCAGTTAGTGCTCAACCATAGGGCAGATTTTTAGGTAACGTATTTCTCATAGTTGCAAACTTCATTTGCATATAGCTAATTTATTACTCATCGGGAAAAAATTTTGCGTTGGTTGTGCACTACCTGTTAGCAAACTCAGGATTACTATCAAATAATGTTTTCACTTAACGCACTGGTTTTCTCAAATTTGTTCTGAAATTCTCCGTACTAACCGTTTGTACCGAGCTAAGATATACGGGAGCCTTAACATGACTAGTATATTTCCATTGTAAAGGGAATTAAAGCTTTATTTGCATTTTCTTATTTGCTCTTAGTGGTGGATAAACTTGGAATTTTGAAGAGATTGAAAGTTCGTACATTAAAGTCTTTAATTTTAGTGCATGAGAAAGAAATTTAGAAGTGAATTTGGAAAGAAATTTAGCATTTATCGAGGGAATTTTTTAAATTCAGAAATTATGACCTTTTGAGTTATTCTAGTTTTTCTTCTGCCAGTCTTGACATATTTTGACTTTTCTATTTGTAGTACCACAAAGAAATCCTGCGTCTGGTAACGGGACCTGGTCGTACTGAGTTGGCTGGCAGTGTGGTAGCTTTTGCCAAGCAATGGATGCGTTTCGCTACTCGTAGATCTGATAGAGGGCGTGGCTTGCGGCCCCGTTGGGCCGCGCAAGGGCTAGATTTCCTCATCACTGCATGTGAGCCCCAGAACACACGACATTTAAGCCAGGAAGAGTTTCAAGTAAGCTCAGCTAGACCTATTTCTCTCCGCCTATTACATATCGCAATTTGAATTTGAATTTTTTTTTATTATGTTTGGATAGAAGTTCAAGGAATCCATTAATGCGTGCATTTCGCATGTCATTGGTACGGCAGAACGGGCAACTCCAACGATTTCCGCTAACCCCCCTAGTTCGCCGGTAGGGGAAGGCCTTCCTAACTCGCGCTCTAATTCACCTGCTTCGTTACAGAGAAGAGCGCATCGATGTTCAGGTACGAATAACTTGCAAGTTTCTTCAAAAAACTTAGTTTATCTTTTATAAATTTCAGTTGGAACTGGCTTTGGATCAGAATTAACTCCCTTGCAAAGCCCGCTGTTCTCGTAAGCAGTTTCTTAAAAAAATTTCTTAAAAGATTATTTAATATTTTTTTATTTATGTATTATGTAATCGATTCCATTATGTTTCTGTAGCAGGAAGATGTCAGGCTCGTCTTTACAGGAATCCATGGTCGGAGTGCCAATGACCACTCTCCCAAGGGCATATTGTAAGTTTTTTTAATTGCGCAAATTTCGGTTTTTGATGTTAGGTGAAATCTGATTTAAAAATCTAATTTAAAAATTATCGTTTTGCAGCGTTTGAAAGAAGCACGTCTTGGTCAGAACGCGTCCAACAAGGTGTGAATCGCTTGGAGCATAAACGACAGTCAAAATTGTCCGCCATGGGTTTACTGGGGCACGAAACTCATCAACCTGGAATTCGGCGTCACATTCGATCTCGCAGTGTTACCTTTTCGTGGCAACGAGGCGTCAAAATTGGTAAGTCAAAGCAAAATTTCCGTACATCCAATTCGACATGTGTAGTTTTATTTGTTATTATGATTGCGCCTGCGTACAAAATTCAAGCAAAAAAGCATCCAAGCAGGAAAGTATCAGCTAGGTTTTGAGTCTATAAAGACGCAGATTTGGAAACAGAATCGAAGATTGCTAATTAAGCCAGGGCCTGTTCTTCTTCGTTCTTTCGTAGCTCCTTCTTTCTGTTCCTATCTTTGCCCTGTTTGTCTTTGTTGCCACCAGCAACGGTAGTAGAATTGGCAGGACGGGTCATAGGAGGCTTTAAATAGGCGTTGGCCACAGGTCTGATGAGCATACGCGACTTCATTAGCGAGTAGGAGGGTCCGTGGTAGTCGTACCAGTACATGCCCTTGTACTCGTACGCGGCTGGTACATTGCCATTCAAGTATTGACCGTTGAGGTTACTGAAAGTATCAAAAGTAATTCAGTTAATTCCACTGAATTTTTCTTTTAAGTATATACATGAAAAAATCGTTGATAGACGCCATAAAAAGTGCATTGAGACGAAAAGCTGAAAGTTGAAAATAGAAATTACCTTGTGTCGCAACCACGGTACCACCACCCTCCAGTATGATCTCGTGCGCAGTTGCCATCCGGCCAGTCGTCTTGATCTGCATCTGCGGTTGAGAACTTCATGGACGCATGGTATGACAAAGAATCACCCGCATCACCTTCGTACACGCCCAGTAACCGTAAATCGTACCCATCAACTTCCGAACCAATAGCAAAAGCTTCGTAAGCAGCAGTGGCCGTATTCAGGTCAAAATCGGTGACTTCAATGAGCAACTCGCAAACCTATAAACCAGATTTTCAAGTTAGAAGTACTTGTTTTTCGGCAATTTAAACGAAACTTAACAGCTTGGTTGGTCAGCATGTAAGTCTTTTCCAAACCCAACCAAAATTCCGTGGCAGTGTTGCCAAATCCATTCTTGTAATCGTCCCAATTGCGGAGGAAATTCACAGCCCCTTCAAATCGATTTTGGATAACCTAAAAAACGATTTCAATTTTTAAAACTCAAAACAAATAGTTTTTTTTTTTCGTCTTCCGTACCGTCCAGCCTCCGCCTTGTGTTTCCATCTCGCAGTACACGAAAAAGGGCGTGTCTGAAAACGCAGGTTGGATTCGTTGAACACCCGATAATTTAGCCCCTCGGTTTAAAGCTTCTTTGCAATCTCGGGGCAAGGCTGGGGTTTCTGAATTAGAGAATACATTTTGAAGGTGAACTAACTTTTACAGCAAAGTTAGTTTACTTTGCGCATTGGGTGCCGTATTTGGACCTTGACTTAAGTAAATAGGCAAACTTCTCCAAGAACTAGATGGCGTTTGTGTCGCACTTTTGAGGTCGATCATGCTTTTCCGTAGGTCTTGTTTGCTACTGCATTCTGAGGATTGTAATTCTATAATCCTAAAAGACAAGTTTTGAAGTGGATGAGTATTTTGTTATAAATCGTCCGGAGTCTGTAAGTAATGTACTTGGTAATATTGGCTAACGAAGTTATATTTTTTTGCACCGTTGCCAAGTCGTCTTTGAGGGTTCCAGCGATGGAACGCACGCTGTTGAGTCCAGCCAGGATAACTTGCATTTTGTTGCTTGAACTATCGGATTCGGTGTCTGCAAAATTCGTTAGATAAAGTTGATTTGAGTTAAAGGAATTTTTGTAAGTTTTCTGTACCTCGGGCTGGAGCTGCTAGAGGCAAATTAGCAATTAAGTGTTTGAGTTCTGTGACAGTGGCTCGAGTACCAGTAGTTTCTTCGCGGACTATATCCATCAGAGTTTCCATTCGACCTAACTCGGTTTCCACGTTTGCAAGTTTGCGTTGCAGTTCTAAACCGCTGGCTCTGAAACCTTCGGATTTTTCTTGGACTTGAACTTCAAGGCGAGTTACTCTGTAATATCGAAAATTAGTACTCGATATCAAATAGAAAAATCAGTATCGTAATTGAAAGGATCTATCGATATCTTGTATGAAGAACGAAAATAACGAGGGAAAAGGGGATTTACCTGTAGTCGAAACTTTCGAGTTTCCGTAACAATTGTTGTTCGATAGATTCCATTGAGGTTAAACGGTCTTGGATTCGCTGTAAACTACTAAATAGTCTTCCACCGGAAGAATTAGGTTCTTCTGCAACATTGTTGTTGCTAGCAGAACCGGCCTGGCTAGCTTGGTTTCCCTAAACGTGTACAGAATACGTAATGTATTATAACATATCGTACTACAAGTACTACATTCACGATTTTAGTCAAGTTAGATGTTACTGTGTGAGTGACGGTGATTTTGGGCCATGCTAGGCCAGGTTCAGTTTCGATTTCCGTGAAGAATGTGGCATTAGGCGTCTCTTGAAAGATAAAACAGACCATTAAGAAAAAATTGTGAATATTAGGTTTCAACTTTGGAATTTCAGCTCTCGTTTATTTTCTAGGAAGTTTAGTTTAAATTCTGGGAAGTTTTCGCACTTTTCGTTTTAGTTGTAACGAGAGAGAATAGTTTGCATTGCTTAAAGTGGATTAGAAGAATCGCAAGGTTTTGTTAGAAATTTCTCACCTTTGCTGCGAGGTTTGATTAAACCGGCAGGTTGATCACTGGGAAGATTCCATACTGAAACGGGATATTGGATTAGACAAAACAAACAGAGCAACAGCACCCGGAGCAGCCACATCAAAGCCATGGCTTGGCTTTATGTAGCTCGGTTCCCTTGGTTCGCATAACACACCCTTTTTCGGTCCTGGCTTGACAAACGCAAATATAGCCGTCCAGCCGAAGACAAGCTCTGGTCTGCTGAGAAAACGCTCACGTTCGGCAAAGATCAAAGGTTATCGTGCAACCTAACTAGAAACACAGCAGTTAAGGAAAGTTTCCGCCTTTCGTCCCCCTTCTCAAAAACTGTATTTCACCATATGGTAGTACGGTTTACAAGATGAGTTTACAACGTTCGTAGCAGTCCAAAACAGTTCATACGACCCGCTAAAAGGAATCTTTTAGTCTTTCCGGACATATATGTATACATTGCCCACCACACTTTGAACTTGGTAATTAGCTTCTTGGATAGAGCTACTGCTAGATTTCGTGTCGGCATTAGCTGGGTATTCAATCGCGACTACCTGTAAAAGAAAACACTTTTACAAAATTGATAGGGAACTTATATACATGCAAATAGTATCATATAGTCATTTATTCGGAAAAAGTTTTAAACTCGCCTTGATATTGAGCGCGAACCAAGGTATCGTACTTAGCAACGGAGCTATGGCTTCGGGTTTATCAATCTTGAGGCTTAGGTATTCGACAGTAGTATGCTCTAATGCTAATAGTATCGAAAATAAGGGGAAACATTGAACGCCGGCAGGAGTTAGGTGATCAATGTTGACTGCAGGTTGAGCCATTGCTCCATGATCATGGCCGTGGCCGTCTCGTTTCATTCGATTCTGACTTGTGTTTGCGTGGTGGTGATGCTGAAAGTATTACCGTCGAATATTACATATAATATAGTAAAACGTGCATAGAACAAATTGAGTTTGATGAGGGACTGTAATAACATTGTAATGCTTACCACCATGGGATACTTGTGCAGACTTAAACACGCAGGTACGATGTACGCATTCCGGTTGGCGTTGTCTAGTTTTTTAACTTGTTCGGCGCTAGGCTCGATTATAATACCTTTCCAACTGAATCCTCCGAGTTCATGGGTAGTTGAAGACTCGCCTTCTCCCGCGTAAGGATATTCTACGTAAAATCCATCCACCTAAAATGGAGTTAAAAAAAGCTGCCATTAGATTTGTAGGCAGTATGTCAGTTTCTCAGGTCATGGAAAAGAAAGTATTGGATTTTAAAACATCTTAGCAATTTCCAAAGCTTATCATTTCGTTCAGTCTTAACTTAAAAAGGCGCCTCTGTGTGTGCAGTACGTGTTAAACGCTGTAGCATAGCGCTGTATTTTGGTTAGAGTGTGTACCCTAAGGGCCTATTTCCACCGAAAGTTTAAGCCGCTTAGCCTAACCTTAGCCTCTGCCTCTACAGGCCTACTCTTCGTCATTCAAGGAGAAAAGGCGGAGTCAAGCAAATTAGGAAAATCCAAGGAGGTGTAACCTCATCAAACTGAATTATTTGGTGAATTATCATGAATTATCATTTTGGTGAATTATTTTGGTTTGAATTATCTTAAGCATAGGCTAAGCGGCTTAACCTATCGGTGGAAATAGGCCCTAAGTTGTAAGAAGATCCTATTTGCTATTCTGGGTATTGCGACTAGGAAAACAATCCAGATTCCATATGTGTGAAGTCTGGCTCATAAGGAAAAAGACACCTCGGAAACGGGTGCATTCACACGTATTATTTTATGGCAGGATTTGAATCGTTACCTATATTACTATTGCAAACTAACCAGTGATGCTAAGCAACACACGTAAGCGAGCACACCAACTAACGCTAAGCGTTGAGAAAATGTATTAGCTAAATACCTTATGGTCAAGGAAGGATAGAACTTTCTGAGTAATGGGATTCCGGGCTTCAGTAAGATTTTCGCTTGCTGCCACGACAGACTTGGGAACTATTACATAATCCTTCCGAATAATTTCCATCACACAGGCGCTCGTCTGGAACACTTTACCATTGTTTACGTAGTCTAGTGAATAGGAAAAGGTTACACCGTAATTACATATCGTAAAGAGTTATCGTTAATGAGCCACATCCGTGAAGGAGAAATTTATTATATTATTTTTATTTTAGTTTAAAATGACTAATTTGATAATTTGACAAAGTTACCTATTGTGCATTCCTTAGTCCATCCACCAACCATACCCCATAGTACGTATACAGCGAATAACATACTAGAGATTAATGCAAACATTTGCACAGCTTGGCGGTGTCTTCCGCATTTCCACATTATGGTTAACTTATTTCACGGAAAGAGTAGAGCGATCGGAGTATGCAACCTGACTGGGATGCGTTATTCGTAATCTAAAACTTGAGTTGAAAATGGGGATAGAACCCCAGCTCCTGTCACAATAGGTTTGTGGAGCAATGGAACAGAACACCTGTAGCGTCATTTTAATGAAGATTCTATTATACGGAAACTAAATTATGCGCAAGTGTTCCAAAAAGGAAATAAAATATTATATGATAAATTTTGACACGGTGTGTGCCAAGCCTTTCATCACTACTATGGGACTTGCCATAGTTACTTATATTCAATTTAGTTTGCAAAAAAATATATATATTGATTCTTTGCAGGACAAGGCAGGTTTGGAAAAGTTTATGTGGCCATTAACAACAAAACGGGCGAATTGATGGCGATGAAAGAGGTGGCTTTGCTCCCCAACGACCATCGGGCCATTCGTAGTGTGGCCGACGAATTGCGGATCTTTGAGGGTATCCACCATAAGCACCTGGTGCGGCACTATGGCGTGGAAGTACATCGCGTGAGTACATTTATACTACTTTGTGTCCCTTTCCATACTGTCAAGCTCACACGTTTATTTGAAACACTTGCCTTTTTTTTAGGAAGAGATGCTCATTTTTATGGAGTATTGCGCAGAAGGTACCCTGGAATATCTGGTTTCTTCAACCGAGTCTGGTTTGCCCGAAGAATTGATCCGACGTTACACGAGGCAACTCCTGGAAGCTGTGGAAGTTTTGCACGAAAATGGCATTGTCCATCGTGATATTAAAAGTAGATTATTTTTTGTTCCTTTCGAAATCTCGTTGTGAAATGTCTAATTCTTGTTTGATAAATTAGGTGCGAACATTTTCTTGACCGACGAAGGGAATTCGCTCAAGTTGGGAGATTTTGGTTGCGCAGTCAAGATCAAAACCCATACTACCATGGTGGGAGAATTGCAAGGATTAGTGGGAACACAGGGTATGTTCATTTTTTTTTTTTTAGTATTTTACTTTAATTTATAAACTATCTTTTTGCAGCGTACATGGCTCCCGAAGTTTTTACGAAGACCATGAGTGAAGGACACGGGCGGGCTGCAGATATTTGGTCTTTGGGATGCGTAGTAGTCGAAATGGCTTCCGGCAAAGTAAATCTAAAATTATGATGATTCATTGTTTATATGCCATGTTTATGTTTATATTGTTTTTTATATATTGTTTATATTTGTATATTGTTTTTAAAATGTGCATTGTGTTCTTTTTCAGCGCCCTTGGTATGAATACGAGTCCAATTATGCCATTATGTTCCGTGTGGGTATGGGACAATCTCCATCAATTCCTGGAGATTTGTCAGCGGAAGGACACGATTTTCTGTCGCGTTGTTTCCAACACAACCCTCGACTACGCGATGCTGCTAACGTTTTAGTAGCTCATCCCTTTGTTAAAGTAATAGGAATCTTAAAAATGTGTCACTTTTCTAAACGATTGTGTTTCTTCCGCAGGTTTACGACGAACCGAACAAATAATTTGTGGGGTGCGTAGTTTTTTATTGCTGGGTTATCAGGTTATGGTGCCTTCAGTTCCTAGAAACTCGCAAGTTTGTTTTTGTTTTGTTTTAACAGAATTTAGCCCGGAGATAAGTTGGTTCTATTGATAAATCTATGGTTGTTAATCAGTGAATTTGGCAACTGTGTCGACTAGGTCGTTTTCGTTGTTTTGTTGTGTTGTTAAGGAACGGCCAGTATTTTGAAGAGAGCATATTCAATGTTCAACGGATCGGTTAAACATACTTTAGAATCAAACCAGTCTTAATTTTTTCCAAAAATTAATGCATTTTTTCTAAGCGTCCACAGTTCCACCCAAGCAATTACAACAACTATCCCGTTCGTATTTTAAAAATTCTCTTTCTTTCCTTATTTTTGACCGTACATCTTCTCCACAGTTTTAAACGCATAATGAATGCAGTCGTTAACCGAAGGACCATCATATGACGCGCCAGCTAAGTGGAGATTTAATCGATGATCTGCAATGTATTGGCGACTTTGTTTCACGCGTTCCAAATGCCCTATAACGTACTGAGGAATGCAGTTTTCCAATATTGATACCTGGCTTCGGACAGGCGCGTCTTTAATGCCTAACACCGATTCAATCTGGAATAAAACATTAAGAAAAAAGTATAACTAAATAATCGTAATGACTAGAAGCAGTACTTGTTGCAGGGCAATTTTAAGGAGTTGTTCGGGTTCAGGATTTGGCCCAAAGAGCTCGTGAAACCATTTCCCTCCCATCATAACCGTCAAGATAGTTTTGTTATCTTGGGGGAAGCTGCAGGAGTCATAAACAATACCCAGTACAGGTAATTTCTGGGTTGATGGGACCAAGAAGCCGAAAGCTTCTTGTTGCAATCTGGGTCCATCCCATTCCAGGTTGACTAGTCCCACCGTAACGGACGGGATAGATCCCAAACTTTTAGCTAAAACGGGATGTTGCGGTGCCAACAAACTGGCTAATTTGGCAGCCGGTACAGTGCTGACGACTTGTGAGGCCATTATTTCTTGGTTTCCGACCTTCAACACCGCCTCTTGTCCGCCACTTTTAAATTCTATGCCACTACATGGAGATTCAGTGTACAGTTCAACGCCTTCCTGCGAAAGTTTGTGGGCCAGAGTGTCCGGTAATGTTTGTAGACCGCCTTGGAGGCTCCACACTGCCCAGTGTTGACTTTTAGCTTCTTTGGCTAAGACGCTTTCTGGAGCACTTACGCTCGTCTATCATTTCAAATGAAGACAAATATAATCTTAGTTTGGGGAAGCAACAAAAAAAGGAGTTATTCTTCGTTACTTTTTCTTTGGGCTTGAGAGCTTGGCGTATTAAACCCCAAGTGACGCTTCCATGTTTCTGCTCCGCGTCCTTGAGACTTTTCAGGAGAAAGTTGACGCTAATTTCGCGAGCGTCGCCCGCACAAACGCCTCGAACCAAAGGGTCGATGGCAAACTCGGCCAAGTCTTTCCCTAAGCGACGCTCCACGAAGGAATACATGCTCTCGTCTACCTCAGGACTCCGTTTAGTTATTAGATCACGGAAAACGGCTGAAATCAATGGAGCCTGAAAGGGAGCTACTGTCTTGAAAATGGCTCGCATATTGGTGGGCAAAGGATGCAGTTTGCCGCCAACGTAAATCAGTCGATTCATTGTGGTAGGGTGGCCAGATTTGATACTTAAGACCTAACAGACACTTTTAAACAGCTCGTTATTGTAAGAATGCTCACGAGAGTTTCGTGGATGCTATTACCTGATCTTGAAGGCCAAGGTCTTCTACTAAACCAAGAGTTGTGGCTCCTGATTCACCTGCTGGCCTGATCGTTCGAGGACCACATTCATAAACGATGCCATCCGGGTGTCGAGTACTGTGTACCCATCCTCCTAACCGATTTGAGGCTTCCAAGAGAAGGATTTTGGAAGGGGCTGGGGACATTTTAGTCAATTTGTAGGCAGCAGCCAAACCGCTAATCCCTCCTCCCAAAACAACCACTGTCCCAACTTTGTTCCTACACAAGAGAAATGCTAAGTTAAAGCTATTATTTGATAGAATAGGCTTACATTCTCTAATGTGTCCTGGAAACGTCTAGCACAGTGGTTTAATGCACTACAAAGCGGCAGTAACTCCAAACAGCTGTTTGGATTTCCCGAATAAATTTCACTTCCAATGGGTGACTCTTGAATTGTTGAGAAAGGACAAAACTTGTATTTAAAATAAACTTTTCTTCGAATAATTACCAAGCCGGCGGGAAAATAAAAAAAAAGGTATTTGTTACGACTCCAACCACGTTTCTGGTGTTTTGTTATGATAATTAGGCTGGAAACGTGGTGCTATTGTCACGCAAAGTGGCGGAAGCGGAACATTTTATAAACTCTGCTGCCACGGTCTTGCCACGGTTTCTATGTGACCATTCTTCACACTTCCTGAAATAGTTCAGGCGTTATAGGTACAATACTTAATTATTTAAAGTTACAAACTTATTAGAACCTTTATGTGTTTAATTACCACAAAGTAGCTAACTTCATGATGATATGACATGCATGATAAAAACATGATAAAACATATAACCGATGCATATACCCCTAAAAAGTCCAATGATTTGCCAATATGTGGGGAAAACATTAAAATTGTAAATTTAAGCTAAATTCGTGTTCATTTGT
Organism: Lepidurus apus apus; assembly: GCA_022832285.1. NCBI lineage: Eukaryota > Metazoa > Arthropoda > Branchiopoda > Notostraca > Triopsidae > Lepidurus > Lepidurus apus. Next base: position 67,697 of record JAGJRO010000216.1, on the reverse strand, counting down.
ATGCTGATTTACGGGTTAGGCAGTTCAGATTGTAGTACCACTTTTGCTGTACTACATCTGTGCTGGTGCTACAACGCACAGCAAGCTTGACATGTCAAAGCTTGTTAACGGTAATAAAACTAAGCTACCTGTGCCATTCACCTTGGCACTAAAGCCTGTTTCATGCTAAACCATACATTTTAAAGCCATTCAGAGTAGTCGAAAATGCAGCAACGTTGCAACAGCAATTTTTCGCTGTTCGAAGTTACCATCATATGCGGCGTAATAGAATCCTGCCGTCCCATATGTTTCCTATGCTATCTCCTGTATTCCAATGATTTTCAAATGCCTCTTCATCCCTATTCATCAGTCTCTGCCCTGTCGCAGCCTAACTGCTGGTCAACCTGTACGCCATATAAGCCATATCCTCGTCAAAATAATATCCCGCTCTTGAATATTTGTTTTGACATTACACCTTGAAGCTGTTTACGCACGCGCTGCAGCGGCGACAAGCGGAAGTGGGTGCGCCTGCCACGGCCTGCCATTGCATCCTACGCTTTGGTTGTCTTCGTTCCTCTTCTCCTGTGTCACATCGCGTCGTGTCGTGCTCTATGGGTGTAAGTTTATCGTGAATTTCTCGACGCCTGCCACACCGGCGACGTCATGCAAATGCAGTAGACGACCGAGCGGTTCGATAATGTTACTGTTCGTAACCAGGCCTTTGCCTGGCTTTCCCAGCGCTCACTGACAGACTGTATAATATAGGAACAGTTTTGTTGTTGCAGCTTGCACTGCATGACTTGGACCCAAGTGCGTGGCTCTGTCCGTGACATTGACGGTTTAAGCACAAAATAAGACGAGCGTTTTCCGTGCCCGCTCTGGGTAATTGTCTCTTGTATCCCTCGCAAGTTTGGGGGTAACACCAGACGCATATTATCTTCTCTCCTCCAATTTTTTCTCTATCAGTAGTGCTCATGGCAACCATTTAGAAAACATTTCCTAGCCCAAGTTCTCAGAAAAGAAAATATTCAATATTTGGTGTTATATTTATTAGTGAAATTTAAAAACGCCCGAGTTTTCAAGTGTGAAAGTGGTCAAACAAACAACTGAAAAACTTTCCTTACTATGACAGCCAAATCAATGCGAAATCCAGGGGGCGTGTCTGGACACATGACACCCCAAAAAAAGTATACTTCCCCGCTTGCCATCAAAATTCGGGACTTTCGTGGAGTTTAAAAAACTCTTTGACTATTTGATTCCAGAGCATCGAACTTTTTTGTTATTCTCTTTTTAAAAGGAACAGTTTGGTAGCCTCCGGCTGTTGTGCTCAACTCAAGGAATGACAAGGCTCTCGTCCTCCTGCCGCACCTCGAGTTTCCCAGCCCAAAGAAAATCACCATGAAGAAGTTCACTTTCAAAGGTGTTTTGGATGGCTTCAGATCGTCTGTCAGTCAGCCCTCCAAAGTGGAGCCTGAACTTATTGAAACTCTCAAAGCAGAACTCTTTCAAGTGGCGAGAGTAAGAAAAACTTTGTATTATTTATATCCCCATCCCGTCAATATTTGAGTATTAAACGTACAAAAATCGTAAAATTTTTCACGGTACTGAATTCTTGATTGAAAGTAAAAAAACGTCAGCTTCTTGGTGCATTCAAGGCTGATAATTCTCCATTAAACAGGGCTTATCGATTATGACACGCCTTCCCGAAAACCTCGCATGTTGCCTATTCATTAACCCCAACGTTCTACTTACGTTTTGTGCCTCTTTGATCATTCCATCCGTTCCATCTTCGTGACCTGATGAATTGGTATTTATACCCCGTTACCCCCCTCCTCTAGCAATAGTTTCCTTCCGCAGGCATTTCGTGCTTTCATCTCATTTTTTTAAGCATCACATCCATTTCTTATTTTATTTATTTTCATTTATTTCCGCATTTCGTCTTCAATTGCTGGGAAATTCTAAACGCTAGCGTTAAAAAGTCTCGTTTGAAACGGCTCGCCCTCCTGCACTCATCCCAGTTTCTCATCTGAGCCAAGTTTGCGAGCAAACCTACGTTTCCTCCCTTCTGTGTTGTTAATCTTCCTGCTTTTACTTGGGAACTAACTGTTGTGAACTAAAAAGACGAGAGGGAATGGAGAGGAGATACAGATAAAAACCTGGCAGAGGCTGGGAGACTCAGGATCTTCATTTCTTTTCTGGGTGCGCTCGAAATAAAACTAATATTTACCTTGGGTTTTCTCCCAAGTTCCTATTACATTAGCTTAGCTTTTGGGAAGCTATATCGACTCACCGACACGAACTATAGCACCAAAGAGCCAAAGAGAGTGAGGAGAGGAAGCCAGGTAGTGCCACAAGGGGAGGCAGGTTGGTGTAATGGATGGGAATTAGGAAGTGGCTTCATTAAAAGCAGTAAGATCGTTCGCTTTGCCAACTCCAGTATGCTCCGTTACTTCCGAATCAAAGACACTATAAGACACGGGAACGAGGTAGTACACATATTAAAGGTAAAATTGCAGTTACAGTACAACCACTCAAAGGCTACCTAGATATTGTGGACTACCTTTCAAACTGCTAGGAGCTTTCAAGGATGGAAATTAGTGTCACGCACAGCGAATCGTGTGAAAATCATGGGAAATGCAACCTAGTTTTTTTTTTACTAGATTCGTTTTTTTCCGTGTCATTTTACTTATGACGGTCGAAAATCGTGGGCAATGTTTGCTTTTATACATAAAAAGCGCTTGAGGCGAAAATATCAAGTAGTAGAAACGTGTCGAAGGGCTCTTGCATCAGTTTTTGGGGGAACAAAAACTTGAGTTAAGTGGGTTTGGGATGAACAAGAGTTATCCTTGTATCCCTCCGGAATAACACATGTGGAACATGACCGACATTATTGATTCCTAGCGGTGTTGTCGTGGTGGTTACGAACGCACGCCGCGTTCTAAATAATCGGGCACATCGCTTTTTGTGTGTGACCATCGATAAAAAGGTGCAGTAAACCAGGAGCGAGTTTGAGGTAGTTTTTTTAGGTACCAGACTGATTATTTATAGGGTGGGAAAGGAGAAAAAGGGACAAGGTCAAGGTAGCTCTTTCGCTCTCGCTCGTTCTGCATGTTGACACGAGAATGGAGAAGGGCAGAAGGGATCGGTTTGGTGCGTATATGGGATCTATAGTGTTGCTGGTGTGAGAGTGTTGTAGCTAGGCGTTATTGATCTCGCCTAAACTCATTTCTCCTCATATACTAGGTCTCTCTGTGTTGAGAAATGTCGGGCTCGTTCATTAGCACGACCTCGCTTTTTTGTCCCTCTTTCTTTATTTCCCGTTTACCATTTTATCTTAGCAAAGTGCAGTGTTCCCGTCTGTCACTAAAGAGCAGTAGCCACCAAAATAAAATCACACGTCGAGGTTTCGATTGATGCTTGTAGTTTACGATGAACAATCAACTTGGTTCGAAATTATTTCAAACAGCCGTTGAAGAATTATTCGCATGCATACTTATGATTATGACGTCATAGACGTGTTGTGGCTTGGCTTACGCTGCTTGTTACCATGGTTGTTGAGTTGTTTACCTTCTTGCTGAAAAGAGTAAGCAAAGTTCTGAGTATCACTTAATGCTGTCAGGAAGTCACAAATAGGCGCATAATGAAAATAAATATATATATGGAAAGGGGATTTTTTGCCCCATTATCTTTTTTGTGGGGTAGGGGCGTTGCTATTGCCTTTCACTCAAGTTTGGATTTCTTTTGCCTAACATTCCGACAAAGAAACCAACATTTTAGTAACATTTGGGCAGTCTTAGACTGTAATTTTCCGTTTTTGCTTCAAAATCCAAGTTGTTTTTAAGAATTCGGGCATGGTTTTCAGCAGTCGGATGTGGGATTAGAGGGGTCGCGGAAACCATCTGTTATCATGCATGCGTAACAAAAAAGTTAACAAGCTCGTAACACATACTACCCGCACTCCTGAGCTATCAATCAAGGATTAATTTGCATAACCGTAAGCATATGTGTGTTGGTTAAAAAGATGAAACTTGTTCAGTCTGATGACGAAAGCCTGGCTACGAAATTAATAATAGCGTTCCATTTCTTGTGTCTTTTTGCAGACTGCTCGTCATGGATTCCCGCACCAACCCACGGCATTCGCGTATGATCCTATCCAACGTCTTCTAGCTATTGGAACCAAAACTGGAGCGCTTAGAATGTATCCTTTTACGTCACACTTACTTACCTTTTGCCTTGCCTTTTGCAGGAAAAAGAGGGTGTTCTTTTTTTAAATTCTAGCTTGTTAAGCAAACTCAGCCGGAAGAAAAAGTGGTATTAAAATTCAGCTTTCCACGTTATTTTACATATTAAGTGCTGTCTTATGGCCCTTCCTTCTTTGACTAAGTCTGTCTATTTTCCTAATTATACGCTTGAAAGGTTTTGTCAACGATCTGGATCTTCCGATGTGCTATTTATCATACCATCGATCGTCAAGCCTCATTTAATAGCATGCAAATTATTTCTAATACCTAGAGGATGTGTACTGAGAGCAGTCTTTCTTCCGATACTAAGTTAATTATTCTTATTGCCATTATTCGTTCAAGGAAAAAGAGATAAGATGTACAAAAAATTAGTCAGGATTCGTGTTTCAGATTATTATGATTGAATCGAAGCGAACTTTTCGTTTTTCAGTTGGTAACGCGTGACGCCATTTTGACCGCATGATGAAGCGTAGCAAAGCAAAATAAGCGGGAAAAGTAGCTTGTGTGAAAAACTTTTGAAATTGTCTGCTTCAAGTCCTGGTCAGGGCTCTTTTGCTGGCTGTCTGCAAGGAAATGAATATGTAACGGTATTTACTTCGGCAAAGGCTGGCAATTTTCTGTTGAAGCACGTAATTGCTTAGGTAGATTACGTAGCCGAGTAATGAAGTACAAAAATTGGAGACTAATCCCTACTTTCTTTTATTGATCTTTTTGTAAGGATTTATTTCTATAGGACTGTCGAAATCTTGTTAAAAGAGATACATATTTTCTGCAATGCCATGTAATTGAGTTAGAAGTAAACGAAATTAATCTAGCTACAAATTCAGGTAGAATTCATTAGCTAGCAAGTCGTATTTTGTGCTTTAAATTGAATCACATGTTCGAGTTGAATTGGCACAAGACAGTTATTGGTGTCTTGGAAAAAGCGTCTAGTTTAGTTCTCAGTAGTGCAACCTTTGTTTTGGTAATCTTGTTCTCTAATGAAAAGTCAAGTCTCGTTCAACATTAATTCCCCGAACTTCAGTAATTGCCCCCTATGAGCAAATTATTTTCAAAGACTGGAATTGCTAGCTGAATAACAGTCTTTACGTGTAGCACAGAAGAATCAAGGGATTGGTTGAAAGACTGGATAGGTCCAATAGAGAAGGCATTTCCATTACTGGCTTTGGTTCATTCGTTTACCGTTGCTTTGTTTGTAAAAGAGTGAGGAACAACATGTTTCCCTTGTGTCATTGTGCAGGGATGTTTTGACGCACGATTCCTTAGTATTCAAATTCCTTACGCGCTTACCGTTACTAAACCATTTTTTGAAATGAGCTAATTTTACTGTAGCGTCCAGCTAAAAGAATACACGGGAAAGATACTCGTCCAATCAGAGTGCGACTTTGCACCTTAGTCCGTTACCAACACCTTAGTTCGTTGACAACAGTGAAAGTTTTTTTTGTTAACGCGCTAACTGGCGAAGTGGCACTTTGATTGTAGGAGTATAATTCCCATGTACAATACACTTAGAGCTGCACACTGCTGTACTTAGAGCGCTCACGCAGTAACAGTATTGTCAGATAATGATCGTTTTTACTTTGCCGCACGCTGAAAGTTGCGTTACGTCGACAGAAGTAACGTTAAGCTCTCGAGTAAAAGCGAAGCTAATTTCCAGACACATGTGGAGTAGTCACTCTTTGTCAAACGTCCGAAAGCTGCCACAAGTTAAAACGGTCGGTATTGTCCCTACTTTTCGACTTGCTGTGAAGCTAAGTTCGTGATGATCGTGAACCAATCCATCTGTTTAGCGTATAGATAGCGAGCGGGTTTCTGGCTGCTTTCTCATGGAAGGAAACCATTAATAGCGATAAGTTCTACACTTTCCAAACAAGTACTTAAAGAAGGATTGAAGATAGTCGGAAATGTTGGATCATTATTCAAGATCGTTCAAAACTTTCATTTCAGAAAAAAAATTATTTTTTCATTTTTTCCAACTTTTATTTACAAGTTTAGTCTAGCTGAAATCTTGCCTCAATATTTCAAAAGGGTTTGAATGGTTTGAATAGTGTCCACACGCTATTTGTTTAATTAAAACACCAAATTTATTTATTAATTGAGGAATGCCCACGAATATTGGAAATATATATACCAAGGTAGCGAACATGTGGCTAGTCTTGGAGATACAGGCGTAGATACGAATGTGCATTGTTTTATTACGAGATAAACATTGGCGTGTTTAATAATCCAGTACCAAGTCCCATGTTTCCCCTCAAAGCTTAGGATTATCCGATCTAAAAAGCTTCAAAAATGCCAGCTGTGCAGAATTTGCCTGTTTCTGAAGACCAGAAGGCCCTTGAAAGTGGAGGACCAGAAGTTTTTCTGGTATTGCAATGTTATAGTGTTATCCAAACTGCACTCTTTTCACAAGCTTCGAGTTGAAGAGAAAAGCTCACTCGGCGTGGGGATGTTGTTTCGGAAGGAAAGATAGCAGGTGGCTTCGTGTCTATCGAAGATCAATAATCCTGGTTTAGTTATATACAATTGAATTTTATTTTTTTAACGAAAAAAAAAGTTTTTCAAACGCCTGGATACGAGTTTGGGTGATTAGAACGTGTAGGTTCGTTCCCTTCGTTTCCTCGCTCTCTTCAAATCGTTCAACTTCTGAAAGGCCCCATTATAGAAAGCTGCCTGGAAAAAAACACCACACAAACTTAAGATTTATCTATCTATTTAGTGGATTAGGGGATTTTAAGGAATGATAGCGCAGCTGAGGCATAACTTCAGAGTACTTTATCTTTGCGATGCTGAAAATGACAAATGGTTCTTGACAATTTCCAAAATCTCTTGCCTTTCAGCCATTGCTGTTTGCTGTTTTACTTGAATCTTTCCATTACATCCAACCCACGCTATGTATTCATGGCGTGGGATATCCGCAATATCAAGTTCTGTATATTCTTCAAGTTCATTTCAGCTTCGGCTTGAAAATATTTTATTTTTATTTTTTATCGCACGTGTAGGCTTTCATTTGTGGCTGTATGATTGGGTGCACATCACAGTCGCGCTAACGAAGCAATGTCAAGTTTTTTTTTCTATTTTTTTTTTTTTTTGGTGCGGTTCCTATCACGTTTCCTGTGCCTTTTTCCTCGGTTGTGGCTAGGAAACGGTAGTAAAAATTAAGGGACAAGTAAAATCTAATAGTAGTAGTTTCTTGTTAAAAGAAAGCCACCACGCTAGTAACAGGATTAATTACTTGTAATTACATCTGAAGACAAGTTAGCGACGTCGTGTGCGACGTTGAAAATAAAGGCTGAGCCCTCGTAATGCAAGTATGACATGTCTTTTTTGTGATTTTTTACGGGTCCACAAACGTGATTATTTGCTGCGATAGTTCCACTTGATTACTTCAAGCTGCAGCTATCTGGGTCAAGAAGCTTGGCAAAGATATTGAGGTGCTCAGCAATAATAACTCACCGGGGATTTAAGATTTCGTGGAAGAAGTAGAAGTGCAGAAGGCCGCACAAATCTTCTTTTCTTGTGGTATTCTATAGTACGTCTTTTGGGCTGCTTCGTGTGCTTGAACAGTCCGGAGCATTTACAGGAAGAAGCCAAAAGTTAACATTTATTTCTTGAGATAGAACAGCTTTTTGCCTCTTTGAAGGCGAAATAAGCTTAATTTATCCACTTTTTTCCTGGCCAGTGAAGTGAACTGATCAGGAAAGGGAATAGGGCGGTACATGGATGTTCCATTCAAGTTGGATTATATCGTCACTGAAAAGGATAGCTTAGGTAACGACTTGGCAGGCTTGGTAGCTGCTTAACGAGCCATAGTTCGCTGCCTTAACTGACAAATGTGTTCCCACTGATCAAGTGCATAATTAATTAAACGCGAGTGGACCAAGCTAGGGTGAAGCCTCTTGTTACGGATTCCGGAGAGCTTTTGCTTGTGTTTAGCCTGTCGTACATCTTCCAGATTGGGGCGTGAATGGTCCATATTTCTGAGAGCTTTCGGGGTCTTGATGACTTCTCTTTTATTTCTTCCATTTTCCAAAAGTCTAGAGCGAAAATAAAATTGACGTAATAAGGAAAATTCTCTTTTATGGCGTTCGGCCCATTTGACCTTAACTTCTTTCCAGCCTTTACAAGGAGGATTACAAAGCTGTCAAATTTACAAAAATAAAAAAAATCTAAAAACTTTCTGCTCCTTCGTTTTTTGAATCTTACTGGATTAGAAGTGGAAAACCATCTCTTAAATAAACATGGACGTGATTGTAAAATAATAAAAAATAATAATTGTAAATAGGCTTAGAAAATATTTTCTTACCAAGTATTTTAAAAAATATGGCAGTAATATTTTTCGTAGGGAAAATCATCTTTTGAGGATTTATGGGCAAGAGAATATCGCTTTCCTCTCGTGACGTCAGGAGAGTGACGCAAACTGCGTTTTCCGAAAGAGTCAAATTGTTAGGAATCTTGGAATCCTTTTGGTTTTCTTTTCTTTCCAAATAACGTTGAGGAAAGGGATTGTGTTTTGATATCGATACTTTGATTAGCGTCAAATTACCAGTTATAGTGTTGTAGATTGGATGGGTAATTGAACATTTTTTTTTGTGAGCGCGCCGGACGTCTTGGCATGTAATATGATACGTCGATACCCTCCATCTTTTTTTTAATTAATTACCTGCACGGTACATGCACACAGGGGGCAATTAAAGCCAAGTTGACAAACTGAACCCTGCACTTTCCGTCGGGGTGGGAGGCGACCATAGTGTTATGTACTGTACTGTACGGTAGTGCCGAGTCATTAGACTGCAGGGTACCATAGTGAGTCGGTAAAGTTAACAAGCGCTTTTAATAAGCCCTTATATGAAGGCTGTGGGGGGGGAAACTGGGTGAATGTTGGTGAAAAGGGCAAGTAAGACATTGATTGGTAGTAAGTTGTTCGCAGAAAGGGTCAGCTTTTATTTTCTCCAAGAAAGTTTTACACGGTGTTCGGGGTGAACTAAGGCCCCGTCCGTTAAGAAGTCATTGGGGGTCACACGTCTGTCCGACGTCTTGATGGATGAGGTATCCCCGGGTCACTATCCCAGCTCAATCTTGGCCCTTTGATGTAATACCGGTCTCTGTGTCGAGTTAAAGACTAATGATTCAATTTAGGAAGTTATAATCAAAACTGTGCTAAAGTCGAAAACCCAGCTTTCTATTGGTTTCCCTTCCACCAAGCGTCCCGAGAAGTTATATAAATTTCGTCCAATAAGGTACTTTTTTCCTGTTTTTGCAATTCCAAAAGCAGTTCTCAAAACTTTAGTTTGTGGGATTTTAGTTAGATTTTGGGTACTCAGAATGGATCGTTTGTATCGTATAAGTGTAGTAAGGTAAAAAAAAACGAGTATAGGGAAACCACAGTGGTATAATCCCCTACCCGTGGGATTAATTAAAGACTGCTTAACGAACCGGTTTGTAGGTTGTTTGTGAGTGTTGTTTGTAATTTTAATTAATCCCACGGGTAAGGATTAGCCCACTGTGGTTTCCTTATACTCGTTTTTTTGGAAGGTATAGTACAAAAAAGCTGGTAGGACCATCTGAAGTACTGACCGAGTTATTGAATTGTGTACCAGCTGAAACGCGAACGACAACGCCCCTCCGACCTCCCAAGATATAGGAAGACGCCCATGAGAAATAGATTGTGAGAAAACATTCACTATGCGTGTTTTCTTGAACCGTCAAGAAAACCCAGCGCAGGAGTAATCTTAGATCCCTTCGGTGGGGGGCCTATAAAGCTCATTTGCATGATTCGACGTTTTCCTTCTGATTTAAACTCGAGTCTACGTGACGAATCCCGTCTTTCAGAACTCCCCTAGAAAGGGCTTTATGCTACAAATTTGGGAAAAAAAGTATGATCAATTTCCTCGTTTTGTGCCTTGTCAAAGCTTCACTCACGCAGATTCGTTTTCTTGTACAAACCATTTATTGGTTTGATGCCGTGCTAAACGCGGTTAGTTGTTCAGGCCAGAAGTGTTGGTCCTTTGTAGCCAACGTAACGACATTCTTAGACGCACCTGTGGTATCTGTTGTAGTTTCACGAGGAATGTATCACATCCTCTTAGGTGGAGCATTTGCAAGTTTTATTAGAACGCACAACGTATAGAGCTCTGTACTGCAAGGGGGATAACAACAAGCCGACACTTTAGCGAACAAAATTTTAGTTATAGCGCATTAAACGTGACTTGTGTGGTTTGAGAGATAAGGGTAATTTTGCATCAAGCTCTACGTATGACGAATCATGTCGTTTTTTCTTCTAAAATGTCGGCTTGGTTCTAAGAAGAGATTAGAAGACGGGTTGGCGTAGTTTTATGTCGCTACAAGGACGTCTCGTATTTTCCCCTGTAAGGGTGCTTGTGTTTGTTAAATGGCCCCGTTAAGTTTTCTCTCGCAGGGTTTAGAACATCGCGAATATCCCTGACGGCCATTGTTGGCGCATTGGGATACTTAGCATTGGACTGGTTGTGAATTTCCATCGAAATCATTGCCGCTGGCGGGAAATTCTCGGTATGATCTAACGAGTAAAGCATCCTTTTGGGTAGTCTTCTCTTTTTTCTCCGTTGTGCATGATCGTATTCATCCGTGCAGCAAGGAGGAAACTGTCCCTGGGACCCTTCGAGGGTCAAACTTGGGAGCATTTTCATGTCCGTTGGTTTGACTTGGTTCAAGAGCTAACCAGCGAACTGGAAAGCTTTCCTGTATACTTGAAAGTCTTGTCAGTATCTTAAGAGATCCACTGTTTCGGATTAGATTTTCAAGTAGATGAAGGTATTCTCTACCATGCCTAGAAGCCTGTCTCTGATCAAAATGTATCTACTGTAACCTATACTTGAAATCTATCCATTTTATTCCCCATTTTTCGAATCTTTTCCTATGAACAAAGGCCACGCCGACTCGGGGTATCTTTGTGTATTTCTGCAGCAATAGTATAAGTCGATACATAGATTCTGGATTTGGGTACGGTACGTTAATTTTGGGTAAGGTTCTTATAATACAGTTTGGAAAATTATTACTGCATTCCCTTTTTTCTTCCTGTAAGATACAATTAAAACTGTCTTTATTTTCTGATTGCAAGTTTCCCATTTCTGTCTTTTTAATGTGTTCACGTAAGAGAAATTAAGCTTACCTGAATAAGTTTTTTCATAAGATTTTAGAGCTTCTGCGGCTTAAAGCGTTGCTATTGCTGTACTTTTTCTGTAAAAGTCGTCCCAATAACGCTTGTGTAGATCACCTATTCAGCTCTTGTGTCAAGCTTCCGTGAACGAGCCTTCCAAGGCAGGAACGGCGCTGTTTCTTACGATCCCTTACTTCCATTTGGCCAGCATGCTATCCCGCTGTGTAATTATGTTGCCCTTGCACAAGGGACACCTTTATGATTGTTGACGTTCTCCGGAAGACGCTATAGTTCGTTTTGAAATATTGGGTACGTCCATGGTTCAAGGTGGTGCTACAACCTGCCTTAGTATAGTTACAAATAAGTCTTGCAAATCCGTCTTAAATTCTAATTTTTTCCTTACCAAAAATATATATTATAAGCATTTCAAAGCCGTTAGTTAACCTGCAAATAGTTCACACAAAATGCTTCAAGAAATAAAGCTGAATATATTTGATCAGGAATGTGGAAAGAAATTCGTTTAGCAAACCTTCGCCTCGGCGCCAGATTGATTTACCGCATTTCGAAAGTCTATTTGGCGAACTGCATTGCTGCAGAAATTCCTTTAATTAGTTTCCCAGTCCGTTTCTATAGCTGAAGGACAAGTTTAGAAGAACCACGGTTTCAGAAATAAATCCAAGCCACAGTTTTGCAACCTTTCTCCAACTGCCTATGCCTTATTCATCCCTACACCAAAGTTTTTGCAAAGTTCCAAGGCTTCGAAACCACTTGAAGAGTCGGCTTTAAGCCAAGAAGGCTACGAAGGAAAGGAAATGGAATTGGACGGAGGGGACGGTTTTGGAATTCTTTTTGTGAACTTTCACAGACTCTGCAACAACACTGCGTCTTCGATTAATAACGGTTGGAGTTTCCGCCGTCCTGACGTTGCCATGGCATGCCTCGGGGACATTACCTCGTCCTTCCCCTCAAACCCGACAACGGACCCTTTGCGTCCGTATAGGGACCGGCTAGAGCGGGCTGAAGTCACTTTTTCTTGTTCCCTTTTCCCCCCTAAGACTTCTTCCTCGTTTTATGGCAGTTATATTATTTCTTCATCACCTTTCCCTTGTCTTTCAACGTTCATTTATCAACGTTTTGCTTTTCTTTGCTTCCCTTTTCCCTCTATCCGTACCCTTCCGGTTCCAAAGCCCGTCACTTGGGTTCTTTTCAGGTCCCTGTAGTCGCGCATTGCTGCCTGCATATTCACTGGGCGCCAGTGATCGATATCCTTAGTTCGGCTCTTCTCCTTTTCGCGTTTGCTTTCACGTTTCGACCCGCTCTGGTACACCTCAAGTAAAAACTAAAAAAACAGTCCAGCCTAACAAAAAGTAAACGAAAACGTCCTCAGCTATATTACACCAACCTTATTTTTTTCTGAGAGGGGGCAAAGAACTCCAAGTAGCCTATACTTCGGACAAGCAATACTTTGATCCTTTCCTTCGCGCAGGCTACCGCTGATTCTCTGGAGTACTAAAGGGGAAGTCCATTTATCCTGAGCGGGGAGGAGTCACCCACGCATTTGGGTGAGATGTAAATCTTGGGTTAAGTACTGTCACCACTTGGCTTATGTATTGACTGTCACCACTTGCCATGTACGAGAAAATCCAAATGATTGGAGGTGTCAAGTTAGCTTGAAATGAGAGTACCCTTGGGGATAAAGTGCTTCTGCAAGAAGTAGGGTATGCTTAAAGCCTGGTTCACACTACAGACAAAAATCAAAAAAAGCACAAGTCAAAATCAAGGAAAGGCCTGATTAGCAATGTGGTAAATCACACAATTCGATTTTTTGGCAATGTGGTAAATCACACAAATCACCACAATCAAAGAACCCAAATTAAATCTTATTTGAATTGTACAAATCAAACCAAACCACGCCCCAGTCAATGCTTTTCTTGATTTTGACGTGTGCTTTTTTGATTTTTGTCTGTAGTGTACACCAGGCTTAAGCGAAACTTTACTAGTCAGGGTGAGAAATTATTCGCAATTTCAGCAGTAGAAATTGTGAGGCTTAATCAAACTTGACTGTATGTTGTTTATCATTCATGTACGATGTAATGTCACAGCTTTATTGAAATCGCTATGATTAACGAGTTTAGCAGAAATTAGAAATAAGGAAATAATATTGTATTCAATTGTAAACATGCCAAATTGGCTACCTGCAATTTCATATTTAATTTTCTTCTACGTATTGACATGGTTTTTATATTTTTAATCTTCTAAGGATTGTCCTTGTTCAATTTCCAAATGTGTCACGTGGAAATGCACGTCTTACGTCATGCACGTTTTTGTCGAAGACTTGACAGGCTGAAAAAAGCGCCTGAGGAAAGTAACTTGGAATAGATGTTCTTTTCAAGAAAGGGGAAAGAGTAGCAATCAAAAGGAAACAGAAATTGCCAAAGCTTTTGTTTCAGCAGTAATATTGCGAAATAGGACAGTACTTCTGTACCGTTGGGACCTAAAACTGTCTGAAGCAACTGAAGAAGCATTGTTCTGGTAGATCGCCAGTAAGAAAAAATTCGATCTCAGTATCCCCATAGTTTCACAGCGGGAGTGGGCGTGTTTAGCTCTAAGCGTTAGAAAAAGGCGAATTAGCGTGATTTCTTAGCTTTCTTTCCCCCGCCGTTTTAATTGTAGTAATGGCTGCGGTAATTTATAGTTCTACTGCCCCGTTGTCCAGCTGAACGCTCAACTGTAGGTCCAAATAAACGCAGTTAGGACGGGGTTAAAGTGTCTTTTCCAACCAGATTCCTGCAGTAATCGGGACAGAAATGCCCCTCAAGGTCATGCAGATATGACAGTAATGCTTAAAGATTATGCCTTGTGTGCATTACTGAGCTCATCTGCGAGTAGCTGGTGCGCGTTTACAAATTCCTCTGGGATGACAAGAGCGAGAGCGATGCGAGCGAGGCAGACAAAGGAAAGCAGTCATTGGTCTCATTTGCGAATTTAGCTGCCGTATTTGTTCCTCTTCCACCACATATTCTCCGTTTCGTAGTTCACGTCTCTCCTTGTTCTCCTCTTAAGCTTACTAATCGTAATCCTCTTAAGCACTATTCGTATCTTTTAAACCTTTCACCTATTCCCCCTTTCGCAAACCTGATTAGTATTTGGACGTTCGTGGTTTGCGGTTTTTACAACTTTTAATGAAGTATGTTAGCTATGATGTTAGCCTTAGTTATTAGAACGGCGAGCAGTGTTATCCATGAAAAGTTGAAAGGCGAAGAACGTGCCCTGTTTGCCCGAAATATTTCCTTAACTACCCAAAATATCCAGATTAGGAAGACCCGGCGTGAATGTGCAAGTGAGGCACGATCCTTTGTCAGAATCCAACAATGCTGCCGCAGCGTCTGCTTCCTCTGGTACGCCAGGCTCGGGCAACAACCCTGCCGGAAATATTGGCGGAGTTCCTGCAGCCGGTACCACAACCTCGGGCAGTGGAAACAATAACGCCTCGAGCGGTGGCGGAGCGCCCAGCGCCCACAGTACGACCACGGCGGGTCAAGCTGGTACAGCCAGTAATTTAGCTTCGGGGGTGGGCCCGGCCGTGCTCCAAATAGTGTTCCTGGTCAATGAAGGTGCATTGATCACTGCCACTGCGGATGATAGCGTGCACCTGTGGAATATTCGCCAAAAGCGCCCGGAAATTGTGCACTCGCTCAAATTTCAACGAGAGAGGTATATCTATCTTGCGTTTCATTTTTATTTATTTTTTCATTTTTGTGTCCTATTATCTAAGCGGTTTGCGGGTTTTTTATTTGACATTTTAAGGGATACAAAGGATGTGGTGAAGCTTTTTCCTTGAGAATTTATTAACGAAAAACATTTAGCGAAGCAATTTGCTTGAATAGCTAGCAGTGATAAACTATTGGTTGCATGTAATCCGGGTTTGTGAGGTACAACGGAGCTGACTGCTCAACGGAACTTCGTTAAATGATACCGTTTAAGCACGCGCTAACTAATAGTACTGTACACAAGGTACTGTTTGGTAGAATAGATGCGCCATTTTTTTTCTTTTCTGTGGCCTGTTTTTGCTGTAAGCAAATAGTCCTTTTCCTCTTCTGTTATCTCGTGTGTTTTCTTGAAGGTTAGATACCGGACGCGGGGTAGGAAAAAAGGCGTCGTTTCTTATTTTATTTTTTTATTTATTTTTTTGGACTTGTGTCGCTTTTACTCTATGGTAAAATGTCCACGTTTCCGTTTTCTTTTATGTAGGATTACGTGCATTCATCTGCCTTTTCAGAGCAAATGGCTCTATGTTGGAAGCGAGCGTGGCAACATACACGTAGTTAACATAGAGTACTTTGTGGTATCCGGCTACGTCATCAACTGGAATAAAGCCATTGAATTGTAAGTAACGAATTTTTGCCTGACCTTTTTTTACATTCTTTTAACATGTAGATGCAGGTAAAAGAGAGTGTACGAATCCTTTACGGGAGGTTTGTTTGAAAGAAAAAGTACTTTTATTTCATGTGTAATAAATTTAATGAGACCACAGGACAAGAGAATTTAATTACACCACTTGACAAGAATGGGTTAGCAGAGTAACGCGGGTAGTCAGGATTGTTTCTAATTTAATTTGCGAATTTTGCGGAATGCCTGGCGACAGCGAGGCCCTTGGTGGTCGATTTGCGTAAGGAAATGAAAGGAAGTGGAGCTTATCCGCAAGCTGTGCAGTGTCTGCAAGGCTACCGTTTAGCTCCGATCGTGTGTCAGTTTAGCCAAGCTTAGGCTAGGAAATTGAGTTTGAATGGCTATCAGAACAGACAGTGACAATAACATACATAAAACTGGCGACGGATGAAAACGCAAATCCTACATTTCATTCTTGCGATCTGAGCTAATCTTGCATTTCATTCTTGTGAACTAAACTAAGCGACAGTTAATCAAGGGGTTCCTAACTCGGTTCCTTGGTGTACAGTATGTTTCAAAAAAACGACCCCAAGAAACCGTACCGTCTAATACAGTGTTCTGGATCTATGCTTTTTGTGTGATCTTAGATCATTTCCGATCGTCGTCAACTTCTGTCAACCCGATCAGATCAAAAGTTGTAAAATTTCAGAAAATTTAGATCCGATCAAAAAGATCCAAATCGGCCAGATCAGATCAAAGTTCCGATCATTTTACGTAAAACAAGAGTAGCAATGAACGGTGTTACAAACAGAATAGAAAATTTTTCGAACAGTGGCCACTAGACGGCCTGATTTTGGATCGGTAAATTTCCCGAAAAAATCGATCAGATCACTGCCAATTTAGGGTCAACGCCGATCAGATAAAAAATGGCCGATTGATCTGATCTAATCTTTTTTTTTAAAGATCCAGAACACTGGTCTAATAGCCCGCAACTGTGTGTCTGGGAACTGCACTACGAAACAGCATTACGGCTGTTCGCAGCACTGTTTCCAGCCGCGCAGTTGCGGGCCATTAGGACAGTACGGTTTGTTGGGGTCGTTTTTTTTTAAACGTACTGTACAAAGTTACACGGTTACGGTTCCATCATAAAGTTATATCAGGTTAAAAGTTTTAGTCAATTGGTCTGGGTGTAAGAAGTTATAAACGAATTGCGAACCGCTTGCAGAAACCCGTAGTAAGCATACTTCGAATAAATCTTTAACTGGCTCACGCCGTGAAACCCTATAAGACGCGTCTTTTTCTAGAATACTTTAAGCAACAGATTGAGACTCCTGAACACTATGGTAACCCTTCAGTGTGTACAAAAACATGCCCAACCCGCAGTAGATTAATTGCTAACATAAGTTATGTTGGTGTTCATTCGTCTTCACTTCAACCGAGAAACTTTTTTTCGTCGCTCAACTTCCAAGTTGGCAGTCGCAGAAATTCGTTGTCAGGATTTACAGCGTGAGGAATAAATAGCTCATTTATCTAAAGCTCTGGCACTTTCTTTTTAAAAAAGTTCGGCTTTGCTATCCGTTATAGGAGATGTGAAATCTTTTAGTTTTTCACAGACTAAAAGAGTAAGGCTAGGGCCTACGAGCCGTTTGAGATGCGAGGAATTGGAACTGGGTTTAGGATGAAAGTAAAGTTGTTTATTTTAGAAAAAATAAAGCTAAATTGCTTTTAGAATTAACGCTAGGCCTTCAACTTCCCTCATTCAGATGTCTTCAAGAACCGAATCCAATTAACCAAGTTTTCCTTGCAACTAACGCGTCGTTTCTGGAAAGTTTTGTTTAGTTTGGTATCAGCCTTTTTGCTCGTGGAAGGCTGTTTTCGTTGTGGAAGAAATTTCTAGACATCGGCCGAAATTTCCCTTAAAAGATGAGAACAGGAGCTTGCTTCTGAAATGGATCAGTATGAATTTTTCTTGTTAATCCTTGATCTGATTTCTTCTCTGGAATATCACAGCGCGTATACAGCAGGACGCATTGCATAGAAGTTGTGCGTAGAAGAAATTGCCCATCATTAATTGAACCCGAACTGTCTCCCGGGTTTCCCGATCCAAAAGCCAGGAGTGATGTCTCACAGCCCATCAAATGTGTTCTGCAAAAGAAGATTTTTCTCCCTTCCATAATTACTCTAAACACCCGTTGAGTTTCTTTTTCCTAATTTCTGATCCGTGTCGGTCGTTAAAGATGCAACACGTATAGTACAACAAAGCACTTCTCCCAAATTCTCAAGCATCTCCCATGCCTGATTACAGGCATTGTAGATCGCTGCAGATTTACAGTCTGACGGTTCGGAACTTCCTTTTCTTTTTTTGAAGCGTCTGCAGATGTGGTTTTCTTCTTCGAAAATCCCAACTTCAAAAATTCAAAGAAGAAAGAAGCGAAAAACTTGCTTGCTAGACAATTTCGCTCAATACTGATCAACCAGTAATGGCTTTTCGCTGACTGTCAGTCGAATTACCAAGTTTACTTAGCGACAACTTTGTTTTTCTCGTCCTTTCGGGTCTTCGAAAGTAATTCTGAATCTCAAACGTATAACTCATTTTCCAAAGCATAATTGAGTTTATCGGTGTATAACGTAAAGAGATTTTTTTATCGAAAGTGTACGCTTTTGATCCCCTAACGATTTATTTCCCTACAAAAGATTTTGAAAGATTTTTTTTTAAACAGATAAACTCGGGGCTAACAACGTATGCTTACTAAGCAACGTTCATACCCTGTTACCCCGTAGTGCGCTGAAGGATCGCAGATAGTCACGTAAAAAAAAAGTTTACTTTTTGAAGATTCTTAAACTTGTGTTTTGAAACCCTCGCGATTGTTCTTTAGATTGTTAGACCATTTTTTAAGAGCCTGTATGGATTTTGTGAACTTGAAAAAATTGAGGAAAGCTCAATATTCGCTAAAACAGAAGAAAAGGTCGGTTTCATTACAATTGCCGTAGGATTTGATTTAAGGTTTAAGACAAGACTGACTGCAGAACGTAGAACTATGAACCTAAAAAAATGTATCGTATGTAAACAAGATATTTTTTTACTAAAAGAAATTCAGAGTTGGAGCTATATTCCAAGTCGCTGACTTTAAATCTTCCGTGAAGAAAGCAGAGGAAATTGTCGAGGAAAGGCTTATAGGAAACGGCCGAAACCACGTCAGAGAAAAGCCTTTACATCAACCTTTTTCTCTCCCAAGCTCACCACACAATAGTACACATAGTTATATTCCGGGATTGAACTTGAACAAGTCGATTTTTTGTAGACAAACGCTGGCTTTACCAATCGTAGATCAAAGAGCCGGAATCTGCAACCAAGTCCAATGCTTTTCACACAGTTTCGTCTTAACTGTCATTTTCTATGTCAGTTTAAAATTGAACACAAACTTTGTCAGCTATAAATTGAACGTATAAACGGATTAGCAATGTAAATTCCCTGAATGGAGTGCTTTTCCCAAGGTTAGCAACGATCCTACTCTGACAGCCAAAATTGCCCGTGCAAACAAACGACAGCAAGCAACACTTACTCGCTGCTAATTTCCTGGCTCGAATACAAGACGCTTGAAATATTATCATCATTAATATCATGGATTCTCACTATACCTTGACTTATCGAATTGAGCTTCAGACAGATTTTTTTTACATTGATCTTTCGTTCGTCAGAATGCCCTCTATTTTGATGAAAATATCGCATAGTCGTGTGGCTTTCTGACGTTGAAGACGATTAATGAGTGACAGAGAGCTTTGTTGACTATTCTGAGCATGGAAGTAAACAGTAACCACGCTAACAAGCGCCGTAGAGCCACGCCATCCTACGGCTGTGACGTCATAACCAAAAGTTCGTAGGCCAATAATTCATGAACGGCTAATCGGAAAAAATTGAAACAAAGTTTATCGTTCTTGGAATGATTTCGACTATAAGCATCCATCAAAATCTTCATGTGATTTTGTAGGCTATTGTGAACTTCAATGTTATTTGGTTGGCTGTTGTAAACATTGAACCGAAGAAAGTAATCCAGAGCATGTGATAGGTTCTCAGGGATCGCTTGGCTTGCGACATAAATAATACAAAAGACGTCGAAGTTGCGTGAAAAATGAGGGTTGGGTGCCAATGATAAGGTGACAGTTCCTGGTTAATCGTGATACAAAGGCTACGAGGCCGTTCACGTGCTTAGCAGCAAAAGGCAGCTTCTTTTATTTCTTTTATCACAACGTGTCTCTCCCTTTTATCTAGATACGTGAATTCATGTCATTCTCTGAAGAAATCCTCACGATTGTTTCTGCAGCAATGCAGGTTTCTGTGAGCTACCAGCTTTCGTCAAGGATTGTGACGTCACCGTAGCAGTATCAGTCTCCCAATTACTCGCCAGATTTATGGTCTATTGAAAGCGTGCCAAAGCCCTAAAAAGTAGAATAAAATAGTAAGAGTCAAAAAGGGAAAAGCTCTCCGTTTTTAAACGACAACATAAAAGTGTGCCCGAGGAAAAATGCTTCCGAAGCGTAATGACGTGGTGTACAGCCAACAACATCAAGAGCACAAAGACTTGTAAAATTAATCACAAGGAATTTTGTCAACTTTCTGGGGGCTATAAGCCAAGTTTTTATCTTGGTATGTGGAGAATTTTTTTTATTTTTTTGAAAAGAATACCTTGCACAGTATTGATTTTCATAGAGTCCTGTACTTGGGGGGGGGGATTCCTCTTCTTTTCTTCTTGTAACGATGCTTGCTCTAGTTACGGCTCACGACAATGCCAAGATCATTGGGTGGAGAGTGACCAAAAGAAACTTGGTAAGGTGTTTCATTAGGCCCTAGGGTCCTCCAGCCAAGAGAGCAGGGGGGAGAGGGGGGAAAGAAGGTTATTCTCGTTACCGTGACCATCAAAGTCGTAAAACTATGGTGTATATTTCTATTTGCATCTCTTTGCAACTTTTCCCACGATAGTAAATGGTTTCTATCTCATTCATTTACATTGTGCTTTTTATCATTCTCTTTATAGGTCGCGGAAAACTCATCCTGGCCCCGTTGTTCATTTGAGTGATTGTCCTGTGGATGCCAACAAGGTAATTATCGTGTCTTCCTTTGTTACTTTACGCAAGTTGGGATTTTTCGTGAAGTTCGTAAGATAAATGAAGCTGACGTTTTCCTAGTTTGATTACTGTTATTACTATGGATAACTGTTATTACTGTCGTTTTGTATAAGTTTCTTTCGTTTAGTAAAAACTTATCATTCGTAGGTTTTAGTATAAATAATTTTTAGTGTTAATTGAGTTATGGCTACTAGGTTTTTTGTACCAGCGTTCTAGTTTGATGAAAAACACTGCCACGATAACAAAAAGGCGAAAAAACTCCGGCAGACAGAAGCTCTCAAAACTGTTTTGGAACGCGATCCAAAGCAGGGCAGGCGCTCGCTGTTTATTGAGTGCTCGACATTCGAGTACTCGTGTTGTGTGTTTTTCGCGCGCTTTTTCCTCTCCAGTTTGCTGCCTTTTGTTTTTTCTCGACTGGATTATTAAATGCATTAACATATTAAATTACGTTGGACCATTTTTGTTGCAGAGTACGGCGACTTTTACCAGTTTACAGGAATTAAAATTAAATCAAGGCTTTAACGCATATCGTATTATATTCATATTCGTACCTATATACGTCAGGTTTCCTCTAAGAAAGTCGATGTGTGTGGTTGCAAGGTAGTCCTGCAATTTTCCTTCAAGGTAAACCGGGCTTATTGCTATAAATCATCCTTTTTATCAAATTTTTTAGAGGAAGCTAGTGTATTTAATTCAGGGTTTCTTGTTTTACATTATTAAGCAACTGTGAGACATGCGATACACTATACGAGTAAGTCCGGCCTGCCCCAAGTCGGTTTCCTGCGTTACCTTTTGTTGCGCTTATTGTAAGGACATAGGACAACAGACGGCATCTTAGTAGCAGCCTTAGAAAGTCAATATGTTAAACACGAGAGGTTATGCATTAGGGAAAGTTGTTCAGACATGCTTATCTAATTAGGGTCATTCAGAAATCTCACGAGCTTCTTGCTTGTGTTTTTACTGTGTAAGAGTAAGACTAGGTTACTCTTAACGCCTTCTTGGTACTCGCAGATATACAGAACAGCACGTAATTATTTAAATGGGGAGCTTGCGTCCGTTGAAACGTTCCAAGTCACGCTAAAGTATAGCTCGTGCTGCAAACCTTTAAATCCTTGGAAAGTTTGTGTAAAGTCCTGAGGTCAGAAAACCACTTACCGGTAGTATCTTACGTTAATAATAGCAAGTGTCCTTTACGTAGCTATAAACCTATGAAGAAAGTCGAAACGTACAGTACGTCCTTAATGTACCTTAGAAATTTCCTAGTTGCTACATTTATCTCTGAAATAAAAAAAGACTTGGAAGTAAGGTTAGCTTTTCCGGTAGTAGTGGAAGAGCTTTTAGGATCGATTTAAACTCCGTTTGGCATCAGGTCCTGACAGAATTGACAGACTAGTCTCTCAGCTGGATATGGGATGGACTATGGGAGAGTATGGCTTTCATAGCTTCGTATAACATAGCACTCTTTCCTAGCAGTTTTGAAGTTGGATCTGCGAATCGCAAGACTAAACTTAGATTCGCCGTACCGCTCGATGGAAATACTATACTGTACTATAGGCAAAGAAAGTACAAAGTACTGATTGACTCAATTGTTTCAGTTTCTTTGATTTATGTATCTTCTTGGAAACTAACGTTCGGAACCCTGATGGTGTTCATTGATTGCATTCAGACTTTCGAAACGTTCAGTTCCCATATTATTTTTTTAATAAGTACCGCACATAAATAACACATATCGCCATGAAAAACCGACCGAAGCATTCATTCAGAAATGTCATAGCTTATAATACAGTTTCCTATTTTTTCTCCTTGTGAGTTTTGGGAACGATATCCGATTCCAAGACCTTCGGAATTCCACAAAGTTCTTTTACTTAATAAAAGTTTTTTTTGTGTTTTACTGATTTCCGGCAGCATAATTCATGGAAATATACTGGCATCAATCCAAATGCGCCTGTAAGAGCTAGGAAGCCGCTTTTACTTCCCGGTGACTTTTGAAGTCCACTTCTAGAAACTTAGCAAATTAACTACACTACCGTCCGAGGAGGACGTGGTATCCCCCTCCATGAATCTCCTCTCCCGCCTCACGTGTAGCCACTACACTGCGCGCTGAAGAGAAGAAAAGCAAGTATGCCAGCGAAGAGATAGGCTACATCGATTTGCCTGGCTGGGACGTACAACAGAACAGCACAATTGAGAGAACCGCACAGTAGTAGCAAGGAAAGCGACAGCAGACAAGCATTCGGACGAGAGTAGAAGTTGTAGCCTATACTTTTGAGGTTTTTCTTGCTATTTCTACCTCTACCCTGGCAAATAAATTGAATATTTATGGGCTATTTTTTCTTTCCATTTCCCTTTTTTTAAGCCAGAGAAAAGAGCGAGAGTGGTGTATAGGTTCGGGGTTGCTGGAATAGAAAACAACAGCAGCTTTTCCCCTGAAATCTAACCGAGTTTGAGTACATTGGGAAAGGAACCTTTAATGGATGCAAACTCTAAAAGTTTCCTTTTGGGAAAATGCTTTGGCCTCAAGCCTCTTCTCGGACGTCTTCAAGGAGACAAGAGCGTGTCTTAGCAGAGACTTTGAAAACTGAAAAGCGCAAGGAGCAGCACACAGCAGAGACGAGCAAGGGTTGCTTGTATTTCTCTAATGTTATTTTGCCAAAGACTGGCTTGGATCGATGCAACAAGGATAATGATGCTCCCTTTTACACTTCCGGGCTGGAGAGGCATAATCATTTAAGGACCCTGAAGCTTTCGAAAGTACCACGACGTCCCTTCCCCACCCTTGTAATTTATGTCAGATAGTCCAAGCGTAAAGGAAAAGAAAAACCCTAACGAAAGCCACTCCCCTTTTGCAAACGCAGATAAAATCGTTGCTGCTTTTCTGCAGATTTATACTCGAGCATTAAACGATATAGGTTACAGCAAGACGACAGATCTTTGGCAACTTGTCAAAGCTGAACTGCAAAGTGGGCAGAATTCCAATATCTTTTGCTCTGCTCGTTCTTTGAGGTAACAACGGTGAGAGCACTTCGTGTTTTTGTCCGAGTTCTCTGTTTTCGCCTTCTTTCGTCAAGTTTTAGAATACAAGGTAAAATTGGCAGAACGCCAAGGCTTGTGTTGTCTGAATGAATCATTTCTGCTGACCAGTCAAGGAAGTTAAAAAATGGTTTAAAACCGCCATTTCACTCAAAGATCTCCATGGCAATTTTTAATGGAAACAAAGGAACATTCCTTAATATGAACTAAATTCTTAAAGTTTGGTAGTGTAGATTATTTCACATTGGTTAGATGTACTAATAAAAGGATAGTTTGTACGCTTTGGTGGCATCTCTCATTACGTTGTCGGTCCGGGCGTGGTAATGACGAAAGCATGTCCCATCTGCTTTCCTCTGAAGTCCCTCACTTTTGGTTCAATTCATAGCAGTATTTACCAAGCGTTTGTACGACTGTATCATTGTTTTCATATGTAATTTTGTATATTATTTATTTAGCTTGTTTGTAAATATTAAGGAACTATTTCTTACGACCTTGTCATTATATATTGACATCTTTATTTTAATCCAGAAAGCCATGTGAAATGAGTTGAAAACTGGCCACAAATAATTGATTTTTAACGATTTCTTCTCTTTTTACAGATGTTGATTGGCTATGAGAGCGGTCTTTGTGTATTGTGGGACTTACGGAACCGCAGTGCGGATTGTCGATACCAAGGTTCTGAACCTTTACGTTCCGCATCCTGGATTTCTGACGGCAAGCAATTCATGACTTCGCATGGAGACGGATCTCTCATCACTTGGAATGCGCGGAGTACCCTCAAAGGTCAACCTGTATCCCTGTCGTACCCACATTGTAAGTATTTCTCCCCTTCTTCACCTTAATGACGTGAGCCATTTGCATTATATTATGCCCGAAGCGTGCTTGTGTACGTCTTGAAGGCTATGCATATGTAAATGTATTCTGTTGTTTGTAGCAAAAGCCAATCGTGATGGACGCCAGGAAACTTGCAAGCCTATTTGGAAAGTGGAGTGGAAGACTTCGCAAGATGGGTAAGTCCTACCTTTTAGAACTGTGATGTTGTCTTTCCGCGTCCCCTTCTCCATCTTTTATCTTCAAGAATAGACTATCAAGGTGCATACGACGCATTTGCTATGCATGGCAAAGCGGAGTAAGTTTACATGAGCGAGAAAGCGGTGACAAGATCGAGTCAAAGTCTGCTTGCACCGATCGATGACACGAACCTACTTAACTTTTTTTTCTTATGTGCATTTGTTCTCGATCTCAAGACTTGAGTCGTTCTTTTTCTCTTTTTTGATTTCCTTTCTGCCTGAGAAATAAGTATCTGGAGAAATTTCATGCTTCCGAAGCTCAGCATTATGAACTCGCCTCTTATCTTTTGTTCGATCATTTTTTTGTTCACTTTTTCAACTGGTTTCCTGATATTCTCATCGCTCCCCTAAATCCTTTTCAATGTTGCATTCTGCAGGGATCCTTTCGTCATCTTCTCGGGTGGGCTCTCTCAGGATCGCCCCGGGCGTTCTTCCAGCATTACTGTAAGCCATGGGCGAAATACGACAGTTTTAGAAATGGAGCATAACGTGGTCGATTTTATAACACTTTGTGAAACTTCCTGGGCCTCCGGTAATGCAATTTAAAGTCGCAAATTCATATTCTTAACTTTCTTGAACTTTTCCCCTTTTCTTTTGTTTTTTCTTTTTTTAAACATATTTTTGGTGGGCCACAAATTGGAATGATAACGATTTAAGAAACCCAAGAGCCGTATGCAGTGTTGGTTCTCCTGCAGAATGATCTAGTTGTGGTGGATTTGTTGACGCCAGGTTTCCCATGCTTCGAAAATCCATATCCGATGGACCTCCACGAATCGCCTGTGACGTCTTGTTTTTACTTGGCCGATTGTCCTGTGGACCTAATTCCTGCTTTGTATTCGGTGGGCGTGGGAGGACAAGCCAGTCGCCGAGCTGGTTTTAGTGAAAGGGAATGGCCCGTTAGCGGAGGCGAATGGGGAGCATTAGCCCCATCCTATGCAGAAATTGTTCTCACAGGGTAAATGGCTTTATTTCCCTCATAACTGACAAACAAGCTTTCAAAATAGAATAAGCAAAGTGGTTGTATTCACACGAATCCCCTCTTATCTTTGCAGGCACGCCGATGGGAGTGTCAAGTTCTGGGATACCTCGTCTTTGTCATTGCAAGTTTTATACAAGTTGAAGACAAGCAAAGTTTTCGAGAAATCCAAAAGCAAATCCGGGACCGGGAGCAGCAAAGAAGGCGGGATTGGAGGAATTCTGGAAGGTCATCCTGCCGCCGAAGAAGATTTGTTAGCCGTGCATCACATTAGCCTTTGCCCTGAAAGCAGACAGTTAGCCATTGCCGGAGCTTCCAGTCATGTCATTTTCTTCCGGTTTCGGCGCCAAGAAGCCGTCTTTGAAACGACAGTAATAACGCCGTGTTACCTAAACCGCCACCTTTCCTTTACCTCTTATCCCTCCTGTCGTTGTATGTTACAAAGTTTGATGTCTTTTGTAAAGCGTATCTCCCATCTTTTCAGGCGCTTGAAGTTCCTCTCTATTTTGAACCTTCCGAAGATCCTAATCCATCTCCTGACAGCGAGGCCAGTCGACGTGCTCAAGCTGCCGCTTTGTTAGCAGAACTAGAGCACCCTATGCGGAAGGTATTGGTGATAGTTTTACTTCACTAATCTAAAAAGGTGTAACGTTTTTCTTCTTGTCATAAATAGGAACAGCCCAGTCCTTTACGAGTGAAAAGCGGACCACAACGTCGGTTGCCTGGTTTCCAACCCGAGTTGGTTTGCCTTAGTCCCTGGTTGGACGGAGAATCGCCTGGCTCCATTTCGGCATTATGCCTCAATTCTGCCTACGGCTTGTAAATATTCTAAAGTATTTTTTCGCTGTTGTTTATTTGCTTTGTGTCCAGTTTCTCCAATTCTTTCAAGACGTTTTCCCCGCACTTTCCCCCCTTTAATTGTCAAGTGTTACCATAATCACTTCTGGAGATTCCGATGAATTCTAGTAGTCTACATGCTCTAAGAATGATGAACCTTTGTTCCAAATTCTTTTGAACAACTGTTCACGAGCTATTGGCATGCAAACTTTGGGTTGTGACGTCACGGGCGTGGCACTCGGCGCTTGTTACCACGTTTGCTGTTTATCTCCAGTAAACAAAGCTCTTTGTTGATCCAAATTTTTTAAATTGCTTTATTTAGTAGCTTAGTTCAGCTTCGCGCGTGATGGAAAGTAACGTGTACCTAGAAACTAGACATTACGCTCTATTTTTGAGGTTAAGTTGTTTTTTCGCAATTGCGATATAAAAGTAAAACTGCACCACACAGAGAATTAGTTCGACACAGTTTAAAAAGTCTGATTAAACAATAGGACGTAGCTAAACACCTTCAGCTGTTTCTACGAAAATTGCACGACGGAATTAACTTACGTGTAACGTAAGCTAATTTATATGGTTGAACAATACGTAGCTTTTGTTCTGTATATTTAAGTGTATGATTTCGACGCTACTTTGTCCTCTGCTGAGTGCAACTTCCTGTCGACGTTACTGTGACGCTGAGTCAGTTCTGACATTTTTGCCAGCACATTTGAATTCAAATCAACATTACCCAAGGAATTTGCTAACAATTGAGCCTGCTGGGGGTTTCTCGGTGTCAATTTACCTTTCACGTGGTATGTTGTTCCCTTCTATGGCTCAGCAATGCCACAGCAAGCCGAGCTGGAGTTCCAGCTTTATATTTTCCAATGTGGTGCGGTATTTCAAGAACCTCGAGAGCATGGTCCTACTATGATTGAGGAATTCGGAATTAAATTTTTGGTTATTTGGTATGGCATGCTAGACATGCTTGTCTTTCTTGTATTCAACTATCCATTTAAGCGAGTTTTAACTTATTTGTTCTTATTTGCAGTAATTCGTTGTGTATTTGCTTGATAGCTTGTTGGTTTATTGCTGATTGTTTGTATTATTGTATCTAAAGGCTTTTTCCTTTCTTGGTTTTTATCAGGCTAGCGTACGGAAACGAAGCGGGATTGGTGGTAATCGATGTGATCCAGAAGACAGTATTACTCAGTATGGCCACGATGGATTTGTACAGTAGTGCGGATCCGTATCAAAGATTACCTCGTTCGCCCAAACGTCCCTTGGAAAGCTCCACGAGTGGTAGAGTGGATGGCGACGAGCGCAGTAAATCCCCTACGAGTGCAGTCACAGATCAGGTAAGACCTTTACTTTGTATCCTTTTGTTTCCGGGAGCTTTTCTTTTTCTTATGAGATCAGTATAAAAGATGGAGCAGAAAAAGAGAGCACACATTATTACGACAGCAAATGTATGGGGTTCACAGTTGGGACAAAAATGTCTGACAAGAATGAGTCAGTAACACGCTAGTCTCCCTCGCGTAATGCGATTCGTAGGGTGTTAATCAAGTGGAAGACGCTCTAGAAGCCACAGAATCGGAAGACTCAGCAACTCCGCCCCTGGCTGACAACAAAGAGAACGCGGAACAACAGGAACAGCTTATTACTGACTCCTCGGAAAGTCGTGCGGGGACGGGCGTGACCAGCAGAAAAAATTCCGTGGGTTGGAAAGGTTTCAGTTTGAAGAAAAAACTGGAAAAAGCCGATTCTCGACTTCGGGATATGTTGAGCGGACATTCTCAAACACGGCGTGCCTCGGCGTCTATTCCTCAAACACCAACTGCCGGGAGCACTTTTTATGGCACGCAAATGAGCCACCATAGCGATAGTTCCAAACCTACCACGCCGTGCGAGGAAACTTCACAAACAGCTTTTCCATTTCACGCCAACTTCCGGCGTGGGTCGGTGGACGTGTTGTCGGATTCCAAACGTTACGATCATCATTATTCGGAACGCCGACGACAGGCGTCAGGCAAAGATTTTACGGCCACGACTGCCGCAGCTCTGACAGAAATGCCTTTATTTGACCCGGAAGGCAATCCTTTGCGACCGCCGCGTGGAATGAAAAAGCCCAAAGACAATAGTAAACCTGCCGGAACGACTTCGACGCTGGATGGGAAATGCATCTCCCTGAAACGGTGGGCGTCGGTTGATGCGACACAAGTTTTGGATTTAAGAGCTGACACGGACGACGAAGATGGCATTGCAGCCACCCCGCCCAGCATTTTGGATTCGTTCGTAAAGAAATTTAGTAAGTGCGGAGCACATTGCTTGGCCCTCTATTAACCCAGCACCACATCCGCTGTGCTGCATAGCAGCTGACCAAATGCAAAAGAATTAGTCGCATATACCAAAAATGTTGCCACGGTGATGGGAGCAGTGCCAAAAAAAGCTTGCGTTTAATCGTTGCTTCTCTTTTTACATTGTTTCTTCGTGGTCCTTAGACAAACTCCCATGTGCTGTCTATGTCTAAACATTTTAACCCTATAGAAGTAGAGTTCTTCAAGGTAAACTGACAAGCTTTTGCCAATTCACTCAAGCTTGTTTCTGCCCACCAGGGATGAAGTGTTGATACTAAATCGCAAGGTTCGGCCGTTATAAAGACGAAGTAACTTACGACCGATACTTCGTCTTGCTTCCAGGAAGGAAAATGATCGCTATTGCTGACGTGGCACACTAAGCCTTCAGCTTCGTAGGCATTTTCTTTCCATTCATTAAAGCCGTACTAAAGGGGAAAGAGCGCGGCAATTTGTCTAGATTACAGTAGGGAGGAGCCTAAGCCCAAAGCTTTGCCGTATGCTTTATGTACCGATTCTTGCTTATGTGTGACGGACTGAGATATATTCAGGTAAACATGTCTAGTTGTCCAGTTTCATAAGGTCGGTATCCACTCGGTCAAACGGGTGGTCAGTTTTACTAGGTTTTACCGAGTCAAACGGGTACAGAGGCGAGCGTATCGATTAAAACGTTCGAATCGATGACTAAAGAGATTTGACGACGATCAAGCAGAAAAACGATAGAACCATCTAAAGAATTCAGAATGTCGATTTTTAAAAGTCTACAAATCGAAAGATTCGAAAAATGCTTTCAAGTTGTTGTCGACGACTAGAGATAATCGACACAAAGTTTAGCAAGTTTTGAGGTTAAGACAATCGATCTTATATTGAATAAAAGACTTAACTTCGATTATCGAATGTTACGAAATGTTGCCTACACGATAGTTTCTAGTTATCGATTAGGGTTCAGAATCGATTGGAAGTTTAGTGTTCGTACGGGCTCAGATGGGCCTTTTTAGTAGATTTTTTAAAAAAAAGCTCACACGAGCCTTTTTAGTTATTCATTAGAACGTTGAGAAACCAACTCGAGTTACATGTCAGTTTATCTTGTGACTTTCTAACTTTGCATAGCAATAACTTTTGATGTATAACACTAATCAAGTTTTCTTTTTATCCCCTTTTCTCGTCTCTTTCTCATTGGTTTACTTTTCATCTCGCCTTCCCTTACGGCTTTTGGTTTCCTTTCTCCTACTTTTCCTTTTTCGATTTTTATTTTTTTTCCTTTTTTCTTGGATGAAAATTCGAGCCTACAGCGTAATGGAGCGTGCGTATCTCCTACGACGGGGCTGGGGGCAGGCGGGCGAGGCTCTTTGTCTTGCGCATGCCCCAAGCGATCCGACTTGGCCGCCATGCGACGTTCCAAATCTCAAGGTACCCACCGCCATCGGTTGACCAGAGGCCTCACGTTCTGCTCGCAATCTGTTTCCTCCGCCTCTAAAGACGAGGACGGTTTTGAGGGGCCTGATGGCCATGGCGGGGACTCAGAAGGCGGGATTACCACCTTCTACGATCCACGCACGCGGAGTCTCCATTTACTTCGACGCTACCCAAGTTTTGGTAGATAAAAACGTCATCGCGTCTCAAACCCTCCCCTTTTCTCGTCCCCCATACCGTCTCCTTTTTTTCTTCTATCTTTGCCGTCACACTCTGTGTGGACATACAAAATAGCACACTTTCCTTTGTCAGTATATTAAAGTCTTACGGACGTTAAAAAGAATAAGTTTTTCTTCTATCGAACCCTAATTAAAACATAATTGTTTGGCGTCGAACACAAGTCGGCTGTAACGTAGTAGTTTCGTGTGTTCGGTCCGTGGCGTAGTTCAGCGTGCGCTCTCCTTTTTTGCGAAGATGCAGACTCCTTTTCCGTAACGAAAAACATACCCCAATCACAGCCAAGCAAACTAATCCTATTCAACTGGTGACGTTTTCACTAAAACTTGTGGGCGTACTTTCAGCTTCCTTTTTGTTTAAGGAAAAAATCCCTAAACGGCGGGCTTGCTTGCGCATGTTTCACTTGGAAAGCGTGGTACTTGTTTTGCCTGTTATGCATTTCTTTTTTTCGGCTTCGAGGTAATTTTTACCAATCAGCATGGGCACGTTTTGTGTTCGTCAATTAGAAATCTTATTACCTCTCGTTTTTTAGCTTCATTTCTTGGAATAGTAAACATGTTTATATTCCAGACAAAGTGGATTCGGCCTTTTCGCGGTCACGAAGTTCCAGTACCTCGAGTCTTGAAACCCCAGGAAATGAAGCTATTGACTCCTTGGTGTTTGCTGACACCATTGCTAGGAAGACGGGTATAGTTTTATTTCTGACATAGTTTCCATGACTAAGATATTGTCATTTTAGATATCTCCGTGTCTCCATCACTTTGGGTGGGCACGAGTATGGGGTCAGTCTTGGTGATAGTCGTAAATTTTCCCGCGCCGGGAGAGCCTCGATTAACGCAACCTCTCATGGTCTCACCTAGTGGTAATGTCGTTACATTTATTTGTTTATTTATTGTATGTTACCTTTTTTTGTGTTGTTTGGATTAACGATTGGGATTTCCATTCTAGGCTCAATTTTTCGGTTGAAGGGGTCTATCCTTACCCTAGCCTTCTTGGATGGTGCGAATGGTACCTTGCTACTCAGTCCCAGTGAGACGTGGAGAGATGAATCCAAGGATATTAGGGAGCGATCCCGTAAATAATAATCAATTCGTCCTGTTTTCAAACGTACATTTTAATGTAATAATGTCATACAGGGACGCCTACGCGTACTCCGTTAGGAGCACAGACCCCGAATGCAAGTGGATCTGACAGTTTGCATTCGGATGCACAAATTGCAGTTTTGGTTTCCGAGAAACAAGCTCGAGTGTTGTCGTTACCTTCCCAAACTTGTTTGTACCGAACGTCCTTAGTAACTGCCGAGTCTGCATTTGTTGTACGAGCTGATGTGGTTAATCTTAAAGGTAAAAAGGCAATAATTGAAAAATTTTCTTTAAAAAAATTTAAATAATTCGTCGTGATGTTTACGTTATTTATTTTGTACCTAGATGGCGTCTGTGTTGCTAGCTACGTTTCAACAGGTCATTTGCAAGTACATAGTCTACCTGGTCTGCGGCCTTTGCTCACCGTGGAATTTTTACCATTAATCGACTTAAGTTTTCAAACTAGCCGGCAAAATATTATCGATCCCATGCTCTCTATTTGGGCGCAGCAGATGTTTGTTAATGAGGACACGGATCAGTACGTCTTGAGTCTCAAAACATGTTTAATTATCCTACAGAAACTAACTTTTGATCCAATAGAATTAGTCGAACTTTTTGCTTCAGCAATTATGGACACGGCTTATACCTTTGCTCTCCTTCGGAAATCGAGAAGTTTTCCTTCTCTGCGGATTTTGTTGCCAATTTACCTGACATGGTAGGAGAACTGTTTTTAGCCTGCGATATGCCCGAACCTCCAAAACCGAGTTTCTTCACCGGGTTATTTGGAGGAGGATTGCGTTCCTTAGATCGTGAAGAACTTTGTAAGTCCATTATTGTTCTAGTAATCAGTTGCGAATGAAATTTACTTTAAATTCACTACGATAATATCCCCTGATTTTTTGTAATTGTGTTCTTGTTTTAACAGTTGGTGAAACTGCAAGTGGAAAAGGAGGCAGGGGCGTGGCCAAGGTCATTTTGGGGTCGGCTCCTCCACCTAACAGCACTGACGGGTTAAATGTTCGCGCCACTGGAATAGCTGCTGAGGTTCAACGTACACGACAGCAATTGGTCGAGCGAGGCGAACGTTTAGGTCTGCTGGAAGAACGCACACAGCGCATGACCAACGAAGCGGAAACCTTTTCCCAGGCTGCGCATGCCTTGATGGTTAAATACCGGGACAAAAAATGGTACCAGTTATGAACTTCTAGACAAACTTAGAATTTCAAGGGGAAAAAAACTCCTTAAAAAATTAACTAAAAAATGAGGTACGAGTTTTGAGAGGACACAAAGCTTTCAAGTTATAAAAGCTAATGCTCACACTTGTTAAACTCCACAAACTAAAAAACGCTCTATGCCTACTCTTAAAACTCCATCTTATAAAAACACTAGGAGCTTGGCTTATTAACAGCAGCTGCCAAGGGAAAACGAATTTGTGCAATTTTTCGCATGTCTAGTCAGTGGAAACTTAAAACGAAGGAAATGACTTCACATATTCCGGTTAAAAAATAACGATAAGATTTTTTTTAATTAGATACAAATGGAGAAGCCAGTTGTAAAACCTGTGTAGGAACATGATTGGATTAGTTTAAAAACAAAGGTCACCGATGTGTGAATTTGTCACTTGGATATTCCTAAACCCAAGCTGCAAGGCTTCCATACTCTTGATTAAAAATGATTGAAGCGCTTGTGTTAAAAACTTGCTGATTTGCCGCGCATTCCCAGTTGTAAGCGTGGTAAAAAAAGAAAAGAAAAAAGTTGGATTTGCGGATAAACTTAGGCTTTTTTTATTCCCCTTTTACCACTCTGTCTCCCAGAAGTGAAGTGTAACGTTAAAAGTCGCGAAATCAACAAAAAATGGCATATGCATGTGGATGGGCCTGTTGAGAACTGACTTGATTGTTCTTCGAAGAAATGAATGTTTGTGCTCTATTCTATCTTCTTTACTTTCTCTTGCGTCTTTTGCCCATCTCTGTCAGCGAAACTACCACCGTCTTTGGCAACTTTGATTCCCAACAAAGAAAAAAATCGAAAAAAAATATCCAAACCCGTAACTCTCCTTATACTTACGTGTCTTTGACCTAAACCTCCCACCTCGTTAATTACCAAAAAAAGGGTAGAAACTACATGAAAGCTTGGCAAGAACGTTGTACTTTCCTTTCCTTTTTCCTTTATGGATGGTCAATTTCTCTCTTGAAGAAAACTTGAACGGAGAGGCAAAGAGTAGCATTAGTTTCACCGTTAGCCATGAGTCAATGAGTCGTGCAAAAAAAAAAATCTGCAAAAAAATGAGTAAAAAGGGCAGATGTGATACCATGTTTAGAGTTTATAAGGATCTAATACACGTGTTGAATGTATTAGTAAATGTCCCCATTCAGAGAGTGTTAACCATGTCTTAACAACCTAAGCTTTTCGATATGACAATTGACAAAATAGTAAATATTTATGCTGCTAGCTGCTATAAGTTTGGCACCCTATGGTAGCATTGAGAAAAATTAAAAAAAACAGCGACTCAGCACGTGACGAATCTTCATCAGTTAAACGAATTATCCCGTTTCAGTTTGGTGGCAGATTCTGATTATGTAGTTCAATATTGACAAGATAGCATTTTTAGTTTACGTAAGCTAACACTTCAGAGTGTTAAGCTACACATGTCTGGTTCATATTGAAGTTCTATCTTTTCCACGTGTGTCGCCTAGGTGATGTTTCGTCACCGGGAAAACGTCAGCGATACGCATTCATAAACCCATACACAATAGGAGATAAAAAGTCCCGTAAAATCTACAGATAAAGTAGCAAAGTGAATACTAGTCGATAACCGGCGTGGATCAATATCATTATAGGAAAGTTTTTATCTCGTCAAGATTAATTATCGCAAAATCTTCCCCCATCCATGTTCTCAAAAGTCAGCTTACGCAAAGGAGATCAAAACGTATTATAAACACAGTTCAATGCCTACGAAAATATTTTTGTACCTTTATTGAGTTTTGCGTTCTTCGATTTTTTTCTTATATCATGGCTTCCAAGATTAATAGTCGTTCTACGTTCCAGGGTAAAACTTCAGTTGAAGTGATCGAACACCTTTTAACCTTTTTTTTGAAAGTGTAGATGGATTTCCAGTACGTTGGATCTTGACGGGAATATGTTTCGTAGCGTTCGTGTTTTTGTTTATCGTACGCGTGAATATTAACATTGCAATTGTGTTTATGGTCAATTACACCGCAATTCCTCATGCCAATATCTCCGTTGGTGACGAATGTAGCAATGCACTCAATCAAACAGAGCCGGTGAGTGAATTTGCTATATATATATACTCTTTCGAAATACGAAGGATAAGTTTACTATTTAAATTACATGACAAAAGTTACTTAGGACGAAAATGAAGATGGTGAGTTTGCTTGGGAAGAGAGTACTCAAGCGTTGATTGCAGGATCCTTCTTCTGGGGTTACATCGTTACCCAACTTCCCGGGGGAAGAATGGCAGAAGTTGTGGGTACCAAGATCATGTTGGGTATTAGTCAAGTCCTAGCCGCGGTTCTTACCATGGCATTACCTTTATTTGCCGAACTTGGAGCCGGGGGCGTTATAGCAGCTCGAGTACTTTTAGGAATCTCTCAAGTAAATACCTAATTCTGTTTCCAAATTATAACTGAAGAGGTAAATTTGTGGAATTTGTATTTCAGGGCGTAGCGTTTCCTTCCTTACAGGCTTTGATGGCCCAATGGGCACCCCCTAATGAGCGCAGTGGTTTAATCAGTTTTATTTATGCAGGTATACATTTACGTCACATTTGTCCACTTTTTTGCAGTATTTTTTATGCATTGTTTACATGGTTTCAGGAACCCAAATGGGAACAGTAATTGGATTACCCTTAGCAGGCTACATCGCAGAGACTTTAGGCTGGCGATTTGTATTCTACATCGAAGGCGCAGCATTATTGCTTTTTACTATTATTTGGTTTACATGCTTATATGATACCCCTGAAAAGCATCCGCGGATATCGGAAGGCGAGAAGGCATACATATTGGAGTGTTTACGGAAAAACGGAGTCCGACAGAAAGTAAACTTTCATATTTCTTGTGCAAAGGAGTAATGGAAATTACAATAGTTATTTCATTTCTTAGGCAATACCTGTCCCGGTCTATTCAATAGTTACTTCTCCAAGGGCTTGGGCGATTTTGGTATCCAATTTTGGCAATAACTGGGGCTTTTATATGCTTCTAACTGAGTTGCCTATTTACTTGAAAAACATTCTGCATGAAAGCAACATGAGCGTAAGTCTGGAGCTAAGGTTAGATTTCGGTATTCACCAACATTTCTGGCTATTTCTAGAATTCTTTACACTCAGCTCTTCCGTACCTAATGATGTGGATGTTCAGCCTTTTAACTGGGTTCATTTCGAACATGTTATTGACTAAGAATATCTGTTCAATAACAGTAGTTCGTAAAGTATTCAACACTATCGGTAAGACTGGAGATTTTGTTTTTATGTAGAATTTGCTAAGTTCCGTCATTGATAGCTCAATTTGGTCCGGCTAGCTGTCTAATTGCCGTTTCCTATGCGGGATGTAACCCTTCGTTAGCGTTTGGATTGCTAACGTTAGCTGTTTGCTTACAAGGGGCATGTTACAGTGGTTATTTAAGTAATCCAATGGATATCGCACCTAATTTTGCCGGCAAGTTTATATTGTAGTTCGAAGGAACTATTTTCTGACTGATATTTTTTTTTAGGCACGATATTGGGAATAGCAGGGAGCATTTCAACCATTCCGAGCTGGGTAGCACCCTTAACAGTGGGTATATTGACAAACGGCAACGTGAGTCTAATATCATTTTTATTAATTATGTAATCCGTAAACACAATTCATTTGTATTAACGGTATTATTTTGGGCATTTAGCAAACAATAGAGCGATGGCGGATTGCTTTTCTAATAGCCGCTGGAGTCATGATATTTGATGGCACGTTTTTCCTGATATTTTCGTCCGGCAAAGTGCAGCCCTGGAACGAACCTTCCGAGGAAAAGGAGGAGAAGGACGACAAGGATCCTCAAGTTATGAGTTTAAATCTCATACCACATATCCCAGTTAATACCGTGTTAGGTCAAGTCAATCCTAGCTTTACGGAGGAAAGGATAGTAATACCTCGCTTATCCTAGTGCTTATAGCTGTATTAATCTAATTGGCAGGAGTTGTTTATTGGAAATACGTTTTGAGAATTTATGATATTTCTTCTCCGTTGTTGTGGCAGTGATTTGCTAAAACAAAGTTTTCATGTTAGAAAAGGGAATGAAGTTCCCGTATTTTAACCTGCAGTAATTCATCCTCCGCATGCACACAAGTGTACATAAGAGGATGAATTACTATAGTGTGTGTGTACTACATAATGAATTACTTATAAATGTGTACCACAGTATAAAGGTTTACAATAGCAGGATCTTTCTCGGCCCCCACTTCCCAGTTTTGCTTAGTACTGCCACATCCTCTTGAGAATTGAGACCGGGAAACAGGTCTTAAAACCCTTACATTGGAAGATAATACTACTGTGTAAACCTTTATAATGTGGTGCAAAAATTCTTGTAATTATCTAGAACGTTGATGCCATTAAAGGTACACACAATATTAATTTTGCAAGACTATTTAAATATGTCTATCGTAATTTAGCAATATTCTTAGTGCGGTGCGAGTACATGTGTACTTATATTATTGTAATACTGTACCAAATTTGTTGGCAGTTTTGTGTTTTGTACGTGTCGGCAAAAGCCGTAGGTATTTGTCTCATAAACTAAACAGGGTGCATTACGATATATGAAATCTCTCGTTTCGTGGACATCATCTTGCTTCACATAACCCAAGGGGTTCGTATTAGCTCCGGTCGAAGGTTAAACAGTTTAACCCTATAGTTGAACAGCCCAGAGAAACACAGCCAAAAGCAGGTTTTGAAAGTTATAAATAGAGTTGCAAGGGTTATAAAGGCAAAAGTAAGACTTCAAAGTGAACAGCTGAGTTATAAAGAAAAATCAGAGTTTTGAAGTTAAAGTTAGTTACACAGTTAAACTTTTTAATTATAAAGCTAAACGAGTTCTAAGCGCTAAAAAGTTTAAATTTTTGTACTTAACCGGTCAGGCTGCAC
Organism: Lepidurus apus apus; assembly: GCA_022832285.1. Taxonomy (NCBI): domain Eukaryota; kingdom Metazoa; phylum Arthropoda; class Branchiopoda; order Notostraca; family Triopsidae; genus Lepidurus; species Lepidurus apus. Next base: position 29,726 of record JAGJRO010000216.1, on the reverse strand, counting down.
GAAGTTTCGACCCCAGAACGATTTGTGAACTCATTGAGATAACTTCTTGTATTTAGATCAGTCCAATAATCAATCTTGTGTGTTTATCGAAACGCTGCGAGCTAAATAGATGATGAACACAAATGTTTAGAAGGAATGTTGAAACGCAGTTGCGGAGCAAGGTTTTACAAACAGCAGTTTTACGTACATCGAATGTCCGATTATATGAAGCGATAATGAAACGTCCTGACATCTTTATAAATTCTGACCGTTGTCTTCAGATAAATTGTAGTAGCAATCAGAAATCGACGTACTTGAAAATACTCGATAAGACTTCGAATGCAAATATTGCCTAAAGAATAATTCCCGCACAGATTATTTCCAGAATCCATGCCGTGAAAAGTCACGCGAAAGATACACAAAGAGTATAAGGTCGTACTCTATACGGTAGCATGACTTCATTTTATCTAACGTACTAAAGTGCTTTAGAATCATGACTACTGAAAGTAACCAGCCATCAACTTTTCAAGGTAAGTCCATCTTTAAAAGAATCGAGTACATTTACTGTTATACGTTATATAGATGGTTTCCCGGCACGTTGGACAATGGCTTGTGTTTCCTTTCTGTCTTTCATACTTCTTTACATGACGCGAGTAAATATTAACATTGCGGTCGTGTCTATGGTCAATTACACTGCAATTCCTCACGCAAACGTTTCAGTTAGTGATGAATGCGGAAAAGCGCCGAATCAGACCGATCCGGTAAATCTTAGGAGTTTAATGAAAAGGTTACGCGTACAATTTTATTTTAATTTGACATGATGTATTTCTAAGGACGAAACTGAAGATGGGGAGTTCATTTGGGATGAGAGTACCCAAGCCTTGGTCATGGGATCCTTTTTCTGGGGGTACATCTTTACGCAAATTCCCGGGGGAAGGATGTCGGAGGTCGTGGGTACCAAGATCATGCTGGGTACAAGTCAAGTTATCGCTGGGCTTCTTACAGTCGCGTTACCCTTATTCGCCGAACTCGGAGCTGGAGGCGTTATTGCAGCTCGAGTCCTTTTAGGAATCTCTCAGGTAATTAAAGTATTGTCTAAGGCAAAAATAGCTTTACCACTTGTGTACCCAATAAAGGGCGTGGCTTTTCCTTCAATGCAGGCTTTGATTAGCAAATGGGCACCGCCACATGAGCGGAGTATGTTGGTCAGTTTTATTTATTCAGGTATATATTCTAATCTAGTATTTCGTTCAGTACTGTTAATTTATTATTTGACAAATTTTTGTGTTTTAGGTACACAGCTTGGAACGGTATTCGGATTAACCTTAACGGGTTACATAATAGAAAGTATGGGCTGGAGATATGTATTCTACATTCAAGGCACAGTGGTATTGCTTTTTACCATCCTTTGGTTTACGTGCATATATGATTCACCAGAAAAGCATCCTCGGATTTCTGAAAATGAAAAGCAATACATTTTGGAATCTTCCCGAAAAGTTGGAGTTCGTCAGAAAGTAAACGCAATCCAATTACAAGCGCTTTCAGATAAAGTAATCACGTACTTTTTTGCGCACTGTAATAGGCAATCCCTTTACCCATTTATTCCTTATTGACTTCACCAAGATTTTGGGCGATTTTAGTATCTCAATTAACGGCCAGTTGGGGATTCTACGTGCTTCTTTCTGAGTTGCCTATATATTTGAAAAATATACTGCATCTGGACAACATGAGTGTGAATATTCTAACTTACTAGTCTTCTTGTTAAGTTCAGCTATTACTATTATTTCTTTAGAATTCATTACACTCCGCCCTGCCATATTTGGTGAACTGGATCTTCACCATAATTTGCGGGCTTACTTCCTCCACCCTACTGTCTAAAAACATTTTCTCCACTACAGTTGTTCGCAAAGTGTTTAACAGTATCGGTAACGTTTCCTGTCCTACTCTGGACATTGAAAGAAATCTTTATTTATCATTATTTATTTTCTGTAGCTCAATTCGGTCCAGCATGCTGCCTAATTTTAGTTTCCTTTGCTGGGTGTAATCCTTCATTAGCCTACGGATTGCTAACGTTATCCGTTTGCTTGCAAGGTGCTAGTAACAGTGGCTTATTAAGTAACCCGATGGATATCGCCCCAAATTTTGCTGGTAAACTCTTTACATAAATCAACGGTTTTACAGTTCGAAAACATCTTAGGTACCATGTTGGGGATATCCGGGACCACAGCAACCATTCCGGGTTGGGTGGCGCCATTAACGGTGGGACTCTTAACTGATGGCAACGTAACTATAACATATCGCATTTGCCGAACTCACTTTCTATTAAAGAAATTTTCTTGATTTATAGCAAACGATTGAGCGTTGGCGAATTGCGTTTTTATTGTCCGCTGGAATTATGATATTTGGTGGAATATTTTTCCTTATTTTCGCGACCGGCAAAGTGCAGCCTTGGAATGAGCCCCTTACAGAAAAAGATGACAACGATCTCCCAATTACGAACTCTAATAACTCTATCCCGCTAGCTTCAATTAAAACGCCTTTTGGACAAGTCAACCCTAACTTCACAGAAGATCATGTAGAACTACCCCGTTTATCCTAAGTGTATCTTTACTGTCATCATGATGACGCATGAACTGTTCAAAAGAAACGTGTAGTGTTACAAGGTTCCTAAGGTTGTGATAATAGCATTATACAAACTTTTCTTCACCCCTTTTTGAGAACAGTGAAATTAATGGTTGAGGGTTTATATACCTGCTCGATAATTGCTCTCCGTCGAAGTACGGAAGAGCAACAGGTTTAAGTTCCCCTTGCCTGGCGGCACAAGCCATCTGCGCGTACATCTATCGATACATCTAAATGGTTCCATATCACGAGCCATTGGTATCTGCCTCACCTTGAACATCGCCTCGCTTGTGATAACCTTTCTCTCACTCTTTGTATTTTAGGCCGTCCAGTGACCAATCTTACGTGCTTATCGAAAGGCAACGAATTATTTTATAGGAGCTGATGAGCCCGAAAATTTTTCAGAGAAAGTTGAGAGCAGATGTGGGGAATTCTTATCCTTTATGAAAAAAGCTCTACAGATTTGCTGTGGAGATCAAAAGTCCGGTTATGTTGCGATTATGAAGAACCTTGACAATATTTTTTGTATTATGAGCGTGGCTTCAGATAAACTACTAGCAAATCATGAATCAAAGCCACATGAAAAATAACTTGATAATCCTCGTCTGCGTGCATTTCCTAAGAAAATTTCCCCGTAAAGATTATTGCTGCGATGCGTTTGGTTTACTGCCTCGTCATGTCTTCTGAAGTCTACAGGAAAGCTTCGTAGGGCGTTGTAATTATGAGGTCGCACTCTGCGACAGACTAAATTTCTGCACAGAAGTGGGATTTTTATAACCTATGGCCATTGAAAGCAACCGACGTTCGAGTTTCCAAGGTAAATCGTTTGTATAAGAATCTAAGGTATCTTATTATTATAATCATGCAGATGGTTTCCCGGCACGTTGGACCTTAGCCTGTATTTCTTTCGTAAGCTTCATATTTCTTTACGTGACGCGCGTGAATATACTTATTGCGGTTGTTTCTATGGTCAATTACACTGCAATCCCTCACGTGCATGTTTCCGTTAGTGCTGAATGCGGGAAGGCACCCAATCAGACTGAACCGGTAGAGTTTTAGCAATTTTATTAAACTATTTACTCTGTAATGTTATTGTTAAAATTACATGCTAAATCTCTTAAGGACAAAACTGAAGATGGCGAGTTTGCATGGGATGAGAGTACCCAAGCCTTGATCGTGGGATCCTTCCACTGGGGGTACGTCCTTACCCAACTTCCTGGGGGCAGGATGTCGGAAGTTGTGGGTACCAAAATAATGCTGGGTACTAGTCAAGTTATAGCTGCGGTTCTTACCTTCACACTGCCCTTGTTTGCTGAGCTTGGAGCTGGAGGTGTTATTGCAGCTCGAGTACTTTTAGGAATTTCACAGGTAATTAAATCTTCCTAAAAGTTGACGAGTTCTGATTGTATTTACAGTTTGTCTTACCCTCAGGGCGTATCTTTTCCGTCAATGCAGGCTTTAATTGGCAAATGGGCACCGCCTCACGAGCGCAGTGGTTTAGTTAGTTTTATTTATGCAGGTAAATACTATAATTCAATCCTTTCCAAGATTACGATAATTTTTTTTATTATTTTAGGAACACTGATTGGAACGGTTATTGGAATGCCTTTAGCGGGCTACATTATAGAGCATTTGGGCTGGCGGTATGTATTCTACATTGAAGGCGCAGCATTACTGCTTTTTTCCATCGTTTGGTTTACGTGCATATACGATTCACCTGAAACGCATCCTCGCATTTCTAAAAATGAGAAGAACTACATTCTAGAAAGTTCTCAAGCCGTTGGAGTTCGCCAAAAAGTAAAACGATCCAATTCCAAGCAATACCAATTAATATAGTTAACCGCATACATTGTGTGTTATTAGGCAATTCCTGTGCCAACCTTTTTGTTAGTAACTTCGCCAAGATTGTGGGCTATTTTAGTTACTCAATTTGGAAGCAGTTGGGGATTTTCGGTGCTTTTGTCTCAGTTGCCTATTTATTTGAAAAATATCCTGCATCAGGACACTATGAGTGTGGGTTAACGACTTTATTATAGTACCAGGATACATGTTAACCATTATTTTTTCCCTTTAGAATTCATTAAATTCTGCCCTACCGTATTTAATGATGTGGGTTTTCAGCCTAATTTGTGGCTTTGTTTCGACGACGCTTCTATCGAAAAACATTTGCTCCACTACAGTTGTTCGAAAAATATTTAATAGTATCGGTAAGGTTTTTCCTTTCTTACTCTTGATATTGTAAGACATCTCTTTTTATTATTTTTTATCTTCTGTAGCTCAATTCGGTCCAGCGTGCTGCCTAATTGTAGTTGCCTTTGCTGGGTGTAATCCTTCGTTAGCCTATGGATTGCTGACGCTATCCATTTGCTTGCAAGGAGCTAGTTACTGTGGTTATTTAAGTAACCCGATGGACATCGCACCTAATTTTGCCGGTAACTTACAGTTCATTTAACAGTTTTTTTTACAGTTTGCAAACATTGTAGGTACAATAGTGGGGATATCCGGAAGTTTATCCACCATTCCGGGCTGGGTGGCTCCATTAACAGTGGGCCTTCTAACGAATGGCAATGTAAGCTTAAACTTTCTTAATTTGCTGAAATCGTATTTTCAAATCAACAAATATTTCTTGATTTCCTAGCAAACGATTGAGCGATGGCGGATTGCCTTTTTAGTAACCTCTGGAGTCATGACATTCGGTGCAGTATTTTTCCTTATTTTCGCTTCAGGCAAAGTGCAGCCCTGGAATGAGCCCTTTGTCGAAAAAGACGAAAAAGACCACCATTCTCCGTCAATAATGGAATCCAGTCCTACGCCGCATGTTTTAGTTAAGCTTATTTCAGGACCAGTCATGCCAATTTTTGTTGAAGATTAAATAGAAACAATCTGCGTCTATTCTAGTACTATCCTTTCATGAACTGCGGATTGTCTTTTCGAAAGTCCCGCTCAAATAATCGGTTCTGAAGGAGACATATTTTGCCCCTAGATGGCAATGTAGTGTGTTTTGTAACAGAAAGAATGACGCCGAAGCAAGGTAATCATGGCCGTGAGGTGTACAGTCAACGGCGGCATCCAATTTCGAACCTTTGCTCGAGCATACCAGGGACGACTGCAGTCTTGGTGTGGTGTTGTCTTTAGACTTTACGTGCAGGAATTGGGAGAAACTGTGTTTATAGTATGCGCCAACAAGTTTCGAAGTGTACGGTATTTATCCACAGTTCCACGTGAGTGTGTTTCTTTTGAATATGTAAATGTCTATTGGTGCGCTTTCATCACCTTTTAGGATCAGGAATGACCCTATGGACAGGTATAGTGCGTGTCGCAATCCGCAACTTTTTGCAACAACTCCAGCATTGCATTTCCTGGGTTTGAGACATTTTGTTATCTTTCAGGTTCAAGATTGTGATGTGCTTCTGTCGAGTCACGAAGCTTCGAGTGCATTTTTGGTGAGTTCGAAACCAAAAGTGTGTAAAGTTTGGCCATTCTGTGTGTTGTTGGTCAGGCTGGGTGGCCATGCCCTTTGTTCTTCGACAAGTGGAACCGGTGTACCTAAGCCGGCGTCCTTTGCCACCATGTGCTGGTCCAGCTCATTTGCATACGGATGAGCGGCAAACCATAGCCAACCTGACGCTATGTGGCACCCTCCAGCAGCTCTCCTCTTTGGTCCACTTGGCTGCCGATATTTTTGGACAGTTAACCGAAGATGCTTTGCAAATTCACAACCGAGCCACTCGTTTAAAGCTGAAACTCCTAGCGTTGGAAACACTCGTGGAAAACTTCAACCCTCGTACCGTACCTGTCCGTAAGTAAAACCGTACCGCATAACAAGCCCTTTTTCTCTTTTTTCTTTCCAGTTTTCTCGCATTTTTTGATTACTCATGCTAGCGCCCAATTGTGCTGCTGCTTTTCGACGTTTTTCCACAGAAAGATCAGTCAAGGAGAAAGAGCAGCCAAAGCCATAAAGGCAAGCCTTGGGGAGAAAGGGAGAAAAATAACGATGGGTTTTTGTGGTCGGTTTACCAGTCAGCAGCTTTTAAACTCCAGAGAGGAAGAGGAAGAAGCAGTTATAAAGAACCCCCAAAAGAAGCAGCATAAGGTCTTATTATATTATCAACTCACAACTCCGTTTTGGGTTATGACGAGTTCTCACAAGTCCGTATAATGATTGAGCTCAAGCTAACCAAACCTACGGGCAATGGAGGTTCGTAGGCCTTGTTATGTTCAGCCAAATTGTGTCTACAGGTGTACCATGTAAGCATCTGACACTTCCGTTTCCGTTGTCCAACGTTTCACTTCCCCCATGATAATAACTTGGACGCTTCCCCAAAGTTCTTCGGTCTTTGCAAGTTTGAAAGACAAATGTTTACACAAGGCTTTCGCCCCATGTCAAAATTGACTCAATATTCTTGACTAAGTAAACAGTTGCTAGTCTTGAAAAAAAATCTTTCCACGGTTTCCTCTTCGTTCGAGCGTTAGAAAAATAACTTAAAAAATCCGAGGTGTCGGGCGTCACTTTTTAGCTCCCGCCGCTCATAAATCCGTTGCGCGTAACGCCATACTCTCTTATATTTCGTTTCCAGGCTGCAAACCTTCCAAGTTTCAGCCCTTTAGGAGCTCCTGGCTTCTTCGTTTTCCTTTTTGCTAATTTATGTGGACTCGTTATGGTCCCTCGAAAGGCAAGAATTCTTTCTTCGTCAAGAATTTCGTTTGGTTTGGGCCGGCTTGTCTGTCAATGACGAACATCGTGGATGAGAGGGGAGTTTTGGTCCCTTCCTTGGACCTTTTTGCACCCTACACCCGTAGTAAAATGAGGAAAAACGGTTTCTTATTCAGTTCCTCTTTCCTCTTCTTTTCCTCAGTTTTCTTGTTTTTCGCGCTGCTCCTTCCTCTTCCTCGTTTCGGTTTATCGCAGAATGTCATCTCCGTTATTGGCACTGCCGAAACAAATCAATCCACCCTTCCGAACCTATGCATTCAAATTATATCGTCAATCTTGGGCTGCAACTCAGTTACTGAGTCACGTCCTGTTTCTCTTATCGTGCTTATCGCGATTGGCAACCTTGGTTCTTTGCTATTTGCATTTAATGGCAGACAGCGGTGTCGTTTCCGTTTTTTTCCCTAATTTTTTTTTGTAAGGCGCGGGTTTTTGTTGTGTGTATATTTTCATCTTAGCCGGTGCTTACCTCAAGCTTTCGGAACCAAACCGGTTTAATTAGCCTACTTGATAAGGTGATAGATTCCAGATGGTCCGACAAAAACAAAAAAAATTACAAAAAAGGAAAAATGTTGGAAGAATGCACAGACGCAGGGAAGGGATGCTGATAGCCGATAGCCGCTCCCTATACCTTCTTCAGACTTCAAACTTTTGGTTTAGGTTGAACCCAAAAGCATCGTGAAGAGTTTTGAAAGCCACCAGCAGATTGTTTTTTCTTTTTTTTATGTTAAGTGACCACTTGATTTAAATGGGGTTTGACATAGGCTTGGTCTTCGGTTATAGTAAGCTTTATCCTTATCTCACCCAGGCCACTTTGGTTTCTGACTTTCGGAAAACGAAAAAATGGTCCGTTACTTGCGCCTGGCGTGAGACCTTTGTGCATATAATATCTGCCAGTCAGCGTCATCCATTCAGAATTTACGAGCTCATTTATGACCCCTTTTTTGCCATCTGCCTAGTATAGGATTCAATATTCGCTTCGATTATGCAGATTTACGGCACTAATCGAGGAGACCTTCTTTATTGTCCAGTAAAAGTTTAATTAACCTAATATTCAGATGATTTGATTAGTCAAATATGGCCCTTAGGTTTCAGTTTTACATACATGTGTTGTAAAAGGCAGTAGCCACGGAAAAGCAACTTTATCTTACAAAATATAGCCAAAAGTCTATTTTTAAATATTGTTTTCCAATATACGCGAAGAATTAATTAAGATATTAAAGAAAGAGCCTTTATTAAATAGGATCGTGGCTTTCTGACATCACAGACGTATCATCTTTGATCCTCAATAGCTTTGTTTACTGTTTCAGCGCGGAAGTTTACACAGTAACCATGGTAACAAGTCACGTATTGCCCAATTGCTTTGTTTACTAAGTTTAAACAGTATCCATGGTAACAAGCCACGTATAGCACGTTACGATCAAAATATTCGACTTGGGCAATCACAATGAATTTGAAACAAAATTCAATGTTCGTAAAGTAAAGTGGAATGCAGATCAAGGTGTATTTTTCGTGGCTATTTCCCTTTAAGGTCGTGTTTTAAATGGCAAGTCTAATTTTAGTTAACACGTCAAAGCCAATTACACCGTGTGCGTTCGCGTTATCAGTATTTTTTTAAACGTGTTTAAACCGCGTGACAGAAAGCAGCAAAAGAAATTGGAAAAGGAAAGCGAGCACGAGGCGTGAAACTCGCTTAATGAACTTGACAGAGAAGACCATATGTGGAGCACCTTCTAACGAGACACATGCTCACTCTGGCGACTCACGGTCGTACATGGCGAAAACTGGCGAAAACTCCCTACCCAAATAATTAGATCCATTCCCCCCTTTGGATTTAATGACACTCATTTCTTTTTATCGCGCTCGTAATTTCGGTTTCTGCTGCCTTCACCTTTCTCACCCTGCTGATGCCCCTTTTGACCTCTTGGAGTAATTTTTTCTAAGGCTGGCATTAATGAGATTTTTTGAAAAAAGTAATAAATTATGATGTGATTAAAAAAAATATTTCCAGACTCGCTCGAGCCACGACTTTCTTTCATCCAGACGGGAATCAGCGTTTGCTTGAAGGTTCCTGCAACATCTCAAGCACTAAGGCTGTCTAAAAACTGGTTTTCTTGATAACGGCGTACATCTCAATTGATTAATGGACCAAATGCTGTTAATTATGCCAGCCGACTGACGCTTGAAATGTAGAACGTTATGGTTTCGCTCTGAGGTCGTGTATAAATGGATACGGACATGTGGCGGATCTCTGCTTCGTTAACCACCCATTATTACATGTCTAGCTCCCCGCAGTCTAAATCACGTGATCTAATGCGACATGTGAATCTGGTGGATAGGACATTAGAACGAGAACGTTCTTAAACCGATTAAGCATCGCATTTTTTCGGTATCCGTTCAAATGTCCCAAGCTTTCGCAACAAGGGTACCCCCAAGTTCGCAAGCCCATGGGATTACAACCCGGATTAAAATCTGATCATATTTCAGAGGAAGTTTCCCTTTGACCGTGTTCCATTTAGAGGCCCCCATGTATACCACCAGGGTTCTGTCGTTCCTTTAGTTTTCGAAGGGCTTCCACCATTGTGCGTTCTTGCTCAGCCTTGGATGAGCCATGTAACGCACACCTTTTCTTTAAAGCAGAAACCTTAAAAGTTTTTGTCTAGAAGACGCAGGCAAATATTCTTCCTGGAGAAACCATAAGGGATCCTTTATGGGGTACACAGTATGCTTTTTGGACCTTTCTGGAGTGTATGTTCGTGTTAGAACGCTTTTCTCGTTAACACACCTTTCAGCGGAACCCATTAGTTTTGATCTCATCAAGCGAGTCAACTTTTTTTTTAAAAAAATTCTTAAGAACGTCTGGTAGAGTGGTTTGTCCAACAGGAAGCCGTTGGTTTGAGGATTTGGGATTGCTAGCTAGCGGAGAAACGCATTGATGGATATTTATAAAACAACAAAGAAACGGAGGCAGAGGCCAATGTGCCCCCTCTACTGGGTTCTTGTGCTGCTTGGCTCTTGGCTGTCAAGCTCTATTGCCAAAGTGGTTCGTAGCTGGGTGGCAATGGCACTATTGTTAGCGCAACAATAGGCTGCTGTGCTCTCTTTTAACCTTAGCAAAAACCGGTAACGGTTCCTGATCCTTGTACTGCCTTTCCATTCACTGATCCGAACCAAAAACGAGACTTGGGAGTTTCGACCAAAGAATAAAAACTAAAAAATGAAATGCGGTACATATTTATTTAGAGTTCACTGACTCTGTTCGTGGAAAGTTAAATTCCTTGCATAGGGATTCAGTACATTGCAAATTGGTTTTCAGCTGTAATGTAAACTAAATGCAAATAAGAGTCATTTCCTTTTTTGAACGGGCAATAGCCACCAGAATTAGATTTCGCGATTTGATTTGTTCGTGTTACTCTTTGTGGTTCTAAGAACGATGAACTTTGTTCTTTTTTCATTTGGGTATTGCCCTTTAAGTCTAAAGTCAGGTTCGATTTGCTTACTGTATATCAATATACATTGAACAATTCATCCCTGTCACGACTTGAATGGATTTTTTTCATTTGGTCGACTTCCATTTGTCTTACGTTACGTTAAGTTGCAAAGTCACCATATCCAGCACATGTGGAACCATAAAAGTGTTTAGACAGCGAATATTTTTATTGGTTCAGCTTTTGGAAGTTTTTTTTGGTAGGGGAATGACGTCATATTAGTTCTGGCTGGAAATTGATGCAAAATAACAGGTTACATTCTTTAAGAATGGCTAAAGGTGGTCTCTTCATGCTGGGGTGCATTGCCGTGATGCACGGCACACGTTTATGTTTAAACTTTTATGCAGGCGAACGCACAGGCCAATGTTGGATACCCACGAAAGCCTGCGTTTGGCATGCATCAAAATTACCCTCTTAAACGTACTCCTCCGTGTCCGGATATCATAGACATAGTCCATGTCGGTACTAAAAATGGCTGCACCTAATCCCCGACATTTCAAGTATGGATTTGCCTATGTCCCGTAGGGTGTCACATACAGTGTCGTTATTGTTACGGGAATTAGAAATGGTTTATATAGGGGTTGGTTCCAGCCAGGAGGCCTTGTGGTCCAAAGGGTCACGCATTGATTTGCGTAACGGCTCCAGGACGGTCGTTTTGGGTAGCTTCGGACGTCGGGGTCCTGACCAGAATTTACACCCCGACATGCCTTATTATTGATTAATATATAATCCATAAAGCTTATCATAGGCCCGCGTGTTTGTACTGTTTTGAGCCCGATCCGCGACCCCGAAACCAACAAGCTGTTCCCTTTTCAACGCGATAAACTACGTTAGATAGTGACTGCGGAAGTTTAAACAAACGAAAAAGTGTTTACGTTTGGGACTAGCCGAAGTTTCTTCATAACTGTGCTTGTTATTTGCATATGCTAACGAAGGGCTGCTTGAGACTTCGTGACGTTGAAATACTTGAGCCAACAGGGTCTGTATGGGTTCGGGAGTATTGAACAGTAACAGAGTTCCCACGCTAGATTTTTAAAAAAAGAGGTGAGAAGGGAAGTAATGTTGTATTGAACGTGAGTTTGGCGTTTTTCACACAAGTTGAACCGAGTCCACTGGGTAATTAACTTTTGGTAATGTTGGGAACTAAGAAGCTGATTTGCATCATTTCCTGACTGACCGACGAGTTCTTTTTGGCCGAAACTCTTGAACCGTACGAAATTTGCAAGAAAAAAGCAACGGAAGAAACCACAAAAAAGGACGAAAATGACTTCTTGGAATAGGGTGGGTAATGATTAGAGAAGCCAGTAAGACTTTAAATGGTAAAATGGGTTGCACTTATGGTCGACTTCACAGCTGATAAGTAACGACCTAACGGTATTTTTACTCGCCGTTGAAAGGATGTTGTTGTGTTTTAATTCTTGTTGTGGTTGCTATCCTACGGTCCGGACTCTTCGCCGGTAACATTCTTCCCTTTTGCACGTCGGGAGTGAGATTCAGGTCATTTGGCCTTTGCTTAATGGCTTAGCCGATGGAATGGGCAAGTCCCAGAGGCCATGGTGATTAGACACGGAATCGTTACTGTTCGCCAAGAGTGCTAATTAGTGTTTTTCTTGTTTGTTTTCTTCTCTGCAGCGGAAAGTGATTTGGAGACGTTTAGCTGCCAATATAAGAAGGTCTACTACAAGAGTTTGCAGCCCGAAGCTCCGCTTTCCTTCACTTTCGACCTAAGCCAGCAGACCCTCAGACGATACAAAAATCTTCCAGAAACCACACCGGTAATATACTACAGACTTCATATATGGCAAACAAATAAAATTTTAAAAAATCATTCATTGTATTATTATATAAATTAATGACTAGTGATTATAGAAACAGCAGTAGGATTTGACTTAAATGTAATCTGATATTATATACCTTTTTAGGGAGTTGTGCCTAATATTATGAATTCTTTGTTTAATAGATTGACTTTAAAATTTGCTGTTACTGAATATAATATAATTGTTATTTTATTGTTGTTATTATTATTCCTATTTTATTTATTATTTTATTATTCAATATTTTATAATAATACTTGTTTACAATAGAATAATTATTATGTTTAGTATAGTTTAACTTCGTAATTATTTGTTACTGAATGTAATAAAACAAATGTAACCAGCACAAGACGTCTAAAGCAAAACACTTAAGGATTTAATTGGTTTATTAGTAAGTACGATATTTAATAGAATAATTTCCTGAAAGATTAAACGTAAACGTTACCGGTCACATTTTGTGACTAGAAATGTAAACAATTTTGTCTTTAAATTTGTACACTGAAAGATCTGTGGTTTAAAGATTTTTAAGATTTTTTTGGCGTGAATAAACCTTAGGAATTCGTGGATTTTGCGAATTGTGGAAAAGCTATTTATCTTGTATTTTCGTAGAATTTATTTTTTCACATGAATTACTACTTGGATTAGCTTCATTGTGTAGTCTGTAGTTTCTTTGTAACGTCTTAAAAGAATGTCAGGAAGATTTACGGTTTGCGTTGCATGTCTTTCTTGTTTTAAGCCGGCCTTGGATCTATTCACGAAAGAGAATCGCCCATCAGTAATCGAAGCATTGTACAAGAAAGCCACAGCTGGACCCATTGCAGTTGCTCGCACGCCTTTTCCCGAAGGTGAAGCGCAGGTAGATGCCGAGGATTGGTATCGTCTAGCCGCATTAGGAGCTACATTACGTCGAAAGAAAAAACATGTCTTGGATATCGAAACACGCAGGGTAAAAAGCTCTTTCTTTCTTTTCTTTATTTCCCCGCATTCTAGAGCTCTTTTTGTTGTTGATCTGTCCTGTTTATCTTTAACGTTTGTTTTCTGTCTGCAGTTTTAGGTCTTTCGTTTTAGTTTGTCATACTTCGTTAGCTTTCACAGTTATTTATTCATTTCAAAATGTCCCTATCTTGCGTTGCATGAGCTTTGGATGCTAATCTGTGAACAAACTTGTTTGTATAGCCGGCCAGCGTGGCCCATCTGAGGGAATGGCTCACAGATGACGAAACGTTAGAAGAAGTTTGCGCAACGGTCACTCCTGATGGACACTATAATCGCACTGTGTCAATGAGCTGTGATGGCGCTCTTCACAGGTAAAAATACTCCTGCCCATAATATTTTTCTATTATTATTTTCTAAGGAAAAAAAAAACAAATTAAATTGGCTACAGGCTTCCAAGCCTACGCAAGCTATTTGAAAAATAAATACAAAAAAACATAGGGGAAAGGCAGATGGATAGCAATTTAGATATCGACGACGTTGAGCCTAATTATGGTGTTGCGTTTGCTTATTTAGATTGCCCTCGCCTCGAGAACGCGCACGAGCTGCTGCCGTAGCCTTTAGCGCGGCTGTGGTTTCGGTCGACGTTTCAGGCACTGGCTTTAATCGAATGGAACAGTTTCGACGGTCCTTGGTGCATGTAGATTACGCATCACGACGAAGGTCGCATCGTGACCGGAAGAAGAAAGACAAAAAACGAAGAACCACGATTGCTGGCGACGACCGAAAAGAAATAGAAGACGCCTTGGAAAAAGCAGATCCTTTGCAAAGGTATTGTCTAGCATTTTTTTTAAAATATAAAAACAGGATTGTCCCAGCAAGTTTTATGTGGTCAACTCTTATTTCGCGTTTCGCGTGACTATAAAAGCGGATTTTCAAGGACCTTCGGTCTTTTTCTTTTTCCAGGTTTCTAAAATATTCAATACCTTGTGCTTGTTATGGAAATTACTCGGAAGGGCACTTTAGGAATACCGTTAAGAAGTACTTGGAATAAGGGCTTTCGCAGTATAAAACTTCAATTTGTTTTAAGTTCAAATTTGCACTCCAATTGACCTTGGGTTAATAGTTTCTAATAGCGCGTTCCACTGGCTGCACTGGTGCAATTTTTTTGGCACTCAGTGTGCAAAGATAAACATGTTTGACACACTGAGTGCCAAAAATAATGCACCAGTGCAGCCAGTGGAATGCGATATTAAATGCGTGTTCCACTGGCTGCACTGGTGCAATATTTTTGCACTCAGTGTGTCGAACATGTTTATCTTTACACACTGTGTACACACACCGAGTGCAAGAAATATGCACCAGTGCAGTCAGTGGAACGCGCTATCAGTGTCAAACTTGTTTATGTTTACACACTGAGTGCCAAAGATATTGCACCAGTGCAGCCACTGGAACGCGCTATAAACTATAATCGTTTAAAACTAGAGTGCTCTTGGCTTTCGAAGTGTACTTGAGAAAGGATTGAGGCGGTGAGCAATAATTCATACTTTGTTTGCATTTGTATTTTCTAGGTCAAAAGAAAAAGGATCGCTGAGAGCTTCTTTGCGCGATAAGCTGAACTTGTCCAGTTTGTTGAGACCTGCCAACATTCCTCTTCTCCGGCGCGCCTTGTCACGCAGCGCCATTTCGTCCGAACGCACCGAAAACTCCTTCGAAGAATTTGATACGACTTTGAGTCATACTGAAACCGACACCAGTAGTACGCCTGACCTCTTCACCTCTAAACTGCGAGCCGCGCCCAACGATACATTAAAACCGCGCCGATTAGGCACCGATAACACATTTGTGCCGACCACGGCCGAGGTGGAAGTCCATTCACCTCACGCAGTCGGCAGCCATCGGGATAGTTTGTACGAAATTATTCCACTTGAACGTGAGTTCGGCACGTTGGGCACGACCAGACGCATTCGGCGGGCCAAAAACGTCAACATTCCGGGTGTCAAACTGCGCGACACGCGCACCGACGACGGCACTCGCTCCTCGTCGGGCAATTGGTCCGCCAGCTCTAGCACACGAGCCTCGCTTGACTCGCAACAGAACATCTCCCCGCCGCCTGTGCGGGCCACGCTCAAGCCCGAGAAACGCACTCTGTCCTCGCATTCTTTGGAGTGCGATTCGGCCTTATCTGACGACTTTAGTCACAGCCAAAGCGTGAAGACGACGACGAAGGAAAGCGAATGTTCCGAGTCAAGCGGCATTCACATGGTCCACAGCTATACGCGCGATACAGTCTCCGAAGGTACTCTTACCCCCGAAGTCGCCGAGCACGTCTTGAGCGACGGAGACGGCGAAACGAGTTCGGTTTACTCCTGCGACGCGGAAGGGTACTACACCTCCTTTCATATCGACAGCGGGTTGAAGAATAGTCGTAGCAAAGAATTCCTGGATGACTACAATGAATATGACCTTTTCGGTAAGGGCTCGACGAGTACGACGACTAGTTCGGCGGGAACCGTCATTTTGCGCGAGCAAGAGCACACGCGGTCGCAAACCCCACCCGCGCCACCCCAACGGGTGGGCACATTAGAACGGCGTAAGCGTGAAAGCGTCATAACCGTCATTCATCTCGAGTCTTCGACATCTGGCTCGGAACATGGGGATGAGGAACGGTCACGTGGCCGGGCCGCGGACAGCGGTCACGATACCTCCAGCTCGCCCGGCGAGGAAGCGTTGCCCAGCAGTCCGCGCTCCCAACCCGATTCACTGTTACGTCACCGTCATGTGGCGATGGAATGTTCGGAATCTGAGACGGAGAGCGGCGTGCATGAACGTCTGCGCTTGAAAACGACCGTTACAGCCAGTAGCATCCCGGCCATGTGCGTGGTTACACCGCCGCCCAGTGACGACGAGTGTGTTTTAGCAGCCTATGCGCAAAAAGCGCGTTTCCACGAGCAGCTCAAACAACAGTTTGCAAGTAACCTCAATACTGCGCCAAAATCTGTCACTTCCGGGCTCGGAAACGAGGTAGCACAGACTTACCTGGCCCAAACCCAGGACATTTCTGTGTCGAAAGAACGAGCTCTTAGCAATAATCCAATTGGCGAGACAATCCAGCCAGCCAATCCAGTTTCTTCACCTCGACAACCGCGAAATACTGTGGTGGTCGGAGACGCGCGTGACGCAGCAGAACCTCCAAGCTTAGAGTCCCAAATTCAGGCTGCTTTTTTGCAGCAAGCTAATGGAAATACCTGGAAGTACGCGCCGACCTTGACAGTCACGCCAAAAACGCGAGAAGGACGCAGGGTGGATTCTGCAACCGTCCCCGCGGCTGATAATTTGCGGCAAAAGCCATTACCCGAACCGGTAGTTATTCAAGCGTCAGTGGTCAAAGGTCAAGTGCCGAGAGAGCCAGAGGATATAACCATCAGTCCACGTCAGACGGAGAAGGAGAAAAACGAGAAATTGCGCAGTCTGAGCAACAACGGTGGTCTGGTTTCTTTACCGGATCTACCCCGGGTTATCTCGGCCTTAATCCAGCCCTTTAGCTTGGGCAATAAATCTGTTAGCGCCAACGCGGAGACGGAGAGCAGCTACAGCAGTAATTCGTCGGCCAATAATTCGTTAGAGCGTCGGTTGCGCAAAGGAGCCCGGGTAACGCTCGACGCAGAGGGGAAAGTGGTGTATAGCTCCGACAGTATGCGCAGACGCAAAGGTGCGCATACCACGTTCGAACCGGGTCCGCATTTGCGCGACAATACATCCCCTGCAAAATCGGCGACTAACGTTGTGACGGTTGGATATATGACTGCGTCGGATCAACGCAATATGGCGCATACGCAATCCCTTGCGCGAGCATTAAGTCCACCCCCGTACCGACCGGCGCCTTCGCCAGTAAATGCGCAATTGAGCGAAGTTTGGCAGCGACAGTCACCGAACCAAGCTACTATGCGCAGTCCGCCGACGGGATCTGGCTTGCGCAGTCCAGCGATGCAATCGGGTTTGCGCAGTCCAGCGATGCCACCAGGTGTGCGCAGTCCGCCTACCCACTACGGTACTCTGCCAGCCAATTTAGCGAATAACGCATCTGTGGCTCGTTCGGGAAGTTATCGTTTAGCCAACGACGCAGAAATGCGGGTTTTCCACCGCAACGAAAGCTACCGTATGGCCAACACGGGCTTCAGCGTGCCTCCCAACTTGGGCTCGACGCAGTCCAATGGCGGCGTGAGCAGTAATGTAACACCGCGTACACCTGTCAACCCTAATCTGACTGGGAAGAGAAGTTATGGACCGCGTTTGTTGGTCAACCCGCGGATGGTGACGAAAGCTGTGGGGAAATTTCCGGGCGCATCCTCGGGCAGAATTAGCGCTTCAGCGGATGAAAGACCTTCATTTTATAGCTCAGGTAATGACACTGAAATTTGGTAATTATGATATTGTCCGTCTGTTTACTATTTGCAAACAAACAACCAACGAAAGTATGTTTATGATACTCATATGCACCGTGAAACATTCCCCGCGTGATCTTGTTTTTGTGATTTTTTTTTTGCTGCAGAAAAGAAAGGCATCAGTATTTTGTTTTTGTTTTTGTTATTTTATACTTTGCATTCCTCGTATTTTTCGTAGCGACTTGCCACATTCCGCATTGCTTTTGTTGTGTTTGAATTCTTCCCACGATTTTGCTTGATTTGTATTTTTTGTGTTGCATTTGTGCCATTTTGGGGGCCGCTGTCGCTGCGTGAGATTCTTCAATCCCTCCATTTTCCACACCCCTAAAATCCTTTACTTTGATACTGTTCTTGCACGTCGTCTCGAGTTTGTCTAGTGTCCTTTTCCTTCCATCACCTGCTCTTTTTCTTTGTTATGGAGGGATCAAAAGAAATCAGCCACGATATGCCCACCCTTTAAAGGAAGTTAATAGAACCTTTTTTATATTAAAAAAACGAATCAATTATTGGAGTTGTCCAAGCTGATTTCTTTTACTCTCCATTTTATTTTTGGTAATATGAACGAAGTAATCGTGGGTAACATTTCTGCAGATGCTAGTATGAGCTCAAGCTCTGTTACACCGCCACCTCGGATGGCATCATTACCGTTGATTACTCAAACGCAGTCAATCCCACCTCAAGTTCAACCCCAAAGACAAGCCTGGCAATACCAAACATTACCTGCTCGATTACATCAAACTCCTGCACCAAGGTAAATAACACTTTCTTTAATTGTCCAAGCCATGATTGGTCACTCTTTAATTAAAATCTCACGAAGTTTCGCAAGAACTTTCAAAACGGACGCTACAACTACTCCAAGCTTAGGTGTTTTCTTTATACTTTCCAATCATGACAATTAATAGTACGTAATTGAAAGGAACTACGGCCTTTCACTGGGTGACCGAAAGGTGATTGTCGCCTACTAAATAATAAGCTTAATCGTGTTATTTCCGTACTTAATAGACCTCAATACTTCCGTTTTTCCCAAGGGATTAGAACTTCGTGCATCCTGACCGATCGGTTAAAATTTGTATGCGTATAACTTTGAAAGTGAACAACCTAATTCTAATTTCGTACATCAATGAACACAGTTTCGAACCCCTTCGCTTTTCCACTCAACTAAAGAACAAAAGCTAGCAAAGCGAAAAAAACTGACTCAAAAAATATAGCAAAAAATCTTGTTTGTATAGATATTTTTCTCTCCGTCATGGGAAAAGTAATAATTAAGATAATTAAAAAAGTAGGGATCACATGGATTCCTAATGTTTCAGTATTTATGGCACCCCCGAGAGCTTTGTTTACTGTTTCAAGCACGGAAGTAAACAGTAACCCATGGTAGCAATTGTCGTAAGCCGTGCCATGCTAAATCTGTGACGTCATGACGAAAGTTTGCATGCCAATAGCTCGTGAACGGCTATTAACTAGAATTAAAACAATTCTTTGTTCTAAGAGTAATGTAGACCAAACATTCAACAAGATATGAACATTTTACTTTGATGCTTCAGCCCGTTAGTGCATGTATACTAGTGTCTTTAGGCAAGGTTCTTTTCAAATTAGTCATCTATAGGATACGTATAGTACTTAAAATGTTAAAAACTTCGATAGTAAAGGGTTACGACCGTGTTTAGGCTATACAGTTTCTAACTTTTGGATTCACCTTGGTAGACCCTGGACGCCTTTAGTTCAAGACGGATCGTTGGCCAGAAAAGTTCGATTTTCGGAAGACCGTAATTTGCCGCCTCGTTCCTCCTCAGTTCCTCCGTCCACTAGTCAACCTGATTATCGCAGCTACTTACCTGGCCAGCAGAAGAAGGGTCGCTCTGGGCGCGAAAGCCCCGAAGAAGGCGGATTCCTTGAGGCCCCCAATTGTCATCCACGTCCGACAGCGAAAGCTGCCGGCCAAGCACCTCCGTTACCGCCTCCGCGAACTACTCCTGTACTTCTCCCTCCTACACCTTCTCCCTGTCCGTCCAGCTCTTCTTGTTCACTGGACATGTCGATAGCTTCCTCCGAGCATTGCTCCGACATGTCGCGAACTTACAACTTGTTGCAAAGTTCCTTCGAATGGCCGCAACCTGAGACATCCCAAACGACTCTTTACGGCACTGCCATTCCTTACACCCAAATCGTGCAGCCCGATGGTCCCAAATTGTCTGCTAGCACAATCGAAACGCAGTGGAAATGGCGCCTGCAGAAGCAAGTAGCCGGTGCGGATACAACCGTCTCCAGTTTGACGCCATCACCGCCTTCCAGTCCATCGCCAACGAGTTCTCTTTCTTCCTACGCCCTGTCTTCTACTTCCTGCAGTCGGGCTACGAGTCCAGAGAAATTCTCACCAGCTAAACGACCGATTGCACTCAAAGTACCACCGCTGCCACCTACCTACGCAGCTAATACGAGGAATCAAGCGCAACCGGGTTCTTTGGCCCGCCATCTTCCTGGCCAACGCCACAGTTGGTCACCCATGGCGAGCCCTTTGACTCCGCCGTCGCCTTACTCTGATGGTTACGAGCCCAACAGGTCCCTTCCTGGGTCACGTTCGAGTTGGGCGAGTAATCCAGCTCCTTTGAATAGCACTAATCCCTTGAGTCCCATTAAATCCACCTCAATACTCGACTTTAAGAAGAAATTGTTGCAGCATGGCAGAGCTAACGAACGCCGCGTTTCGGCGGTGGAAGCGCTCAAGTTAGACAACACGACCAAGACTAATCCCAATGAGCAGGCCAACGGCAGTCCAAAACATATCAAGCTGGTCGCTGACAGTAATCGCAGCCCCAGTTTGTCTCCATCGACTACAGATGTGAACTCGGAATCGCAAGCTCGTCGAACAACGCGTTTGAGTCAGATTGTAAACCGTTTGAGTAACCGAAGGGGTTACAATAGCCCCCGTACGGATGTCATGTCATCCGTCATTGTGGAAGACAAAGAAGAAGCGGAAGACCAGGAAATTCCAGCGTGTGTCAGGCGACAGTTACATTTCAATGCTGCGGATCGCAATGGTCACAACTGGAGCGCAGCTGTAGCCGAGAAAAGGAAGTCCTTACCCAGTCCTATTAATGAGCAGTTTACCGCAACAACGCCAGAGTCACGTAGTGCTAGTGGGAGGTCTAGCAGTTCCTCACCCATGGAGACAGCTTTATGAATGTGTGATTCAAAGCCTTTTAAAAAAATCCCTTGTTATTTGTGATGGTCAATTCCTCGCTTTTTCTTTCAGCACGTGGACGACAGGTGCTTTGCGTTAGGCAACAGAAAAAAGGTCTTATGTTTGAACTGGCGATTTCTATTACACTCCATTCTTTTAGCGTTTTTTGCACGAAAAGAATGGTTGTCGGATTGGTTAGCCATTTTTAAATGGGATAAATACTACGCAAACATTTCACTATATAAGACCATTTTTTATGGAAGCATCCGAGAAAATTATGAACAACGGCGAGTGTACATGTTTTGCAGTCTTTGGATAAAAGCACACGTGTTTCATATTTCTTCCGGATTTTGTTACATGTTTGGAGCTTTCTAGCTGCAACTGTTACAAAAAGTATCATAAGCTTTAAAATAGCTTTATTTTTCAGCTAAGGATAATTGTAGGGCTTCGTCTTGTTTCAGATATAGTTTTCACATAATACGAAGACTTTATAAAGAAAGAACTTGTTGATATAGATTGTGAAAATAACATAAAAAGTTTAGGTTATTTGAGGATCAATTACTTACCAGGAATTTATTCTTAAGAAACATTGAAGTATTTTTAACCCTTATTAGTCCTAGTGAATTCTTTTTCAGAAAATTTCTAACAAATATTTGGATAACTTAGTCTTACTCGCTCGCTGTCTTACTCGCTCCGTCCGTACTGTAAGAAACAAAATGGGCTCTGGTAGCTTTCTTAATGCTAATGCGTATACGTCTAATTTGCGACCCCAAGAAAACGTTGAACATGAGCAACTATTTGGGCAAGTTTGACCTGTTCTCAACAGGAACAGCTTCTTTAAACACTGTTGTATTTAAAGGGTGCAAGACTTGACACGTTGCAATGGAAAAGGTCAAACGTACATGTTTGACAACTGGAAAAGGTGAAGGTCCATTGTAGCTGTCAAGGTTTTCTTGTCGAACAGAGATCGTTGATAGCGTGAAGGTTTGGATCTCGAAAGCCGCTGCGGTCATTTGCAGCGAGTAGGTTGCAAGCAACTTCTTCACCCTCTACTGCAACAGAAAGTTAAGGGCGAACGTTATGTAACTCAGAAAAGGATGATTTAGTTAAAGTTACAGCCAGGGCTATTAGAAGCAAAAGTAGAGCACTGTCAGATTAAGAGATTTGGATTGAAAGTCTACATTATAATTATAAACCAACCAGAAGACGCTTAGTATCTGAAAAAAGTCAAACTCACGCATTAAGCTCGTAGTAAACTGTTAACTTTCGCTATCGATTTCAATGTCGTCCGGCCGAATCAGTTAACTTTCACTGTGGATTTCAATGTCGTTCGGCCGACAAAACCGAAACCCGCCTTTTTAAAAAAGAAGCCTTGGTTTGCGTATTGCGTTAGTACTTTTTCTTTTTTGTATTTATGATTGCGTCGTAGTTAAAAGAGTTCGGTAGCAACACAGCCTGAGAACGCAGTACTGTTTTAAGAGTGCGAAGGTAAGGTTACACTTATTTTGCTGTGTGCGTCTAAAAAAAGGTTTCGTGCGAGAATGCAGCTGACCCATGTAGAAGGGGGTCGGTGTGAATACGAGCCGAGTCCTAAAGAGCTGAATAACAATAATACCAGTGCAGAAAAGGCTATCGAAGCGGCCAAATTTCAACCACCTGATGGAGGTCTGCATGCTTGGCTTATCGTAATTGCCGGTTTCCTTATAAACGGACTCGTATTTAGTCTCCATAATTGCTATGGAATTATATATGGCTGGATGAAAGCGAGTCTCGAAGGAAACGGGGTACAAGACGCGGCAAGCAAATGCTGTAAGTTATAATCTGTTTTAAAATACAATATTTCAATATGTAATTTAATTATATTTTGGCTTTCCAGCTTTGATCGGTTCACTGTCATTGGGTATGACTTTCCTTCTGTCCCCAGTTTCGAGCGTTTTAATAGATCGCATCGGACTACGGAAAACAGCTCTTATGGGGGGATGTTTAGCTACAGTGGGAATGTTGTCCGCGTCTTTTTCGCTGAAACATGTACAAATTTCCAAAAATTATATAAAACGTCATTATGTTTATTGTATTCTTTTACATTTTAGGTGAACGCACTATACTTAAGTTATGGTGTCTTGTTCGGCGGCGGAGCTTCGCTGGTCTACAATCCATCTTTAATAATATTGGGCCACTACTTTCACAAAAAACTAGGTTTTGTCAATGGTGTGGTCACCGCGGGTAGTTCCACATTCACGGTAGTCTTACCATATGCTCTGGATGCCATGCTTCGTAGTGTCGGCTTAGCTGCCACTCTCCAGGTTAGTCCTCCGTCGAAGAAGGAAAACCACACTTAAAATAAAAGCATAACATTGTCATTGGAGAGTTGACCATTTAACTTTTGTCTTTACAGGTACTGGCGGGTGTAATGATACTCTTAATGGTATGTGCTATGAGTTTCACCGTTCAGCGCTCAAACGAACCTTCTGAAACTACCGTGGTCGCTTTACCGAAACCATCGCAAAATTGGCGCCAAAACTGGTCAACGTACATCAATGTATCCATATGGCGTAACAAGAGGTACATCTTATGGGCAATCGCTGTACCATTTTCGCTGTTCGGATATTTCGTCCCATACGTTCATTTGGTACGTTTATGCCTTTCTAAGAATTTTTCTCTTATTACGTTATAATTTTAATTACATATATACTTTCAAGCTGAACTCTGCAATTTGTATTTAATTTTTTTGTAGGTCGCGTATGCAAAGGACGTAGTGCCAGAGGCAGATGGTAAGCTTCTCGTTTTGTGCATAGGTGTAACGTCTGGTCTCGGTCGGTTAATATTTGGTAAACTCAGCGATCTACCGCAAATCAACCGCGTCGTCCTTCAGCAGGTATAACGTATATGCCCTTCACTTTTTTCTTTTCTTTTATCCGGAGTAATTCACATTTTATGCTGCAATTGCAGGTGTCACTCTTATGCATTGGAGTGTTAACCATGCTCTTAACCTTGGCTGAATCAATGATATGGCTAACAATTCTTTGTCTCGGCATGGGATTGTTTGATGGTTGTTTTGTATCGTTGGTTGGACCCGTCGCGTTTGATTTGTGTGGACCATCTGGTGTGTCACAGGCTTTAGGGTTTTTGCTTGGACTGTACGCAATACCAGTCATAACTGGTCCACCTGTCGCAGGTGAGAAACATAATCGGAATTTCGCGAATCTTCAAATTATCTGTTTATTTCTTTAAGGATTGCTTTATGACTCCCAGGGTTCCTACCAAGTAGCTTTCCTTCTTGCTGGCTGCGCGCCTATAATCGGCGCCTTCATTATGTGCTTTATTGGTAAGCTACAACTACTAAATCGCTTGCGTTATTTTCATTTAATATTTTTAATTTAGGTCGCAAGAGCAATGACGAAGATCCTTCATTGAATGCAGATGGCTCTTGTATAGCTGAAGTCACACCGTCAGGAGCGGAATCGAAGCAAGTTTCAGATAGGAATTTGAACGAAGTCGAAAAGCGCATAGATTCTGTTTACTTACCAGCTACGATAACAAGTACGAATAACACAACGAATGCGGTTCTTATAGGGTATCAAACTTTCCCTCCTTCAACACTATGATGAATTGCTTTATAATGTGTTTAAAAAAATGTACGGGAACTTCCGGTTAGTGATATATCTGATATTAAGAGATCCTGAAGTTTATTGTGTTTATGCAATTGTATAAATACTAAATCCTCTACCGCATTCGCTTGGAGGCTGTCATATTAAGCAATACGGCATTGACGACATTAAATAAATTTAATACTAATATAATTTGATTATGTTTATATAGCAATAGTAATTTCGTAAATCTGTATCGTGTTGGATTGTTATAAAATATTCGTAAATAATACGAAAACTTCCACGACGAATAAATGAAGAAATCAAAGAAGAAAAATTGCATATGAAAAAAAAGCAATTCTTAAGAACAGTTTCTTTTAACGGCATTTTTGCATTGCGTTTGATTAACGGGAAGGTGAAAGAGTAGCGGCAACAATTACTGAGCTGCTATTTTTTTTAAGGGTTTAGGAGTCATACCTAGCTACAAGGATTGCAGGATTTGCCCGAGTTATGGAGTGGGGAACAGTACGAAGAGCAATATGATCTATAGGCCTTCTTGCATATGCTGAAGAAGTGAAATTTTGTACTAAAGAAACGTGATTTTGAAATGCGGTTCATGTGTGAAGTTTTTATGAAAAATACATGTAATTTTTTTTACAAACAAGTTTTTATTATTTTATGCTTATGCGGCAAGGCGCATCGAGCTAAGCTGTTGAAAAGCGTTGTTTCTATGTTGTACTTATAAGAGTTTCAATACAGGTTCAGTAGATGCGTTCAACCAAGTGGGTAAGACGTAACAGTACGGTACGAGAGGTCCTCGGATCTAAATCCGGTCGAGGCACTTTATTCCCTGTATCTTATGCCTTCCCGGCAAGGTTCCTATAACAGTACTTAGGGATTACTATACAGTACAGTAAGGGTGGCCTCACACTGGAGTGCCTAAGCCCTTAGGATGGCCTCACACTGGAGTGCCTAAGCCCTTAGGATGGCCTCACACTGGGTGCCTATGAGGCCTAAAGTCCCTAAGAGAGTGCCTATGACGTCCTTTACCTGCAATTAGCGGGCAGTGGGCTTTTTCGGCCGCTAGCTATGGATAGCCCGTTAATTGAATGAGGCAGGGTCACAAAAGGGTGTTTGACCAATGGATGACGGGAGTATAGTCACATGACTTAGGAAGAAAACTATTTTTGCCACATCCTACGAATTACCTTGTCCCCGCCTTTACCTCCTGCTCACGACAGGTAGACGTGTTGTTGTCTGTGAGGTGTCTATCCTTAAGGCCTCATAGGCACCCAGTGTGAGGCCACCCTAAGGTGTGATGCTTAAAGCTTAGTGCACATCTAAGACGAAAGACGGAAAACGTGGTGGAAAACGTGCTAAATCCCTCCCCTTTTAGCCGTTGGGTGGTTTTCTGAAACACTGGGTAAGCTCAAAGACGAAGACAGTATGTTCACACCAGCAGGCGAAAAGGTGCCTTTCGTACTCAAAGACAAGGAGGTGTGTCCATTTTTCACCGGGGGCTAGTTTTCCGAGCAGCGAGAAGCGGAAAAATGGAAGACAGAACGTTCTGTCTTCCAAAATGTTTTCTTTATTTTTTAACAATACTGAACATTTCGGCGCTTATAATTTAATTTGCCTTTGTTTGTATAGATATGAACATGTTTTTAGTATTATACAAAATATTTATTTTTCATGACTTTATTATCCAGTATAACGTTTTGCATTTCCCACCGTCTTGAAAATGACATCAGCAGGCCTTGCGCCAGAGCGCAATTTTTAACAATGAGACAAAGCCGAAAGAGTCATAACTATGTGAACGTACTGTACGTATACCAGAAAATATTATAACCAAACTCAACACAATGCTATGTTAGCCCTTTTACTTCTCATCATCTGCCATCATTTACTCTAAAGTAATTATAAACCGTGACTCAATCTGATAGTGGCAATTCTAAGAAATTTTGAAATTTTCCCGTACTCGCTTTACTTTCACAAATGCCATCAAGTTTGACTTTCTTTTGCTATTTTCTAAAACATCCGCGTTCTAGATTATCAACAAACTGTTGTATATTGGATATAAAAAATCGCCTTCACTCAGTCTGATTTGTACTGTTTATGTTGCAGGACTAAAATGTCGAAGTACAAAAAAGTGTCACAAAAACTAACTGACGAACAGAAATTTGCTATTATACATTGTGTGCGGGAATTTCCACCCTTGTTTACCTGCAGTGATAAAGCGCACAAAAATAGAAACATTAAGCAAAACTGCTGGGAGCAAGTCAGCAAAGAAGTGAATTTGCCAACAGGTATTAAATTTGTATATTTTAATTATAGAGAAATTGCGCTTTGCCGTGGCAGGATCGAGTTGTGAACTCCACGTCTCACGACACTAATAAGTGTTTGGATTTCCCGCTTGTCTTTCGTCTGTGTCTGTCACCATGCCACACTCTCCCATGTTTTCCATTTGTCTTCGTCTTCTGTCTTCCGTCTTAGATGTGCACTTAGCTTTAGGGATTATTTGCTCGAATATCATGGATAGGGAACCGAGCGTGGGAGTTGGGAAGGGGAAGGGTCGAGGCGTATGACCGAATGGATCCTGTACCTATATGTATTGCATACCACTTTGGTTAATATGTTGCTTTTATAGATGTTTCAACTACCTTAAAACATAAGCTTATGACCGCGTCGATAACACGCACGACTGGGGACCAGGAGGTCCTCGGTTTGATTCCCGGTCGAGGCACTTTATTTCGGAAATAAACGAAATATTAAATATCTCCCTTGCCCTGTGCCTAATGCCTTCTCGGGAAGGTTCCTATAACTATATTCAGTATTGTGAAGCTTCGGCATCACGAGCTCGAATATCTGGGATAGGAAACCGAGCAGGGGAGTTCGGAACAGGGAAAGAGGCGAGGCTCTCAATTTTTGACGATTTTTGACGGGGACACCCCTTGATACAGCATTATTCCTTATGGAGACAAGCCGGCGCGGGAGCCCCGGGAAGGGTTGGCGTAAGTCAGTGTAGGTATAATAGGAATGAAATAGTAAGAAAAGAACCACCGATTAGGCAAAGAAGGCCTCTTGTTGGATGTTGATTGTTGAATGTTGGATATACTGTTGTAATAAGTTCGAGACACTCCGTTTGCCAAAGAATGATTAGAAAGGTAAATACGATAAACGTAAATGTGGTCAATCTGTTTCCATTGGGTGTTGGAATGGGACGTTGGATGTTGGATATACTGTTGTAATAAGTTCGAGACACTCCGTTTGCCAAAGAATGATTAGAAAGGTAAATACGATAAACGTAAATGTGGTCAATCTGTTTCCATTGGGTGTTGGAATGGGACGTTGGATGTTGGATATACTGTTGTAATAAGTTCGAGACACTCCGTTTGCCAAAGAATGATTAGAAAGGTAAATACGATAAACGTAAATGTGGTCAATCTGTTTCCATTGGGTGTTGGAATGGGACGTTGGATGTTAATGTTGGATGGATTTTGGATGTTAATGTTGGATGTTAATGTTGGATGTTAATGTTGGATGTTGGAATGGATGTTGGATATACTTAGAAATTGTTGGATGTTGGATGGAAATGTTCGATGGATGTTGGATGTTAATATTGGATGTTAATGTTGGATGTTGGATATACTTGGAAATTGTTGGGTGTTGGAATGGATGTTGGATGTTAATGTTGGATGGTTGTTAACAGGCCCACCTTAAGGCATGATCCACCCGGGCCATGGACCGGGGGCCCACGGTGCTAGGGGGCCCCATACTGACCCTGACATGTCAGCAGATCTTAATTATTGCTGCCGTGAATCTCCTCAAGTCTCTGCAAAAATACCTCCAAGAGATTAGGAACAGATTCGCTGAATTCGAAGAGAAAGCAAAGAGCAGAAGTCCGGACTCGTGTTACAGCTATGTGCAAAGACGTGAACTAAAGAGGAGTGTATTTCTTACAAGAATAGGACCCCAAGAAGAGGTTAACCTTACTCAAGGTGAAAAGTTTAAGGTTGAAGCATTTCTTCCTGTCAGATTCACTCATATCTGAAATATCAAAGCGTACTGAAGCTTATTCGTGGATTGGAGATATGTTTTCTTTTTTTGGCGAATTGAAAACGATTACTTTTGAAGAGCTACGGAAGAAATGCGAGGAACTTGCTAATGCGTATTGCAACGACCTTGATTCTGGTGACTTAATTAATGAATGCCTTCAATTAAAGCACTGCATGGTTCATGGTGAAGACAAGAGACTCTCCCTGCACTGTACAAAATGATAGTGTCAGAGAACCTGAAGTCTGTCTTCCCTAACGCTGAAATTGCATTAAGAATATTCTTGTGCATGATGGTCACAAACTGCACGGGAGAGCGTTCATTCTCGAGGCTGAAACTCCTAAAAAAACAGCTTCGAAGTACAATGGGGCTGAACGTATGAACTCACTTTCAGTCATGTGCTTGGAAAGTGATATTTAGAAAGCATTGACTTCAATTCCATTATAGATAAGTTTGCCGCAAAAAAAGTTCGAACATGCTTGTGCTGAATATATGGTGTAAAGAATTGTTACGTTGGTTGATTTTTGTCTGAAAACTGAGCTTAAAATACCTAAATGAAAATATAATTTTTGAATGGACGACTCTTATATAGCATTGTTATATAAATGTATACTTTCCAGTGTATATTCAAATTTGTATGAAAAATGCCAAAGGATTAACTTGTTGAATTTGAAAAAATTACAAAATCTGTTAGCATTTGAGACAAGACGACAGGTCTAACTGTCGAGTAAGCTGGGCAAGTTGAGGTCGAGAAGAGTGTAACTCGAAAAGCCAGGAGATGGCAACACTGAATGTTCGTAGGCTTCTCCTTTTGTGATTTTCTGCTGTAGTTCGATGAAGTTTTGATTGCGTAAATGATGTGAGTAACAAACCTAGGTTTGATGTAGTTAGATAATAAAAGTTAGGAAGGGTA